>NW_017547100.1:1657679-1882502 GCF_001854935.1 Bemisia tabaci | reverse complement strand
TTGGCCAAAGTAACTATCTTACATCCTTAATGAACGTACTTGAAGGATAATAATCTCCTCCGATGATGAGATCGTTATGAAACAGCATCACGTCGAATGTTAAAAAACCCCGCATTTGTCGCCAAAATCGGCCTTTAGTCTCATGTTCAGGCCAGTATGAGACCCCTAAATAGACCGAAAATGACCAAATTATGATACATTCCGCAAACTTTAGACTTTAAATGAGCAAACAATCGTAGAATTGAAGAATTTCAGGGTATGGGCCCAACAACGGCTCTTATCGAAACCCCTCCTTTGGCAAATCCCTTAATATCAGTCATTTACCGGTCTGCGCCTCTAACTGGCAACAATGTTGGCAGCCATTTTCGATTCGGAGGCTTAATTTTTTGTAGGAGTAAACATCTGATCTCCTATTCGAACTTATTGACCCAAGAAACTTAAATTTGAACGTATTGTTTGTTATAGCTGCCCTAAATGGCATGTTTCATCCGCAAGACCGGTGGCCATTTTGGGCGCCATCTTTGATTTAAGGGCTTCTTGAGAGCCGCAGCGGAAAATGGACCTCATTTTCGGACTCTACGACCCTGAAAACCTAATGATTGATACCGCACAATGCATGTAGACCCGAATAGGCAAATTAGTACCCGTAAGAGGTATTTTTGGACGCCATCTTGGATTTTGGCCTAAAAATGACCTTTGGGCTAACTTTTGACTGAAAATTCGGATTCTACGATCAAAAATACATAAGAATCGACACCCGACACGACGTATTTGCAAACTTTAAATTTTTTTACCCCAAAACCGCCATTTTGGCCGCCATCTTGAATTTGGGGGGGTTTGTATGAAATTTGAGACGGCCATCATCGATTTTCTTTTTCTAGACATCAAAACGAAGAGATTGGTGTATCACACAATATGCCTTCACGAACCTGCACACGGGACATATGTTTTGTTACGTATGCCCCCTGACTATTCTATACTCTCTGCTCCGCTCCCGTCAACCACACGGATCGCATCTCTCACTCAGCGGACATCTCGCAGCCGGCCGGCTTGCTCCATTCCAACGGCCCTGTTCACGCACAACCTTCTCTCAAGTCAACTGTACTCAAGCACTCAAATTCAAATCTCTCACTGGAACTGTCATATTTGATCATCTTAGCATGAGCATTGAATGCTTCCAGCATCAACACCGCATCGTATCCATCTCTCTCCGCCGCGCAAATCAACACGCTCCAGCAAGTTGCCTGAGAACACAGCACGTTCCCAACTTGTTGTCCCGAGCACCAACCTCTTTGCCCGGATTAAGATGATGGTCACCAAACTCCAACCGCGTGTCACCCGGGTCGAATGGCGCTCCCCGGTTCGCTGACATGCACCTCTCGCTTCCCACCACTCAATCAATCCTCAACTCACTCAATCAACCACCTCTCAACTCTCCATCATCACTCAATCAAATCCTCAAACTATCATCACTCTCTCAATCCCCAACTTTTCATCCACCTTTCACACATTTTAATTTACCAAACCTGTTTCCACAATATCCAATTTCGCCACTCACTTGTCCAACCCCCCACAGAGACTCCGTTTCAACTGCAGGGAAGTACTGTGGCGGCCAATCACCGCTCACCCCTGGCGACGCAGCCCATGCTCGCTCCCGATTGGCCGACGCAGTCTCAACTACGGCTATATACGTCGAGACCACAGACCACACCGACTCTGGTCACTCCGCTCCCGTCAACCACACGGACCACGTCTCTCATCCTGCGGACATCATGCAGCCGGCCGGCTAGCCTCATTCCAACGGGCTGTTTAGGGCCACCACATTAGAGCACCTCTTCTGGTCTTTGGCCATAACGATAACAAGTAGGTTTTTAGCATTAGTATTCTTGTAAAATTTTAATTATTGGACTACAGTTTGCAATTAGGAACTGTAAATTCCGGCCCGGTTTAAAAGCAATGTATGTGTTATTGATTTCCCTATGCACATAAGTGTTTTTTCAGATGAGCCAGAATTTATAGGTCCAAAGTGCAAAATGCAGTCCAATTGCAAATCCCTGTTGCGAGATGGAGCTCCATTCTGCCGTGCTAAGGAAAAACCTCGTATGAACCTCCAGGCGTTGCCACATATTCTTCGGTAAATCACGGATTTTCGGGAAAATTTGTAAATATTTTTCCTCCAATTTTTGAGATAATGTTGTTGTCAATTTCACCAAAAGTTCCTGAAAATTTCAAGGAAAATATTCATAACTTTCTTCAATAATAACTATTTTCTGAGAAGAAATTTTGCAACTCTCGAATGTTCATACGGCGTTTTTCCTTGGCATCGCAGCATTGGCAAGAGCCATCACCAAATCAACCGACCTCTTTCCTACCACTGAAGGTATGGGATACCAGGCTTCAAGCGGTCCGTCGTTCAAAGTATGACACTCTTGTTTTCTCTTCGATGATATATTATTCAAAGGCGTTGGCGTGAATTGCGATGGATCGATTGTTATGCCATTTAAACCTATGGTAAAGAATCGATTATTAAGGTGTTCGCTGCGAACACCCTGTTTATCGATCCTTTTCTGTAGGTGTGAATGACAGATCTATCGGTATATCGCAAAGCACGCCACGCCACTGTCTTAACTAAAATTTTGTTGACGATCGGTAGGAGTGAACTATATAGAGTGAATTTGAAGTTGGAGGTAAGCTAAATGCACCAAAAATTCAAAGCGATCTGGCTTACTCAATGGCAACGTCGCGTCTGTATGCGACTATTGGTGCTGAAGGGGTGTCGGTGTTGCATGCACAAGAGATGAAGGCGCTCTCGCTTACTTAATACGTCTGGATACGATGGACTAGCGGACTGTCAACACTTTTCAATTGTTTTTTCGTTTAAACCTATGGTAAAAAATCGATTATTAAGGTGTTCGCTGCAAACACTCCGTTTATCGATCCTTTTCCATAGGTTTAAAATGCACAACAATTGATATATCGCAAAGCACGCCACGCCAATGATATTATTTTTTGCACTATTTTTCATACCCCTCCTAAATACGTAAATGCTATCACCGTATAATCGGACGAGTGTTCCAAGGCCGAGACGTCAAGAATCGATATACCTCAAATAAATCGATATTTTGCTGAAGTTTATTATGGAAATTGCTCTTCACCAATCGATACAATCGCGAGCTCGAGCGAGTGTCCTCCGCATCATGATGAGCGAGTAAGATTTGAGCTCTAGGTCTAGGAAAGGATTTGGAGAATCCTTAATTTTCATTAGCAACGCACAGTGGGAAAAACAGCCGATCTAGCGCCGAAAAAGTCGGAAAATCAGCATCAATGAAAATGGCAAAAATTGGTATGTATGTGTTCCTTAGGATCTACTGATCAAGAATCAGCCAAGTTCTACTTCATAAGATCGATCTTATCTGCGATAATAATAAGAAATGCACCGGTTAGCGCGGAGCTGGTTGAGGACCGCCTCAGAGTGGTTACATTCAGTAGCCTCGTGTGTTTGTCTAAGCGTGTCATTAGTGACTTTTAATTTTTTTTCAACAAAGGCTTGCTCACCTAAACGTAAGGATACCAATTTTTTCTTTTTTACATACTTCTATGACTTACAGCAATTTTTGAAAGTTAGCCTCTGAAATAGTCAGAAATTCAAACTTCTAAAGACTGCATCTTACAATATCCAAGGATATCCAAGGAGATATTTATATCCAGTTACTCGTTATACTATCAAGATCACAAAAATCCTTGGTTGAAACCAGCCTTTCCCAGCCTTTCAGAGATACTTGATCAAAACTGAGTCGAAACATGTGTTCAGATTGATTGTAACTGTCGTTTTGCCTAGCAGCCTAGCGTTGAATCGCTGAGTAGCGTAGGGAGAGTGCGTGCGCAGAGCGCTGCGCGCGCAACTCCCCCAACGCACTTTGATATTACAGCTATTTCAGCCTCCGATTAAGCTGTCACCGTTATAGCCTAGCCGATAGCGTGCTTCGCTATAATTTTCTTGGTCCGGGTTAGATCCTCGCCGAAATAGATGTTTTTTATTATATCCGTGCAAATTTTTACTTTTTAGTTGTTTCTCTCGTACTATATTTATTAACAGAATGCCCATGTACAATACTTCATATTTTTAAGAGTTTGAGGAGCTGGAAAGTTATGGAAAATTATTGAGCACGCAAACCATTCCAAAAAAAAGGGCGGGGGGGAACCATCAAATTTCTGCGGCCTGCAAAAATTTGATGGTAGATGATGGAGCTGAGGGGCTTATCCTTCATCTGATTTCCACACAACCGTGCTTATTTCATACTTATTTCAATCAACACGCTGTTTCAATTAATTTTACTCATCAATCTAGATGACTCTCGACCGCCATCTTGGTCATCATTTTGATCGGAATTTGACGGAAATTTGAGCGTGTAACCAGGCCAAAAGAGAATATCGACGGCGTGGCGTAAGTCTTGAATCACAAATCTCATTTACGGTGTCTGCAAATCTCCACCTCTATGTTATTTATTTAAAGGAGAACAAACTGGCATCATCCCTTGAATTTATGCAGAATTTTCTTCGCACAGAGAAGAAAAATGACGGCATACTGAAAAAAATAGTTCTGTTCACGAGACTCCTACACTTCTTTTGTAACAGTCATAGAAGCTTCCTTTATGCCGATACTACGACACAGGTGAACGTTTTGTTAGAGGAGTCGTTCCATCGTCGGCAATATTCATCAATGGCCGACACTGATCCGCCAAAACTTGTGTAACGGGACGAGGATTACAGGACGGTTCCTCGTTTCTGTGGACCAGTTAAAACTAGGATTACAGGCTCGTGGCGTGCGCTGGTTAGAAATGGTGTATACTATGCTGAAGGTCCGGCGGCAACGAAAAATGACGCATTTTCAACGGTCTAAGCGCGCACCGTAGTGATCGCGCAATGCGTGAAGTATTCTCACAGCCTTGTAGGCGCTAACATGCGTTGGGCGCGCACGGTCGGCGCATCGCAGTGAACGTGCAATGTGTGAAGTATAATTCATATGGTCTTGCAGGCGCTAATATGCGTTCCGCGCCGATCTCACCGTGTTCGGCGCGGTTAGTTAAACTTGCCGAATCGGCGTTTTTCAACTTGTTACTACCATTATATTTTTGCACACATTGTATGGATTAAGTAATGTCTTATAAAACAATAAAAAATCCGATTCATCTTCCTCTGTTTAATTACAAGAGGTCAATACTATGTCCGCATCTTTTGTGTGAATGCATTGGTATGTTAGCCGCTATAAACTCGTAAACGACGGATACTCGTTCCCAAAATTTCATTTTTTTTTCAAATTCATATGCATTTGTCCATCGAACAAGTGTAACTATAATTAAAAATTTCTATCCCAAGTAGGAAAAAAGTTAGAGTGACGGTAGGTGACTTTTGGTTAGCGGCGTACATACTTTTTGACGCTTAAATTTGATTATAGAAGTTAATTTCTCACGAAATATATTTCTAGATTAGTTTAACCATTAATATTTAATATCTCAATTTTTTAAAAAAAAATTAACTTATGCGTGTTATCTTCTAAGCCCCTCGTTTGATCTGTGTTAAGAACACTTGTAAATATCTCGTCGATGGGCCGACTTTCCGAACTTCTCGTCCAATGGCGTGGCGTGTTTTGCGATATATTGATTTATCTGCCATTTAAATCTATGAAAAAGGACCGATAAACAGGGTGTTCAAGACGAACACCTTGATAATCGATTCTTTATCATAGCTTCAAATGGGGAAATCTCGATAATCGACCATTCGCGTCTCGCCACTGTTTTCGTTGTGTGAATCGTTTCCTTCGTAAGATTTCAGAGAAAAACTCGTGATGTGCTTTTTTGGTCCAGACCTTGTTTAGTGTCCAGGGTGCTGATTGTTGAAATGTATAGACAAATCGATAGACAAAGAAAAAAAGGGATATGGAGGGATCCTACTGGTAAAGTCAGTTGCAATGGACCAAAAGCGTAGGTATAGACAAACTAAAGGCAACCCACGAGAGACCCCATAGTTGGTCTCTTTTTCTCCCTCAGTCCATACCACTCATTTCAACCAATAGGATCGCTTCATACTCCCTGTTAAAGCTAATTAAGCTTCAACCAGATATGTCTTCGTGGTAACAGAGCTCTATACATACGCATTGTAACGCTATAAACCCGTGTGAATAAAGTCATATCCGCAGTATTATTAGGAATATTATTATTATGAAGTTGAATAGTTATTCAATAGTTCTTTGTTGCTAAATGTAGGCAACAAAGACAGGTAACAGAGGAAGCAATAATAAGCAATGTAACAGAGTTCTATATACATACGCATTGTAACGCTATAAAACTGTGTGAATAAAGTCGTATCCATTGTATTATTATGAATGTAATTATTATGAAGTTGAATAGTTATTCAATAGTTCTGATTGTTGCTAAAAAGCAACACTCCCTATGTCTTCTTTGTCTATAGCTTTGTCTATAAATTTCAACAGTGAGCTCGCTGTGGGTGCATAGAGTACATAGAGTCGTAATATAAGTGGGAGAGCTGGCGCCACTTTTAAGCATTTTCCATGTCCCGAATTCCGAGACTCCTGTGTGACGCCGGGTCACTTTATCGATACATAATCGATTGTTTGCGATACACGGGTACCCGGCCATCCGATGACAACAACAACAACAACAACAACAACAACAACAACAACAACAACAACAACAAAGGAGATAGGAATTACCACGTATTCCACACCGCCATTTTGGATCGAAAATGTATCGAAAAAGCGACCCGAACTCGGCGCACACCGGGCTCGGAATTCGTCGAGCAGAACATGGCGCCAGCTAGAGTCCCTTTATACTGAGAGTCAAGACAACACCCCTCATGGAGTCACAAACGGGAATAAAGATTACACAAATTGAACGTTTTTCGTAATCTTTGATCGGCTCATTCTTAAATTCCTTTCTCCGTTCCTTCTCTCATTCCGTTTGTTCCTTGTCGAACCCGAAATTCCTCGGTCCATTCCAGATTATTATCTTTGCAATTGGTGAAAATGTAATCTTTATTCCCGTTTGTGACACTTTGAAGGCCTAAAATCCGGTTAACCAATCAGAAATGGATTCGCATTGTCTTGACTCTCAGTATAAAGGGACTCTAGCGCCAGCTCTCCCACTTACATTACAACTCTATGTACTCTATGTGTGGGTGAGATAAAGATATCGAGTCAGTTATTTGGTTTTTATTATTTGGTGTATTGGCAACTTTTAAAGCGACATATGTATCATGTCCTAGCATCACAGTAAGCTCGTCCGCATGCGCGGTGTTTCACGACATGTGTCGGTTGAGTTTGACGTGCTGCTCCCGCCAAGCCTCGAGGTTTATTTTCGGGATGATCTCCTCACTGCACGGCATTAGATCGTTGCTGCAACAAAAACGGCGAATAATCAGAGGTTAGACGCATTCTTGGAAAATTAAAAAAAAATTTAAATTGTGATGATACGAACAGATGATAGATTTGTGCTTCCTACGCACAATTTTCAAATCATGCACAGTCGGGATCATATTGATGTTGAAGCTGCAGGATATTGCAGCTCAACCCAAGTAACATTTTTCAACGGAAAAATCTACACTGGTAAAAAAAATATCTTGGTTCAAGAGTGCAGTTTCTTATCGCCGGATTTAAGAGTCTGGACTCTTGTTTCAATGCAAAATCCGCTTGAATCAATGCACAATGAAACAAGAGTTCAAGACTCTAAAATCCGGCGACAAGAAACTGCACTCTTACGTCAATGCACCGCGGCATTGGTCCAAGAGATTTTTTTTTACCAGTGTAGATATGCTTACTGGATTTTTATCGGCAATAAAATCGATCGATATATTGCCACCGATATGATCGCGATAACTGACCGATAAAATCGCTATTTATCGCGATCGTTGCTACTTGGAAATTTGCGACGTTGCAGCTTTCCGATCGCATTTTCTTTTAAGAGGAAAAATACCAAACGGCATTTTTTGAAAACTCTCCAAATTTTTCCAGTCTGTGTGAGAAATATTCTGTGAAAATTTTGAGCGATAGCGATGGTTTTTCTCTTTTGATGTAATAATATGACAGCAAAGATTTTAAAATACCGCAAACGAGAAAGGCGTTCCTGCAGTTTCACCGTTGAAATCGGCGACAGAGCCCAAAAAACATGGATCTTGATTGCAGTGGCGTGGCGTGAATTGCGATTTATCGATTGTTATGCCATTTAAACCTATGGTAAAGAATCGATTATTAAGGTGTTCGATGCGAACACCCTGTTTATCGATCCTTTTCCATGGGTTTAAATGGCATAGCAATCGATATATCGCAAAGCAGGCCACGCCGCTGCTTGATTGCATTGTTTCAAAATTCTACATTGACTTTCCTTCCCCTGCGAAATAGCGTGGAACCAGCACCAATTCACCACCATGTTCCATTATGATATGAGCTTTGAGATCTATAAGAATTAATGCATGACAGGGCTCATGTCATAATAGACGTAGTTCCTTTTGATTTGAAGACGTCCAAATATAGAATTGAAACGGAACTTACTCAGTCGTCGATGGTCTCAGGAACACATTCATCTGCATCATAGTAATGTTATCGGAGTTATCACAGAATATTCGAGCAAGAGAGGCCTTCCTAATTTGGTGCAAGCGCTCTGAAACAGATGATCAAATGTTGATTTATTAATTAGAGGTCATTTGGAGGAAAAACTACATTTGATATTTGTAAATTCCATCACGAAGAGGCAAAATTTTGTAGTGGCTTGCAAGCCCCTTCATTCAATAGAATGCATCCCGCTGCGTGATATGACTCTCGTTGCCGCACGTCTGATTTTATTTCGAGCAACTATTTTAACTTTCCGTAGATCGAATTGCATACCCTCCAAAATGAAGGAATTTTGGGTGGATCCATTCTTAGGCGATTCAATAGACGCCATATTTTGTATCAGAACGACAAACGATATATCGCATCGATCAGTTCCATTTTCTCAGCTACTTCTTATTTTTTTTCAAATTTTGAGATGACAATTCTGTTGTCAGGAGACTAAAGAATTCACTTACCAATTTTTACAAACAAATAACTTAATAAAGGCGTGGTTTTTTAGAGGAAAAATATCGAATTCGATATTGATATCGACACTGCACTCGAATGCGATATTTTCTTTCTAAAAAAACCACCCCCATATTACGTTGCATTTGTTTGTTAAAATGGGCGAGTGAATTCTTCAGTATCCTAACAACAGAATTGCGATCTCAACATCGAGAAAAATAAAGAGTAACCGAAAAAATGACACCAATTGATGCGATACATCGCATGTGGTTTTGACACAAAGTATGACGTCCATCGAATCACCATAAATAGTCCAACAGAGGACTCCGTGCCACGCAGCATGGCTTTCGGTACCGCAAGGCAGCTCTTATCTCAAGCAACTATTTGAACACTCAGGAGATCAAATTGCATACCCTAAGAAATGAAGGCGTTTTGTGTGGGTCCATCCTCAGATAGTCCAACAGAAGGCACCGTGCCACGCAGCATGGCTTTCGGTACCGCAAGGCAGCTCTTACCTCAAGCAACTATTTGAACACTCCGGAGATCAAATTGCATACCCTCCGAAATGAAGGAGTTTTGTGCGGGTCCATCCTCAGATAGTCCAGCAGAAGGCATCGTGCCACGCGCCATGTTTTTTTTTAAGGAACAACTATGAACACGACCGAGAGATCTTTCTCCCCGTGGACGGCGACATGGACAGGCATGGGTCACGAAAATTGTGATACCACGTACCTCCGTTTGCGACGTTGCAGACGTCCTGTCATACATTTATTTTTCTTTGGACAACTAGCCAATATACATACATAAGAGTCGCTTTCACAGCGCTCCCTGGCGCTCTGCGACGCCTAACCGCCACAGTAGTCGGTTCTCCCACAGCCCGTCAGGGAGTTGGCATTTCATTTAAAACCCCCTGCTGGCCGATTATTGAAATTGATAGACAAAGCTATACAAAGAAGACAAAGAAGACAAAGAAGACAAAAGAGATATGAGAGATCTTATTGGTGAAAGCGGGTGGTTGCAATGGACGAAGGAGGTAAGTGATGGACTAACCAACGGCACCATACGAGAGACCCGATAGGTAGTCCATCATTTTCTCCCTTAGTCTATAGGAGCCACCCATTTCAACCGATTGGACAGCTCCTCACTTCCTATTTCTTCTTTGTCTATAGCTTTTTCTATCAACTTCAATAATCAACCCGCTGTTGCCATTCTTTATTGGGCGTCCCCTTCGCCTTCGTCTCCTCCCAGGAGGAACCCAATCAAGCCTCTTTTTTGGCAGCCTCTCCCCCGTCATCCTATTAACATGGCCGCACCAGAAAAGCTGTTTGGTCCCTAGCCAATATAATCCCTTGAAAACTTCCTTGATTATCTATTAGTATCCATAAGTAGATAATTCAGTATAAATTTCAAGCTACAAGGTTGCCTTTTTTCTCTTGGATAAAACATAAAAGAAGCATATATTTTGAAACGCCACGTACAGATTTCGTCACCTTCCGGCCAAAGTATTACAAGCGCCATGCAACGTTTCAAAATTTCCGTTGTCATTTTATTTTTTTACACGGAAGTCGTTGAAAGAATCTGTCCGAAACTTCCACTGAATTGCCTTCGTGATGCCGATAAAATTTCGTGAAATTTTCAAACGGATTCAATCAAAAATTTCTCTGTAAAAAAATAAAATGGCGACGGAAGTTTTGAAACGTGGCTGGCGCTTGTGGTACTCTGACCGCAAGGTGACGATTTGACAAAAAATGAGTGGAATTTATAGTAATCTCTCTCCACATGTGACATGAACTCAGCGACCGGCCGATTTTCTCGCTGTAGAGAGGTTCTCGTTACAACGATAGTCGATCAGAAAACATTGGTATCAATGGTATCAATCACCTCATCCCTCGATTTTCCATGTTATCAAATCTTTGGAAGAGCAACAACCCCTCCGCAGATTAAAGATTTCAGCTGCTACGAAAGGACATCCACCGCGTAGAAGGAAGGACTTAATCGAAAAAGAAAATTTTGTTTCAAATCAATTCCAACGCTATCAGAGTCACGTTATTACGAAAAATACATACCTCCGAAGCATGGGAAACCGCTTTGTCGCTATTTAATGGTGAGTCGTTTCTAATACTTATATTTTATACGGCTCTGCGCCGAATTGGGCATTTTTTCTAAAACTTTCTGTGAGCTTACTGATATTGGTCTTATGCCGAATCGGTCCGTTTTCCCCCTCGATGTGCTGAAATAATTTTGCCGAAACGTCTACTTTCTTTTTTGCCGAAATGGGTAAAATTTGCCGAAATGGGAATCATCCGAACAAGACGGACGACTCCGACATCAATGACTCAATTAACAAGGTGGAGAAATGGTGCTGGGTCCACACCATTTTCCAAACTGCCTGAGCTGAACACTCTCCCTCCCCCCCTCATTTTTGCACTGGTACTCATTAGAGTTTAAAGAAAATTATTTTTGACTCTAATTATAATTTTTGGAACTTCTCGGCTTTGATTTTCCCGCGAAATGGCGTGGACCCACACCATTTCTCCACCTTGTTACATACAGTATTCGGGCCTCTTCTTAGTGTTTTGTTGCTTTTTTTTCTCATTTGACTTAATTAACTAAGGTACCATTCAGGGGTGCAAAAGGTTCTCTAAGAACCCTCGATCCTAAGATTACAGGTTCGTGGTGTGCGCTGGTCAGAAATGGTGTACATCACGCTGGGTCCGGCACCGAGAAATGACGTATTTTCAACGGTTTAAGCGCGCACCGTAGTCATCGCGCAATGCGTGAGGTATTCCCACAGTCTTGTAGGCGCTAACATGCGTTCAGCGCGCACGGTCGGCGCATCGCAGAGAACGTGCAATGTGTGAAGTATTCCTGTAGTCTTGTAGGTGCTGATATGCGTTCAGCGCCGACCTCACCGTATTCGGCGCAATTAGGAACACTCGCAGAGTCGGCGTTTTTCTACTTGATACTACCATTACACTTTTGCACACTCTGTATGGATTAAGGATTGTCATATCAAATAATGAAAAATTCCAATTAATTTTTCTCTGTTTTACAAGAGGTCAACACTATGTCCACATCTCTTGTGTGAATGCGCTGCGTATTTTCAACGGTCTAAGCGCGCACCGTAGTGAGCGCGCAATGCGTGAGGTATTTCCACAGTCTTGTAGGCGCTAATATGCGTTAAGCGCGCAATGCGTGAGGTATTTCCACAGTCTTGTAGGCGCTAACATGCGTTAAGCGCGCACCGCAGTGAAATCGGAATGCGTGTATTCTGTATTATTCCTACAGTCTCTTTGGCCGGAAGGTGACGATTTCTGGTTTTGCACTTGAGGTATCAATGAGAGGGATTTTAAACTCACCCTCCCGATATGAGTTGGGTTGACTGGGGTTGTCGTAGAAGAAGCGGTCGCCGATCCTGGTCCGGATGAACTGCTCGCCCATGACGCAGCGGAACGTGGGTCCGACCAGACTCTCGTCGGCCGGTTTCTCGGCGATCCCGCCGACGAGGAGGTCGATGTCGTCCACACTCTTGTACAACGACTTCAGTTTCTGCACGATCTGCAATCAAAAGGCATATTCTCAAACATCGTGCGGATAACAGCCTTAATTAAACTAATACAAAGAGAAGAAGAATGGAACACTAGACAAGGTACGAATTTCAGCATTCTGATACATATTTCCTCGCCAAAATTTCACGAAAAACGCGATGCGCACAACGGAAATTACCGAAATCAACTCCTTCCGAAGATATTTAATGATTCTTGGTGCGTGAATTCAAGCCACCCGCTCATGAAAACTCAGTGCTCTACGTGATTCACATCGCGCGCTAAACGTTATCATGAACTTGTCTGCGATAAAAAAATCTGGCAACCTCGATCTTGACGCTTTGGCTCAGCTATATCAAATTACTTACAGTTTGTAAAACACATGGAGGGAAATGAACATTGCTCGATTGGGAAGCTTGCTGAAACCGTTGTTATGTTGTGTTATGTGTTATATGTATGTGTTATGTGCTGAACCGTTGAATAATGACTTACCGATTTAGGAATATTCTCTTCCAGGTCGGTGAATGAGTGCGCCTCGGGAAGACCACAGAATTTGCGATACTGATTGTAGCCAGGAAGACCGTGATCCCGACCTCTCTGGATAGCCAGGCTCAGGGCATCCATGCCAAAGGCCATGCTGTCACTGAATAGGTATTGCGTCATCTACAGCAAAGGAGAAGAGGTTCTATGTTTAACCGATCAACAGTTCTTATTAAAAAATTTTACCGATTGCAGCACCCCCATAGCAAAAAAAATCCCTTCGTAACACACCTTATATGATCTCCTCCTGAGGGAAAAATTTTTTTCGAAAAGTTTATCTTTGGAATTTTTTTGAAATTTGTTCGAGTTATCGTTTTTTCCCCCGTAATGTTGTAATTTTCCTATCCTTTCCAGTCACTAAAAGGCCCCGAAATCCTTGAAAATTTGTCTCTAAGAGACATGAAAGGTCACCTAAAGCTTATGTGATGAAGGAACCCCCGAAGAATCCTGAGAATGGGTTATTTTAAATTTCAAATACTGTAGAATTTGAATCCAATAATGCTTAAAATTGCGTTTAAAAAGTGTGAAATTTTCCGAATTTTCCGGGGGAGGGCCCCCCGAACGACAGGAGGGGCCCCCAAATCTTGGTCACCTCCTAACTTTTCGACCACCAGTCCGCCCCTGGAAAAAATCCGAAAGGTCATAAGGTCATAGAGGGGTGTTTACTGCTCGGCTAAGGGAGAACTCCGTAACAATATTCAAGCGCTAACAGATTTCCCTCGACAAAATATGACCTTAAAGAAAGTTATGAATATCCCTCTTTGAATTATTCAGATACTTTAGTTTAAATTGCGAACGAAAATCTGTGAAAATTAGATGAGGCCCGTTCATAAGTTTCTCTGAAAAATGTTTTTTTTCTAATCGAAGAAAATTTGGCAACGTCAGGAGGAAAATAAGGCGTTCTTCCTCAGCAGAACGATTAGCACAGACTCCGCTAAACTTTTTTTTTAAACTCGCTAACGGGAACACTTCTTATGACACACCACTGAAAAATGTCAGCATGAGTCGATATTTTTGAGTCCTCCCTCCTTTTCTAACTTGTTCTCACCTAGCTCGGTCACACTAACCGTTTACCTTTGGTCGCTCCAGAGCAAGGCTGCCAAATTGTACCAAATAATGTAGATATCCCGAGTTAAAATTGGGAAAAGTGCTGATTTTCAGCACAATCTGACAACTGTGATCGGAGGCAAAATGAGTATAATGGTCAGCGTTTTGAACGACACGTTTTCATCGCGTTGCTTTGCGATAGAATCTTCGTTCCTTGGTACTCTAAAGAAATAAAAATAGAGTACTGTAGTCGCAGCAATCAGTGGAAACTGTGGTTAAAAGCGTTTGAATTTCGCCGAATTTCAAATTCATCCGTGTTTTTTCAGCTCATTAGATACGTTTTTGCGGAATACATCGACCGTAAACGTGATCGCAAAAGTGACACCCTCTCTACGTCAAATGTGCCTTTTTTTTCATAAAAATCAATCTGAAAAGTTCATCACGATTGAAGCCATTTCAGCACGCGAGTTGAAAATCTATTTTGAGGTCTTTAGCAACTCGTGTTGTACCATTTTCAGGCACGTTGACATTAACCTTGCCGGCTGACGCAGGTGATAGGTCAAAATGTCCAAAAATAAATATCTAGACAAAAATTTCCAAAGTAAAAAAAGAACATCTGTAAAATATGTCCAAGTATCTGAAATGCCCAATAGTGGTATCGCGGCCAAAATGAAAAATGCTCAAAATTCCAGTTTCTATTAGAGTACCTATATAGCGAGAGTATGGACAGATCGCTTCATGGAAGGCTTAGGGCCCAAAAGTGCAACCACCCTTCTAACCAACTTCTAACGCACAAAATTTCACTGCCAGTCTGCAGATTCCAATTCTAACCAAGATGGCTAAGAATGTACATAAATGAGTGTTCTTCCGCAAAAACGAGTAAATGTATGCAAAATCTAAGTCAAATACGTGCTTTATAAACGATGGTTCGTAACAATTGTATTAGTAAAGCGCTCTGGATAATTGAGATTCATAGGTTGGCTGCATTTCTGGGCCCTAACTATATTCGCGGAGGCATCGGTGAAGGCCTGATGGATTTTCGGAGTTTCACATCTGTCTATACTCTCGCTATACAGGTACTCTAGTTTCTATCAGTCATGATTAACATTGCCATTTACCTGCTCGTAGAAATTCTTCATCACTTTCGTCTTGCGGCTCGTTGCAAACTCGAACATAATAGTCTATTCCCCTAAGATATCTTGGAATATCATCTTCATCTTTACATTCTTGATACCGCTGGACGCGCCTGAGGATTCTATCCTGATTTGCTCTTAACTTTTTTGACAGCATAAAGACTTCAAGCTCACTATGTTGCCACTTGGTCAAATCATGTCATTATTGGGCAATTTTTTCAGTCGAGTTACCGCTATTGGACATTCCAGATATTTGGACATGTTTTAGGTATGGACTTTTCTGATTTTGGACATTTTTATACTTAGGACATTTATCTTTGGACATTGGACGTATTTATGCTATTAAAGGAACTATGTTACACGCAAACCCTATGCAAATCGCACATAGTTCCTTTTAGCATAAATAGGTCCATTTTGTCCTATTACCCTGACGCACAACAACGGATGAACCCCAAAACCAATAGGGATGTTGCATGTGTGAGGGATTTGCAATTTGACTATTAATTATGTTAAAGTTTGCGAGAAACACGATGGTGCCACTGGTTTTCTCTGAAATCAACTCCCAAGCTCAAAAAAAGCTCTCAAGTTGAGGCCCAAGGTGGGTCTTGGTGAGTTTTTGGGCAACCTCCCTCTTTTTGTGCCGTAGTATCTTGATTTATTTTGCGAGGAAAGCTCGGTGCTCTTAAAGTATGACTGTCATATTTAATGTGTTGGAGCGCCCTCAATTTTTGTATGATACTGTGCAAAACCTCTGTTGTGAAATAGTTGCTTGAAGCGCCGCGACGCGGCGGACGAGGTCGTCCAGCGTGACACGCGCATTGGCGCCTACAAACCTAACAGGGATACTTCACGCATAACGCAATGCGTGAAGTATCCCTGTTAGGTTTGTAGGCGCCAATGCCCGTTTCGTGCTGGCAACACGCAGCGAGCTTAAAAAAAGCTCTTAAGTTGAAACTAAAGTGGAGGGGATATCCCACGCTATCCTGAGAGTCCACGTCTACATCAAGACGAACTCTCCATGCAAAGATAGGGAGCAAATTCATTAGCAGTGATGCCGTGTTTTAAGTTTTGGAGTCCCCAAATAAAGTGGCAGCCCTGTCAATGTATTTGCTCCCTATCTTTGCATGGAGAGTTTGTTTTGATGTATAGAGGTGGACTCTCAGGGTAGGGTGGGATATCCCCTCCATTTTGGCCTCACTTTAAGAGCTTGTTTTGAGCTTGAGAGATGATTTCAGAGAAAACCAGTGGCACCAACCGTGTTTCTCGCGAACTTTTACATAAGAATCAATGCGGTCAAATCGCAAATTCTTCATACATGCAACATCTCCATTATCTAGTCTGCGTCGTTTTAAAATTCCATGGCCCCGTCGAGTCAACTTCATCGCTCGAGAGTTTCACTACACCCAAACAGAGATGATGTATCACGTGGACTTTCCAGAAATTCGGTCGATTTAAGTTTCAAGGAATTGCGTCGATATAATTTTCAAACAATTTCGTCGATTTAATTTTCAAATCGAATGATGAAACACATCGGGAATATTTCGATGTCGAAAACATGTCACCGAGTTTTAAAAGAACGGCCGGCGAACCCTCAGACGCTATCAAATCTCTGCTGACGTAAATCAATTTTTTCTCAGAATTAATTAATTTTTTTCACAGAATATCATTTGGAGTTTCAGTTGCAGTGTCTGAAAATTTCAAAGGGCAGTTTTCATAATTTCCTTCAAAAATATCTCATCAGGGGGGATTGTGCAACGTTTGGTTGCACATATACGGTTCTCTTCCCAGGTATGGGAACATGATCCCCGTGTTAAACTATCGAGGCGGCTTTTTTTAATAAAAACACTTAGCTGTGACGCATTTTTTGACGCATTTTTTGACACGTTTTTTGCTGTTTCAACTGGTGACAGCATTATCCAGCAAATGGCGGCTATTGTTACCCTATGAAAAGAGCGAAAAAAGTACAGCGAGGATTTAGCCTTTAATCCGATTTCGTCAACGGGATTCACGCATTGGGACGGTTCACTGTTCGCCCGCAACTGTGCGTCGCGACTTCGACGATTCTATCTCGATTAAGTTTCGGTCGACTTGTTTTCACCGCGCGACTTTGCAAAGGATATTTTTTTCAGCGTAAACCCTTCATACCAGAATTCAAAAGTAAAGGCTTGAGCAAAGTCTACCGGAGTCATCCTTGTACTACCCGATCATGTTTCAACTGATGTCCTACTTTAGTCTGGTAAGTGAAGAATACGGTACCCCTCGCACAAATGGACTTCCGAATTTCCATCCAGCCAATGGAGATTTTTGAAAGTTGGCACACTGATTTTTCTCTATTTAAATGTGTGTAAAACGATCGATTTTTAATGGATTCGAACAGCATAAACAGTGTCGCCAACTTACAAAATCGCAACTGTATCGAGCTCATGCGGCACGGAAAAAAAAGTGCGGGTTTGTCCCCTAAAACATTGTAATACCACTCCTATTTGTTGGATGATACGGGCATTTCCAGTTAATTGTGGTAGTACCGCGCGCAACATATCGGTTAGTAACCTACTTCATTGATCCTACTTGTAACCTACTTCGTACAACTACAATTAATTTGAGTACTACCACAATGGAGATGTTGCATGTTTGAGTTTGCGATTTGACTATTGATTCTTTTGTAAAAATTCGCGAGAAACACGATGGTGCCACTGGTTTTCTCTGAAATAATCTCCCAAGCTCAAAAAAAGCTCTCAAGTTGAGGCCAAAATGGAGGGAATATCCCACGCCATCCTGAGAGTCCACCTCTACATCGAGACAAACACTCCATGCACAGATAGGGAGCAAATACATTAGCAGGGATGCCGTGTTTTCAGTTTTGGAGTCCCCAAATAAAGTGGTGGCCCTGTCAATGTATTTGCTCCCTATCTGTGCATGGAGTGTTTGTCTTGATGTAGAGGTGGACTCTCAGGGTAAGGTAGGATATCCCCGGCCATTTTGGCCTCAACTTGAGAGCTTTTTTTGAGCTTTGAAGTTGATTTCAGAGGAAACCAGTGGCACCATTGCATCGTGTTTCTCACGAACTTTTACATGAGAATCAGTAATCAAGTCGCAAATTCCTCACACATGCAACATCTCCATTAATTGGAAATGACCATATTATTCAGCAACTATCTCTTTTTTTCCCGTTGGAATTAAGCCAACCCTAAATCCCGACGGTGGTCTGATCCATGGCAATCCGTAAATCCCGATTAGAAAAAAGCAGAAAGGCTCTGTCCGTAAGTGAATCCATTTGTCCTTTCCTCAACTTCAAACATTTAAACACATTTAAACACACATTTTTGACAGTGCGGTGAGCAAATCAGCCTCTGTAGATTACGTTTCAAAAAAAATCCCTTTGAAAACCTGCCACTTTGGTGTTGATTGTCCATGGATATTGTTAATTCATGGCTTTGAATTATGACTTTTTAATTTTTTTTTCAGATCCTTGCATTTAGTGCAGTCCTCATGGAGTCACGTTCTATTGAGAAAAACCACGATGACACTTTGCCACAAATACATCTAGAAACACCTCTGGAGGTATGTAATAAAACGGATTTCGGGCGGTTATAGGACATTTCGTTAACGATTTTTTGTCCGCTCACCTGTTTTTTCCAGTAATTTACGTCCACGCGTTTTCTCGGCATGGGAGTTTTGATCCACGTGCCAGTTGAGACCCAAAGTTAATTGGCCCACATGTAAATACAAATGACAATCGCTCACGAAGTTTTTGGATGAAAATGTATAATGTCTTGGAAGAATGAGGGGTTGCTTGTTTTTTTGTTTTGTCTATTTGGTCCAACGGAGAATAATATATAGTTGAGAGTTTTTGTAAAAATGGGGGAGCGTCATAATTCCATGAGACAAAATTCACTAAAACTCTCTACATCTCTTTGGTGTAACAGGACTTAATTATCTTTCAAGAAATTCCCACATTGTTATATCTCGAACCCTGAACCGGATAAACCTCTATATTTGCCTCAGCTAAAGGCTCTTAGATTTTTCCAGTGTACGATAAGTATCTTGATTTATTTTGCGAGGAAAGATCTGTACTTTTAAAGGATGCCTGTCATTCTTAATACTTTCAATTTCGTATAATACTGTGCAACACCTCTGTTGTAAAATAGTTGCTTCAGGCGCCGCCGCACGGCGCGGCGGGCAGGCGGTCAGCGCAAAACGCGCATTGGCGCCTTCAAACCTAAGTGGATACTCCAAGCATTGTACAATGCGTGGAGTATCCACTTAGGTTTGTAGGCGCCAGTGAGCCTCTCGCGCTGGCAGCACACCGCTCCGCTCTGTTAGGCTTTAATATTTATACTCGCATAGTCAGCTATTTTTAACTCATGATTTTGAAATGTTTGCACACTCTGCATTGATTATTCTCATTTAAATTGATGGGGAAAAAATATGTGTCAATTTATCACAGGAGAATAATAATATAATGCATGTTTTTTAAATATTGGTGGTTCCGTGTCAAATTTAATGATCTCCAAAGCACTTTAATTTTTTCTTTTACATTTTGTACTTTTATTGTGCTGCAGCGAGGTGTACGCGCAACCGAACGCTCAAAATTTGACTATTTGGCTCTAAAAGATCGATGTACAAATGGGTTAATACTGAAGATTGCGTGCTCCTTGGTTTTTTCCCCTCTTTTATTCATTTTTGCAGTTTCTGTCAGCACAACTGCGGCTCATCGAAATTAATGTTCCTTAGAAAAGGTTTTACAAATATTTGTCACGTTTTAAAAATATAAATGTTTTAAAATTAATATAAATGTTTTAATAATTTCATAAAGAAAAAATTAAAAAAATAAAAAAATAATATTTTAAGGATAAAAGTCAAACCAAATATTCACCAATGACAATTTAAAAAGATCATTTAAAAGGAGAAAGTAATAACATTTCATTTAGAAAATGAGCAACCATAACAACACCTCCTTCTCTTGAAAAAAAATCTCGGTGTATTAACTAAGAAAAGGGTAAAATTACCAAGAATTCAGGGTTCTATTTGATCCCAGTTTTTTCTTGGTAAAATTACTATTTATGGAATTGCTAATTTTATCGAGAAATCTTGGTAAAATTATTGAACTTTCTCGGTAATTTTCCTGGACCTTGGTAAAAACGCCAATATTTTTTATCGACTGTGGTAGAATTACCGAGATAAAATGGCAAGGTTACCGGGATTTGATTACCAATAAAAGTGGAATTCTTACCTGAAAAAACAGTAAAAATACCGGTTTTTAGGTAAGCTTACCAGTCTGTCTTGGTAAAATTACCAATAATTGGTAAAAAAAGTGAGATGGTAATAGTACCAACGGACCTTGGTAAAAACGCCGAGAATTTTTTTTCAGTGCATAATCCGTCGGAAATTCTGAGACATCGCTACGGAGAAACCTGGTCCCGCACTTTATCTATCAACACGTGTTTTGATTACAGGCCTCTACGACTGGAGCGATTCTCATCTCCTCGGACAGTGTAACCGACCTGGAAACCGATTCGGACGGTCCTGTCACGACGAGTAGACTGGAAACCAGGGACGGCGGGGGTCTCCTTTATAGATTCCTCAGGTGTTTTACCCACGAATCCGAACACAAACGGTGGAAACTCCGTCAAGAGTCGAAGCCCATATTCAAAGGTCCCGTTGACCCAGTCACCGGAATAAGAAAGTCTCATCGGCACGACCCCAACTACACATTATGGGAGAATGAAGACAGGAAACGGGCTCTCAAGGAAAGAAGCTTTAGACAAAAAGGAAGGGATACTTGTCACGAGACCGGCCCGTTTTTGCATTGCGTTGGCTGTTGCTGTTGTGAGCAAGCTTTTGACTCGGGGTCGGACGGACCGGAGAAAAAAAGCCCGGAGAGAAAACCGAGCAAGGATCAGAAACAGGGTCGCAGTCAGCGCAAAGCTTCGTCTAATAAGAATGGGCGAAGAGGCAGGAGGGAATTTGACCCATTATCAGGATATTCGCCTTAGTGAACCTGACAAGGGGGTAAGGGGGGTCACAGAGACAGGAGACCCTCACTGGCACTGGCCTTTTGGCAGCAGGTGAAAGCTTTTACTTTCGGGAATGGAGATGTTGTGTGTGTGAGGGATTTGCGATTTGACCATTGATTCTTATGTAAAAGTGCGCGAAAAACACGATGGTGCCACTGGTTTTCTCTGAAATCATCTCTCAAGCTCAAAAACAGCTCTCAAAGTGAGGCCAAAATTGAGGGGATATCCCACCCTACCCTGAGAGTCCACCTCTACATCAAAACAAACTCACCATGCAAAGATAGGCAGCAAATACATTGGTAGGGTTACCACTTTATTTTAGGACTCCAAAACTGAAAATACGGCATCACTGCTAATGTATTTGCTCCCTATCTTTGCATGAAGAGTTTGTTTTGATGTAGAGGTGGACTCTTAGGGTAGGGTGGGATATTCCCTCCATTTTGGCCTCACTTCGAGAGCTTTTTTTGAGCTTGGGAGATGATTTCAGAGAAAACCAGTGACACCATCGTGTTTCTCGCGAACTTTCACATAAGAATCAATGGTCAAATCGCAAATCCCTCATACATGCAACATCTCTATTCAACACTTCTTTATGGACAATTATAAGGGAGCAACAGCCATCACGCTTTTTTCGGCTGTTGACTAGTGTTAACCTACCTACATGGTGGGTGATGATCTTCGAGCGACGTCATGAGCCAAACAAGTTTCCCAAACTTCGACTTGTTTTGGCTTGTTTGAAAAACGAAACTGCCAACACGTTGTTAAACTTCAACCACGCAGGTAAGTCAACAGTTAATTGTTGAAGTCCCGAAAGTAAGAGCTTCCACAATAGCCGAGATACTAGTGCACGGAGANTTTTTCGGCTGTTGACTAGTGTTAACCTACCTACATGGTGGGTGATGATCTTCGAGCGACGTCATGAGCCAAACAAGTTTCCCAAACTTCGACTTGTTTTGGCTTGTTTGAAAAACGAAACTGCCAACACGTTGTTAAACTTCAACCACGCAGGTAAGTCAACAGTTAATTGTTGAAGTCCCGAAAGTAAGAGCTTCCACAATAGCCGAGATACTAGTGGAGGGTCTCTTGTCTTTGGGGGTTCACTGCCGTGCTAAGGGAAAACGCCGTGTGAACATTCGAGAATTGCCAAAGTCCCTTCACTAAAAGAAGAGTTCCTTCATCCAAGTATTTCATTCTGTATCGAAAGTCCACAGGTTTTTGTAATTTTTTTCAAAGCGTTTCAGAAAAGGCATGTACGCTTTCAAAATCTCCCTTCATTGCGAGCTTGGAACGCACGTAATAGCTTAAAGAAATCCAGAGCGCCTTCAGTTTTTTGTACACGCAACATGCACATTCATCGTGCAGCAATAGTCGTATCAGCGCCTTGCCACTAGTGTCACTTCTATCTTCTACATACATGAGTAAAGTTGAATAATTTTTCAATTCTGCGACGGAAATTTTCAAATTCCCGTAGTCGTAAACCTTGTTGAAAGCAAATCTCCTCTCCGACAAAATAAGCCAGACTTAAAAATCAACAATTATTTAAGTCTACGTGTATTAACCTGCCGGGGTACTCGAAGCGCATTTTTCGTGCCCTCATTTTATTAATTAATGCAAGCCGGTCTCCTTGTACAGAGTTTATAGTGTTTAAATTAAATTTACGTACACAATAAAGTTAAGTAATTATAAAAAGTTGTACTTAGGACACGGACCTATTAGAGAGATTATGTGCCTACACGTCGGGAACCGTGTAGTCCGTGTCGGTGCACCGTGTAGTGTGTACATGTTATGTTAGAATGGAATATGTACATATTATATTCACATAAATATCAATAATCTATTTGAGACAATACTGTCTTCTCTTTATTTAACCTAATTTTTCATATTAATATCACCTGTTCAATCACCTCATTAATTATCACTTGTCATAATAGTAATAATTATCTATAAGATCTTCAATTTCTTTCGTATAGCTACATTCTTATTTCATTAGTGAACTTCAATGGGTAAAGGGACTGCAGTGCACAAAAGAATTGTTTTCAGAACACCGATTTCTCTCCAAGTTGAGTTGAAACATCTAAAAATTTGTTTAACGTAAAACAACTCTCGTAATATCTTGTAAGATGAATATGCGCCACGGGGCCGCTCCAGTTTTACGTGAGGTATTTTACCCGATTTTTACCCCACCCCCACCCCCACCCTAACTTCCAAAGAACCTGTATAAGGCAACCAATTTCGCATTACGGAGGTCTGGCCCGAATCCGTAGCCTCCTTTCTTCCAGAAAAATATCGGAGAAAGTTTGAAAAATAGACGGAACATTTCTATTTTTGCGTGTAAAAAAGGTTATTTTTTCCCAGGAAAAAAATGGGAGCCTTACGTAAGACTGGGACCCTATAAAGCAAGACATACTCATATCTCCTTTTCCCCTTAAGTGACTTACATGTTACTTGAACAGTCCCAGTGTATGGATAGGGGGCTTAAAGTTATATTTTAAGCCAAAAATTAAAGCCCTACGTATGAAAGATAAACATTTTAAATAGTTTTTTTTCTTCCTTTCTTTTTTTTCATAACTACGTTTCTGAACTGTGAATTCCAAACTGTCAGAGTGTCAGTTTACTGCGGGCACTTTCAAACGTCTTGCATGACACAATTTTCAGAACGTACTTTCTTTGACAGTTGTATTGATGTATTAATGTTCTGTTTTTTGGCACACGGGTCCTCTGCCCCAGATCTTCGTGTATTAAGCGTTTATAAGATAAGATACACATGTATTGATTGATTAAAAATGTGTGATTACTAAAGTGTAAATACGTGTTTTTATGGTTATTTATTAGCGGTTCTGTTAGTGTTCGCACCCCGGTCAATGGACCATTAGACAAGGTACGAATCTTAGCATTCTGATACATGTTTCTTAACCAAAATTTTACGTAGAGCACGATACGCACAAGGAAAATGACCGAAATCAACTCCTTACGAAGATATTTAATGATTCTTGATGCGTGAATTCAAACCACCCGCTTATGAAAACTCAATGCTCTACGTGATTCACATCGCGTGCTAAACGTTATCATGACAGTCTCTGCGATATAAAAATCTGGCAACCTCGATCTTGACGCTTTGGCTCAGCTGTAGCACATTGCTTATAGTTTGAAAAACACATGATGGGAAATGAACATTGCTCGATTGAGAAGCTTGCTGAAACCATTGTGGTGCGCGATTTGACTCACGTAGAGCTTTGAGTTTCTTGTGAGCGGGCAGTTCAAATTCCTCGTATCCAATGTGAAAAAAACGTTGATATCTTCGTTAGGAGTTAGTTTCAGTAATATTCGTTGCGCTAATATTGTTCTACGTGCAATTCTGGTTAAGAAGCATGTATCAGATTGCTTAAATTCGTCCCTTGTCTGGTGGTAAATACCAGCTGTTTCCGACGCGGTTGGACGTAAGGAGAAACGCCGCGCCGTATGAGCCTTTAGACGTTGCCAACTTTCCTTTGATAAATCACAAATTTTCGGGAATATTCATAAACATTCTTCTTCCGATTTTCAGGGAAATTTTGCTCGTAATTTGATCTGAATAGTCTGAAAATGTCAAGGAAAAATATTGACAACTTTCCTCAGAAATAAACATTTTATTCTAGAAAATTTGGCATCTCTCGAATGTTCATACGACGTTTTTCCTTAGCACGGCAGCATTGGTGAGAACACGCAGTCGTAGAGTCCCTTTATACTGAGAGTCAAGACAATTTGAATCCATTTCTGATTGGTTCCCGTATTTTAGGCCTTCACAGTGTCACAAACGGGAATAAAGATTACAGTTTCACCGATTGCAAAGATTATAATCTGGAATGGACCGGGGAATTACGGGTTCGGCAAGGAACAAACGGAATGAAGGAAGGAACGAAGAACGGAATTCGAGAATTGGTCGATCAAAGATTACGAAAAACGTTCAATTTCTGTAATCTTTATTCCCGTTTGTGACTCCATGAAGGATGTTGTCTCGACTCTCAGTATAAAGGGACTCTACGCAGTCGTAGATGGGAGACGACGCCATTTTCCTATGTTTTTAACAACACGCGGCAACTTTTTATCTATTTAACTTGCGTGCGACGATTAAAACATTTGCATGGATAGTTCTACTTTTAAATACGAATCTTGAATTGAAATAATGGCTCACTAAACCATGAACAGTTTTTGACTTGCGAATACATTTGTTGGCTTAAAATGATGCGTAGAAGACGATGCGCTCATTAAAAATGCAAAAAAATAACTGAAAAACCGAGAAAAACGCAGTTCAAAAAGTGCAGCGTTTCCGCAAATTTAAAATTTAAAATTCGACATTTAAAAAGCCCCTGTTTCGCGCCGAACCAAGTGATGTCATCCGGCACCAATCGGAAGCGAGCAGTTGATTCAAGTATTTTATCTTTTCCCTCCTGACATAAGCACAAAACTGCACTTGGCAATGCTGCCGTGCTAAGAAAAAACGCCGTATGAACCTTCAGGCGTTGCCAAATTTTCGTCAGTAAATCACGAATTTTAGGGAAAATTTTTAAATATTTTTCTTCCAATTTTTCAGCTAATTTTGCTCGCAATTGTACCTAAAGTTCCTAAAAATTTCAAGGAAAAACATTCATAACTTTTCTTTAAAAAAAACCTTTTACCAAAGGAAATTTGGCGACTCTCGAATGTTCATACTGCGTTCTTCCTTAGCACGGCAGAATGGGCCATGTAGTTCGTACCCGGGATTTTCGGTCCTAAAATACACAACACCATGTAATCTTGTAAAAAAGAGCTAAAATTTCGCGAACTCACTTGCGCTATTTACAATTTTATGGGACGCGTTTTGGGGTCGAGATGGCCCCATCATCAGCTGGTAACGAACACATGTCAACCACTCACTCGTTAATTTCAGAATATGGAATAAAAAACCCAAGGTTCAGTTACCTATTGCCGGCTCCAGTGCCAGATTTTATAACGGCGCGTGGTCTGCAGAGATGGAAAATTTCATGAAAATTCGAGTTAAATTTCATGCGTGACTGAAGGACAATCTGAAACGCTTTCAGACCTCCAAAGGTGTAATTAATAATTCTAAAAAAATTAATAAATTTCAATTTTTGTGAAATTTATTCGAGCCATATGAAATTTCACTATCCATCTCTGAGCGTGGTAGATTTTGCTGTAGAAATGAAAGGGTGAACTTAGCTTGAGAATTTGAATCAGTGAGAACGAAAACACACCAACTCGGTAACGCGAAAAAGCTCAACTTCCATTAAAGACAGTTAATTTACATAAAGTTCGTTAAAGATAGCGCAACTGTTGCAACTTGGACCAGTGTCCATAATTACTTGTCTTTCGGCAGCAAAAATATTTTTCTTAAAGTACCCTCTTCACTTCTTGAGCAGTTTTGTGTGTGTCTTGGTTTTTGTCATTTTTCCGAGTTGGTGTATTTTCGTTCTCACTGATTCAGTTTAAGTTAGAGGTCTACTTACAGCAGTTGAGTATTTGAGGTCCATCTTTTGGCTACTCTGCGTGGCCAGGCCTCTGATGAGGTGGTCAAAGTTGTCATCTTGTTGTACGACTGCAGGCTTGTAGAAGTGACTCTTCAAGGCGAATGTCGCGTTTGTGATTCGGTCCTCAGAGTAAAGCCTAAAAAGTCACACGAAAAAAAAAAAAACTTTTATACATTTACCAAGACTAAACTTTGAGGTAGAACTCACCGTTTCTTGGTCAGAAGTTACCTATAGATCAGTTGAATGTACTTATGCTAAAAGAAACTATGTTGCATGTAAACCCATTGCACAAAGTTCCTTTTAGCATAAATACGCCCAGTTACCCTGGTAAAAATTGGCAGTAGAATCTGTGTTCCAAAATACCATAGATCTAAAGCCGGCTGTAAGATTTCCAATAGCTTCTATATCCGGCATTACAATGTCTTATAGCCTTTTATAGCCGATGGCGACTAAGCAACAGCCTGGCGATAAAGTGTATGCTAAACGTTACTAATTACGGATGCTAGGACTTAGTGAGTTTTTGGACTACCGCTCTTTTTTTGGGCAATAGTATCTTGATTTATTTTGCGAGGAAAGCTTCGTACTTTTGAAGGATGCCTGTCATTCTTAATATGTTGAAGCGCCTTCAATGTCTTCTGATACTGTGCAATACCTCTGGTGTGAAAAAGTTGCCTCAGACGCCGTGGCACGCTGCGGCGCGGCGGGTGGGCAGAGAGCGCGAAGCGCGCATTGGCGCCTACAAACCTAACTGGGATACTTCACGCATTGCGCAATGCGTGAAGTATCCCTGTTAGGTTTGTAGGCGCCAGTGCGTCGCCGCTCCGCTTTGTGTTAGGCTCTAATATTTAATCTCGCGGCGTCAGTGTTTTTCAACTCATGATTTTGAACTGTTTGCACACTCTGCATGGATTATTCTCATTTTAATTGATGAAAAAAAATATGTTTTAAAGGAAAATATAACGTGTGGTTTGTAAAAATTAAGGTAGTTCTATATCAAACTTAATGATTTCCAAAGCACACAAATTTCTACACAATTTCTTATAGCCTTTTATAGCCTATGGCGATAAAGTGCAAAGCCCGGCGATAGGAACTATAGCCCGATTGTATGATTTTATATAGGTTCGTATAGCCCGGCTATATGATTTGCTTCGCTTTCTACAGCCAGCTATATGATTTTCAATAGCCTTTTTTAGTCGGCTATGAGAACTCCTATGGTATTTTGAAACGCAGCTCCTATCGCCAATTTTTACCAAGGTAGGATCGGCTTATCGATACTTTCCAATTTGAAGCTGTGGTAAAATATCGATTATTAAAGTGTTCGTTGCGAACACCCTGTTTATCGATCCTTTTCCATAGGTTCAAATGGCAGATCAATCGATATATCGCGAATCACATCATGTCACAGTAAGGATCACTAGAGTTATTTAAACATCGATGGTGAAACTCCCAAATCATATACGGACGTATTTCTATCAAACGGAACTATGTGCATTATGACGTGAGCCCTGTTATGCATAAATTCTTATGGGTCTTAAGGCTCATTGCTTAATGCACATTGTTCTGTTCGGCAGAAATACGTCCATATCTCAGTTTTCGAAATTGCAGACTCCCTGACATACTTGAACATATTCCCATACATTCTTGGCCGTACTTCTTTGGGTGGAACTGCTCAACGTCGATTTTTTTGAGCTTCCGTAATTTTTCTTAAGTGTGTGATGAAAAGTCTGCGAAAACTTCATGAGGAATAATATATTATTTTTTTCCTCTCCAATAAAGAAATAGAATTAAAGCTCATATTTTGAAACACCAGAAAATAAGATACGTGGTTAGGAATTTTCACCGTCTATTTGCAATGTTGCAGTACCTTCCAAAGAAGCATCGGCTTCACTGTCGTACTAAGGAGAAACTTCGTATAAACCTTCAGGCATTGCCAAATTTCCTTTCATAAAAAGCGAATTTTCTGGTAAATTTAAGAATATTTTCCTCCCAATTTAGAAACAGCATATGTGCCATTGGTTTCCCTGTGTAGAAAGGTGCTTTTATAGAAGAGTCAGAGATAGTGGCTCCTTATTGCAAAATGTAATCCATATAACACTGTAACTCCGCGGAAAAAGTGCTTGCAATTTTATTGCTAAAAATGTCAACTTTTCATCAGTATTTTTGTTGTAAAATGTTTTTTGGATTCGAGAACGGTATGGATACAAGTCGTATTAAATGAGACTTGATGTAGAATTGAATAATTAGCATGTGTGATAGCTTAGAGAGGTTACTTTTTGCTTCATTTAGCGCAAATATGGTGTATGTTCCTAATTTTTAACACTTGTGTGCTGGTTATACGCTCAAATTTCCATCAATTTCCGATCAAATGGTGACTGGTGCGCATCATCTACCATCAAATTTCTGCGACCTGCAAAAATTTGATGGTAGATGATGGAGCTGTGGGGCTCATCCTGCATCTGATTTCCACACAACTGTGCGCTTATTTCATGCTTATTTCAATCAACACGCTGTTTTAATTAATTTTACTCACCAATCTAGATAACTCTCGACCGCCATCTTGGTCATCATTTTGATCGAAATTTGACGGAAATTTGAGCGTGTAACCAGGCCACTCAAAAAAAAAAAACGGGGTGCCGCTCCTCTTCGGGGAAAGAAGAGAAAGAATCATACGATTTTAACTACTACAACTACTCACCCAACAACTCCTTCGGTCATTGAATCTAAGAAGTTCATAGCTGCATTGCCGAATGCGTTGCTGATGGAAGGGTCGACATCCTCATCGTATAAATTACTGTAACCGGTAGAAAGAAGAGCCAGACCTCTCCTGCTCGTGTATTTCCGTCCTGTGCAAAAAGAAAAAAAATTAAAATGTACTAAAACAAAATTTAAAAAAAAGAAAAAAAGAAAAGGAAAAAAGAGAAAAAAGAAGAAAAAAAGAAGAAGAAAGAAAAAAGAAGAAAAAAGAAAGAAAAAAAATAAGAAAATAAGAAAAAAAGAAAAAAAAAGAAAGAAAGGAAAATCATTTTAACCGTTTAAAATTTTGTGCGATGGGTCTCTTGCACGCAAGAGATGCAGTCATATAAATGGACGTATTTCTGCAAAACGGAACTAAGTGCATTTAGACATGAGCCCTGAGACCCATTATATACATGCATGACAGGGCTCAAGTCATACTGCACATAGTTCCGTTTGGCAGAAATACGTCCAAAATACTCTTTACGGGCAAAATTGCACGAAAGTCACGTTGGGCACGTCAATGAAGTCTGAAATTCATACCTCAGCACGCAATCTGCGTAGTTTGTAACAATTTTTTTTTTCAAGTTTCTCGCGTCGGCGGGCAGTTTTTTCAGTCACTGCGGATCGAAAGAACAACATTTCAACAGTTTTTTGACAGCTGTATCCATAAAGTTGAGGAATTTTTTTAATTTTTTTTCTTATTTAACAGTCGCTATTACTGAGGTACTCTTGTGCGCAACAGCCCCAATGGAGATGTTGCATGTGTGAGGAATTTGCGATTTGACTGTTGATTCTTCCGTAAAAGTTCGCGAGAAACACGATGGTGCCACTGGTTTTCTCTGAAATCATCTCCCAAGCTCAAAAAAAGCTCTCAAGTTGAGGCCAAAATGGAGGGAATATCCCTCGCTATCCTGAGAGTCCACCTCTACATCAGGACAAACTCTTTATGCGAAGATAGGGAGCAAATACATTGACAGGGCTGCCACTTTATTTGGGGACTCTAAAACTGAAAACACGGCATCACTGCCAATGTATTTGTTCCCTATCTTCGCATGGAGAGTTTGTCTTGATGTAGAGAGGGACTCTCAGAGTAGGGTGGAATATCCCCTCCATTTTGGCCTCAACTTGAGAGCTTTTTTCGAGCTTGGGAGTTGATTTCAGAGAAAACCGGTGGCACCATCGAGTTTCTCGCAAACTTTTACATGAGAATCAACAGTCAAATCGCAAATTCCTCACACATGCAACATCTCCATTCCCAATTCGAATGAGGAATTCTATCTCGCTTAAAATGACAAATATTTTAATTTTCTACCTAAGATAACGGGGAGCCATTCACTGTAGGTGATGTGTTGCATTTGAGAGATTACGATTCTCCTGGCCTCTTGATAGACGGTCTCATCGTTCCAATGGGGATTCAAAATGGACAGTTGTTCGGCCAGCCGGTTGTGCTCTCGTAGCCATAGAGTGTGCATCAGTGTAAGCTGAGGTTGAGAGTTTACTCTGGTGTCACCTGGAAATTCATGAAGGAAAATTTTAAGTTATAAGCAAATTGACGATCCAATCATATCAGGCGGTTGAGGAAATCAACATTTTCCGGGAGCTTGCAATTTTCAGCAAGTTGAACTCTTAAATATTCTAATTAATTTCGGGACCTCAAAACCGCATCAATCCAGCAAAATTTTTAGCTCTTGTGTGTTGAATAAAATCATTTTCACCAGCCGTAACGCAAATATACCGTTCGTGAAAAATTACAAGGTAAAATTGACGAGAAAATTGTGGCATTAGAGGAGACAAAATTGAAAACTACTTTTGATGGGGAAAAAACTGTGGATGCGATTTGGACGAATTTTCATCATTTTCAACTTGATAATATCCTCCCTAGTCGCAAATGATTCCGAGCGAATTTTTTTTTCGCTCACCCTGTGTGACTAGTTTTCCGATGAGAAAATAAAATATGACGGGAAATCTACAACATTCCAAACGGGATTGACGTTTCCTAATAAAACGACGCCCGGTAAAAGCCTTTTTTTCTCCGGCACAAAATGTTCTTTCAAAGCAGAGGAGCGGGATAGACAAAGCTATAGACAAAAAAGACGAAAAGGATATGGAGGGCTCCTGTTGATGGAAGCAGGTGGTTGCAACAGACAAAGGAGGTAGGTAATAGACTAACTAACGGCAACTCACGAGAGACCCTTTAGTTAGTCCATGATTTCCTCCCTTTGTCTGTGAGGATCATCCAAATTAATCAAGTGATAGCTTCATACTCATTAAGTTCTCTTTATCTATCACTTTGTCTATAAATTTCAACAATCAGCCCGCAGGATAAAATACCTGATTCGTAGCAGGTGGAAGAGTTGCGTGAAATTTGACAGCGCTCCATTTTCTTGTCGGGGGTGAAAACGGGGAGGTATTCGTGTCCGTCCATGTCGATCTGCGTTTTCATTTTGCCACCGCTCATCTGCCGCAGCGCCTTCGCCTTTTCCTGACTAGTTCCGTACAGCATGGATCCGTCCAATAGGTGCGTCGCCTGGTTCATCTACAACTTCCCGAAAAACAAGTCCCTCAGATCATTCAACTCTCACTCAGAAAAAAAAGTTACGGGCTATTTAGACAACCGTCCGTTCCGGGCTCAGAGAACTTCCGGGTACTGGAGCCGTAGCTTAAATTGCTCCGGATGCCACGCCCGGAACTTTCGGCCTCTGAGCCTGGATCGCGGATGGTCCCGTAAGTATGTCTTCCACAGCCGGAGTGTTTTTTTTTCTTTTTTTTTTTTTTTTTTCAGTACACTCAGAATCTCCTATAAATACGGATCATCGGTCATCTTCTTGGACGCGACTCGCAATTTTTTACGACTTTGCTCGACTTTTAACTACTTTGCTAGACTTTTTAACGAAATTCTCCCTCTGACCGGTGACTTTTAATGTATTTTAATACCATTTCTAGTGTCTGACTCTATTCTGGTACTTTTCAACGAAAGTTTTTTAAATCGATAAGGCTCCATGTAATTTCTAAACTTCAAACATGTACTTCTCGAAATAGCAAAAATTTCACTTTTGCGCCTCGTCGCCTCGTCCTCCAAGCCCCTTATAATTATTTTCCTTCCAAGCCGCACCTGTTCTGCAGGTCCGAAGTGGCAGTCAGCCCGCATCGAGTTCAGAGAGCGGACGTAGTTCATGCACGTTTGGCCGTGTTTTGAGTAGAAAGGATCATCTTTGGGCACTGAGATCGGGATGCATGAGGAGTGAATGTGACGTGGAGACAAGGTTGCCCCGCTCTCTTGACAGCAGCTCACGGTTTTGTCCAGGTTCACTGTCGCAAAAACAACAACATTCATTTGAGAAAAAAAATCAATCGATCATTGGCGGATCCAGCAAATCGGCAACATTGCTTTTCTCCATTTAACCCTATGGAAATGGATCGATTCTTGGAGCGGCCAGGTGCTCTGATAAGAATCGATTATTTAACATAGGTTTAAACGGAAGGAATCCGGTGTTGCCAAATGGAGATGTTGCACGTGTGAAGAATTTGTGATTTGAATATTGATTCTATTGTCCAGATTCACTGTCACAAAAACAAAAACATTCATTTGAGAAAAAAAATCAATCAATCATTGGCGGATCCAGCAAATCGGCAACATTGCTTTTCTCCATTTAACCCATTATTCGTTCAAGGAAAAGGGAAGGAGAAAAAGTATAATAGAAAAAGGAAGAGGACAAAGAAGAGAAAGAAATGAAAAAAATATGAAAGGAGGAAGAAGGGGAGAAAGGAAAAAGAGTACCCGGTAGGTCAGTTTCCTTTTCCTCCGTTTTCCCCCAACTTTTCCCTCTCTTTTTCTTTTTTCATCCACCACCTCCTTTCTTCTTTCATTCTTATTCCTCTTTTCCTTCTTTTTCTTTTTCTTTCATTCTTATTTCACTTTTCCTTCTTATTCCAATTTTCCCTCTTATTCAGATTTTCCTTCTTTTTCCTATTTCTCTTTTCCTTCTTCTCGGTCCCTTCTCCCCCCCCCCCCCCCCNGATTCGGCAGGCCCGAAATACCTGAGTCTGTCAGACTAGAATTCGACGCTCAGCGCTACGCAAGCAGTGTATCGATTCTTGGAGTGGCCAGGTGCTCCGATAAGAATCGATTATTTAACATAGGTTTAAATGGAAGAAATCCGGTGTTGCCAAATGGAGATGTTGCATGTGTGAGGAATTTGCGATTTGATTATTGATTCTTATGTAAAAGTTCGCGAGGGTGCTCCTGGTTTTCTCTGAAATCAACTTCCAAGCTCAAAAAAAGCTCTCAAGTTGAGGCTCAAGGTAGGTCTTGGTGAGTTTTTGGACAACCTCCCTCTTTTTCTGCCGTAGTATCTTGATTTATTTTGCGAGGAAAGCTCGGTGCTCTTAAAGTATGACTGTCATATTTAATGTGTTGGAGCGCCCTCAATTTTGTATGATACTGTGCAACACTTCTGCTGCAAAATAGTTGCTTGAAGCGCCGCGGCGCGGCGGGCGAAGTCGTCCAGCGCGACACGCGCATTGGCGCCTACAAACCTAACAGGGATACTTCACGCATAACGCAATGCGCGAAGTATCCCTGTTAGGTTTGTAGGCGCCAATGCCCGTTTCGTGCTGGCAGCACGCAGCGAGCTCAAAACAAGCTCTTAAGTTGAGACCAAAATGGAGGGGATATCCCACGCTATCCTAAGAGTCCACGTCTACATCAAGACGAACTCTCCATGCGAAGATAGGGAGCAAATACATCAGCAGGGTTGCCGTGTTTTTAGTTCAGAGTCCCCGAATAATTGGCAGCTCTGTTAATGTATTTGCTCCCTATCTTTGCATGGAGAGTTTGTCTTGATGTAGACGTGGACTCTCAGGGTAGCGTATGATATCCTTTCCATTTTGTCCTCAACTTGAGAGCTTTTTTTGAGCTGGAGAGCTGATTTCAGAGAAGACTAGTGGCACCCTAGCGAACTTTTACATAAGAATTACATGGGAACTTTTTCATCGAGCATGAAAACACGATTCTGTGACCAGCGCAGTGGATCCATTTTATGAGACTATATACTTACACATTTTGGAGACTCCAGTGAAGGCCAAATCGTGGGCAATGAATTGGCCCCAATGGACAACAGCAAGAGTCCGTGTATAGTCTGGGCGGTCTTCATCATAGAAAAGCGATGTACTCAAAAGTCGAGCGCTTGGAAATTCTTGGCCCCTTGTCAACCCACGAGGAGTAAAAATGCCTGAAAAACACAGAGGGATAATATTAAAACGAAATCGACAAAGTAAAACTATTGAGAATAACGAGAGGAAAAGAGATCGATAAACAAATAAAAAATGTAGGGTTTTGAAATTTTCTTTTCATAAAATGTACTTTTTTTCGTCGAATTCTAATCATTATTCGAATTATCGTCCGAAAATTTTAAAGAATTATTTTGGTTCTCTTGTTAGGTCTCTCAGTGGCGAGGCGTGAGTGATCGATTATCGATACTTCCCCATTTGAAGCTATGGTAAAGAATCAATTATTAAGGCGTTCGCTGCGAACACCCTGTCTATCGATCCTTTTCTATCGATATGTCTGAAAGCACGCCACGCCACTAAAATGGAGGAAAACAATGCTGTCAGCTTTCAAGAATTGCCATTGAACTAATTGGACGTATTTCTATCAAACGGACCTAAGCGCCGTAGGGTGAGGAAGGTAGAAGGGGGCTTGGATTGGCGGCGGAATCGGGCGTCCGGCTTATTCCGTCCTATAATCGCAATGCTTTTCCACGACGCTTAGGTCCGTTTGACAGAACGCGCTATCCGGGATTCTAAATTCCTCAAAAGGAACTCAAATTGGCGCTTAGTTCCGTTTGATAGAAATAAGTCCAATTGTAAGACGTTTTTATTGAGCTCGGTTCGAATTGCGTACCGTCATCGTAATCCGCTGCGATGAGGCGTCTGTAAGCGGTGTTGGCGCGACCCCATCCGGGATGCATCCGGTGGTTGCAGGAGCCGTCGAAGCTGCGGTACTTGTACTGATCCGAGCAGAACAGGTTGGTGTACTGCGCCGAACACCTCCGACCCAAGGGCGTCGTGCTCAAAGACAGCTCGGCGATTTGACGGGCGCATTCTTCGGGGCCGATCTTGAGTCTGGTGAAACAAAATTACGATCGTAACCTGAGTACAAACCTTTAACATTTTTATTAGTAAGTGCCAAGAGGAGGGGAGAGAGACTTGGCGGGGCGTAACTCCCAAACGATTCCCCAATATGACTCCCCAAGTCAATAGGAAAGGTCGGACAAAATCTGGAAACTTCAAGAGCTCATAACTTCGTTTATACAAAATTTTGAGGTTCTTAAACAAGGCCCATTGGTTTCCTTGTAAGATTTTCTTCTACAAGCACTTCTTAAAATTTAAATTGTGACGAAATAATCATCATAATTTACAGTTTTAGTCAACAATTTCAAGTCCAACCCCTCTGATTGACTCGAGCCACTATGCGCCGAGGAAACAAAAAACCGGGATGAAAAGTGGGAAGAAAAAGACGCTCCGACGACCCCCCCCCCTCAATCTGCGTCCATGAATCCCCCGAAACAAAATCCTGGCTGAGTGTTTGAGAGATATCCGGAGAGCAACTAAGGTTAAAATGAATTTTGAGAAACTCGCAAATATCAAAACCGCTCTCGGGGAATGACCAAAATTTAAGTGAAAAGAAATATATTTTCGGTACAAATTGTTTAAGAAAAATGAACGGGCAGAAAAATTCAATTAATAAGTCTCATAAATATCTTGTCTACTGCAGTTTCTTAGGACTTAAAATGTGATTAAAAAATTGTTTAAAAGAATCCTGAAGAAAAGTAATTTTTTTTGTTGAAGGTTTATTCAGGTAACCGTGGAGAATTTGAAGAACCCTATACTGCTTTTACTTTTTGATAAATCTCGAGGATTCATGGAAAAATTTATGAAAATGTATGACATTCCTTGAGTACAAAACTATTCGAACCATTCGAATTTTGGGGCCAGTAGAGGCCCTTTATATGCGTCCTTTCCTCTTTCCGTCTTTGGTTCACTTTTCTGTCCGTGCGTTTGAGTCTCTGAAATGTACCTTGATAAGTGATAATGCCTGGCTTTGTTAATTCTTAGAACGAGAGCTTTATTAACACGTTGTATTCTTGTTGTCCTTGAATTTCGGCCACCATCATGTAGGTTTTAGGTTTTCGACTTTTTTCTTTATCTTCTACTTATTCTCCGACTGAAAATGGCTCAACTCTGAGCCAAAATGTCTTGGTGTCTTGTTGTGTATTTTTAGCATTGTTTCCCATTTTTCCTCCCTCTTTTTTCGTGTCATTATTGTCACGGGCTGCTGTGTAAAAATGTGTATCCATAAGTAATCTTATGCCTGAGTCAGAAATAGTAGTGCCCGATACGCCTAGTTGCGCTGCGGTCATCGAATCGTGTTTTGATTCTTGTAGATCAGCTAAAAATATTAAGATTCGTCCGAACAGCAACTTTTTTCGTCACACACCTTGGAAAAAAAACACATTGTATCTGGAGTCCAGACTCTTGAAAGCATTGACAAGAAAAATGACTCTTGATTCAATCAGATTTAAGCTTAAATCGAAAGGAAATCCGCTCAAATTAAGAGGCTTAGTTCTTGATTTAAGCTCAATCTGATTGAATCAAGAGTATTTTTTCTTGTCGATGTTTTTAAGAGTCTGGACTCTAGATCCAAAGTGTTTTTTTCCCCCAGTGCAGTGGTCTTGAAGAAAAAAAAATTCAAGAAAAATGTACCCAAAAACGGTTTGCAGGGGGTGAGTCTATGGTACGCGTGGACTTAAAATCGCGGAAACTTAAAATCTTAGCTGATCCTGATTTCGAGATATCGCACTTTGAAATTTTCATGACTATTGCATGCTTTCTACTAATATTGATCCGCCTCTTTATTTATTTGTCTATTAAATAGGTGCTGATCGGTTCTCTTTAATTTTTCGTTCGATTCATGTCTATCGAATACATACCCGATTGTAACATGCAGACTGCCTATCATATGAACTCCTTTCTTCAATTGCGTATTTTTCCTTGAACTTTTCAGACGTTTTAGATAAAATTCCTAACAAAATTGTCTGAAAAATTCGATGAAAAATATTCACGATTTTTCCAGTAAATTCGTTCTATATTGAAGGAAATATGACAACGCCTGAAAGTTCATACGGCGATCTTCCTTAGTACGGCAGTATTGGTGACAATATTAATTGGAGAGCTAAAATTGTCTTCACCGCGTATTATTCGGTTGTTTTCAATTCGCCTTCTGCTGCGTCTGCAGCAATTGTTGTTACGAATATGTTGTGCGTGCTGATTTGAGTTAATTACATACTCGACTCTCTGAAGGCGTTTTATGTGCGCAAGTAGCGCAGTCCGTCGGAGAACGAGTGAAGTATGGATTGAGCGATTCACTCAATCTCACTTCTGTTGTTCTCCGAAAGGGTGCGCTACTTGCGCACATAAAACGCCTTCAGAGAGTCGAGTATGTAATTAACTCAAATCAGCACGCACAACATATTCGTAACAACAATTGCTGCAGACGCAGCAGAAGGCGAATTGAAAACAACCGAATAATACGCGGTGAGGACTATTTTAGCTCTCCAATTAATAGTGTCACCAATACTGCCGTACTAAGGAAGATCGCCGTATGAACTTTCAGGCGTTGTCATATTTCCTTTAATATAGAACGAATGTACTGGAAAAATTGTGAATAATTTTCATCGAATTTTTCAGACAATTTTGTTAGCAATTCTATCTAAAACGTCTGAAAAATTCAAGGAAAAATACGCAAATTTTCATTAAAAATACATGTTTTATCCTGGGCAATTTGGCAACTTTCGATGCTCATACGGCGACACTCCTTAGCACGGCAGAATAGAGGATTGTACTTTATGGCCTTTTTATGGGGGCTTCTCAAGAGACTTTCCGACATATACTAAGTTTAAACCCAAAGGAAAAAAGAAAAATATACCACCCCTTATCAGTGAATGCACAGAAAAAAAAATGAAGTTGATTTAACATTCTGGATGTAAAAAAAAGTGTGCAAGAACTCGCAAAATGTTAAATTACCCGCTATGGCAGTCAACTATACATCTTGACATTGCTAAAGTAAATGCTATAGTATTAATTTAGCATTTTGTAAGTTCTCGCACACTTTTTTTACATCCAGAATGTTATATCAACTTCACTATTTTTTTTTTTTTTTTTCAGTGTGCAAATGAGTATGTCAGGAGCCTACCTGAGGCAGTAAAAAAACAATTTAAAAAGCGGGTAACAAGGCTAAAATTTCACATACACAAAACCAAAACGTTTCGGCTAAAAATTCAGCCATCCTCAGTTGGATAAATCAAAATAAAAATGGTTAAAAATCTAAAATAGTACCTTATAAGTACCTTTCAATTGGAAAGGTACCTTTCAATTGGTGATTTCCAACTGAATGGTACTTATCAGGTACTATTTTAGATTTTTACCCATTTTTATTTTGATTCATCCAACTGAGGATGGCTGAATTTTCAGCCGAAACGTTTTGGTTTTGTGTATGTGAAATTTTAGCATTGTTACCCGCATTTTAAATTGTTAAGCGCTCAGCCGATAGGCAGCGCTTTTTGATTTCGACCTCTAGACCTCTCGACCTCGACTTGCCTCTAGAGTACTAGTATACTAGTGCTAATTCGTTTAAATGGCGCACCAGCTCATCGATGTGTAGGCTTTTTGGGGGAGTCCAGTTTTAAAACAAATGAAGCTGTGAAAACCGTATTTTACGCTTTTAACGTAATGCGCAGGTAGTTTCGATCGTTTATCTATAAGAAAATTTCTTAGCGGTAGAGTAATTCTTATCGAAATTGATCGTTGAACTCAAATGAAGCCTAAAAAAAACGCGCCTGATGAGCTCAACGGTGACTATCATTTTCGGGAAACGAAAAAACGCGTTTACAGTTTCCTTGGTAACCTTTGTTTGCTATCAGCTGATGTTTTATTTCCATTTCCCAGCCAAGTCGACGGAGTTTATACTTCCTTTCTTCACTAAATACATTGACTAACACCTGAGCGCTTTTCTAATACGACAGTATTAGAACTTTCTCGCTTGTTTTTTTATTGAATATCTTGTCACGGGCTGCAGAGCATCTATCATATTTCATACCTGAGGCAGTGTTTATTGGAGAAGTACTGGGAGGCCTTGGCGACGATGAGAGCGTCTTTGGCGAGGCTGAGGGCGCCCGTCTCGGGAAAGGAGTCGACGAACTGTCCCTGGGCGGGGGTGCCCTGTTGGACGTGGACGCCGGCGTTGGAGATGCTCGTCTCGTGTCGCTCCGACTTGGACACGAGCCCCTGCGCGTAGGAGATCGTCGCCGACAGCTCGTGCGAATCTATTACTGGAATGTGCCGCATAGAGCGCCGGCTTCTGCTCTGCTCCGACTCGTGCCAGTCTTCTGAAAGTAAATTAAACAATGACAGAAAGCTCCTGATTTCAACAACGCAATGAATGGGCCTCTTGCACGGAGAAAAAAACTTCGTGCGTGGGACCCGAAGTTTAAGTCATATGTGTATCTCTGAAGTTTTCGGATCGAGCATTTGAACACTTTACATCTAGCTGTCGAGGTTCGGATCACACATCTGAAACTTCAGTTCTTACATCTGAAGCACTTTGGTTTTCACATCCGAAAAACTTCGGTTCTCACATCCGAAAAACTTCGGCTCTCACATCTGAGGTACTTCAGATGTAAGAACTGAAGTTTCAGATGTGTGATCCGAACCTCGGCAGCTAGATCTAAAGTGTTCAGATGCTCGATCTGAAAACTTCGTAAGAATATTTGACTATTTGCGTAGGCATTTGATAAAATGCCTGAGCTGCCTATTTGCCTGCGGCATATTATCGCCTTCCGGCCAAAGTATCACAAGCACCATGCAACGTTTACAAATTTCCGCCGCCATTTTATTTTTTTACTGTGAAATTGTTCAACAAAGCTGTCTGAAATTTTCACTGAATTTTTTTTTGTGCTGCCGATAAAATTCAGTGAAATTTTCGGACAGCTTTGTTGAACGAAATCTCTATAAGAAAATAAAATGGCGGCAAAAATTTTGAAACGTCGTATGGCGCTTGTGATACTTTGGCCGGATGGTGGCGATATCTATTCAATTAGGTAAATACATCTCTGTGCAGTGAAGATAATTTCAAACTATCTTTGATAATTTTTGATACTTTTAGATACATTTTGATAATTTTAGCCACCTTTCGTAGTTTTAGACAATTTTTGGTAGTTTTAGACAATTTTTGGTGATTTTAGACAATTTTTGATCATTTTAGACAATTTTTGATAATTTTGGACGAAATCTAGTGACATGAGCTTCACTTACTCGAGTATGAGCTGATGAACTCCTGTATGGATTTCACTGGGTATACGACACCGTTGCTCGCGTTTTCCAGGGCGGCCAGGATGACGGGTTGGGTCTCAAACTGAAGGGCCGTCCAGAAAATGAGACACACGACCAGGGAACTGCACGCCATTTTGAGACCGCCTGGAAGCAAATTTTACATCGTTATCACCGTTACAATTACAAAAACGGTTGAAACTATTAGACATAGCGTCCAACATCTAGATCATGATGTCGCACAGTGGTTCGAGTCAATCAGAGAGGTCGGTCATGAAATTTTTGAATAAAACTGCAAATTTATATTTTTAACTCGTCACATTTTAAATTTCAAGGGGTGCTATATGAAGAAAATTTTACGAGAAAACCAATGGAACCACTTTTAAAACATCAAAGTTTTGTATAAACGGAGTTATAAGCTCTTAAAGTTTCCGAATTTCGTCCGACCTCTCCCCTTGACTCGGTCCACTGTGCGGCACCAGTGGCGCTCAATGGAATGAGCTATGATAGAAGAAGTCGGACATTAAAATTTTCGGCTGGAATTTTCAAATTTTGATGTTCATTTCGTCACAAATTCGATTTCAAGGGGTGTTGCTAAGAGGAAATTTTACGAAAAAACCAATGAGACTACATTTGAAATTTTTCTTCTCGTATTTAAACAAATATCGACGGTGAAACTACCAAACCACGTATCTCGTTTGCGGTGTTTAAAAATCTACGCTCACATTTTATTTTTTTAAAGTAGACCAAATCAATATCATTCCTTCAAATTTTCACGGAATTTTCTCCGCACAAAGAGGAAAAATCACAGAAATTTTCAAGACTGGACGTTAAGTAGTTTTTCATTTAAAAAATAAAGTATGACAGGAAGTCTGCGACGTCGCAAACCGAGATACGTGGTTTGGTAGTTTCACCGTCGATATAAGCTTTCAAAGTTTCCAGATTTTGTCCGACTTCTCCTATCGACTCGGTTCAGTGTGTCGCGTGGCGTGCTTTGCGATAGATCAAATGATCTGCCTTTTAACCCATGTAAAAGGATCGATGAGCAGGGTGTTCGCAACGAAAACCTAAATAATCGATTCTTTTGTATTAATCCACACACATAATTTTGTATTAACGGAGTTAGAAGCGTTTGTAGTTTCCAAATTTTGTCCGAGCTTTCCTATTAACTTGATTCACTGCGTGCCGTGCTAAGGAAAAACGCCGTATGAACATTCAAATGTTGCGAAATTGCCTATCAGAAAATATTCAATTTTCTTCAAAATTCCTTTAGAACTGTAAGAATTTTTTCCCTTGAAAGTTTCAGACACTCGGCATCAAATTACAAACAAAATTCTAGTAAAATATCTACAAACTTTCCCGAAAATGTGTGATTTGTTATGGAGATTTGGCAACGCCTGGAGGCCTATACGAATTTCTCCTTTCGCACGACAGCATAATGCCGTGCCAAGGAAGAATGCCGTATGAGCCTTTGGGCGTTGCCAAGTTGCCTTTGATAAAATACGAATTTATTGGAAAAGTTATTTTCCTTCCAATTTTTCAGCCGACACTGTTCGCAGTTTATTCTAAAATATCTGAAAACGTCTCGGAAAAAATATGAATGACTTCCTCCCGAAAACAACATTTTATCGGAGAAAATTTGGCAACTGTCGAATGTTCATACGGCGGTTTTCCTTAGCATGGCAGCATAGGAACCCTAACATTCTTCCGATAAGGACACTTTAGAAACTGGAAGTGACATAGAAAAAGCTAAAAACATGGGAGAGGAAATTATTCCCATCCTGTATTAAAACACAAAGTTCCGAATCTTTGGACGTTAGCTTTGAGCGAACCACCGGGCCGATTTGCCTGATCTTTTTATTTAAATGAAAGCCCCTGAGCTGAAGATTTGCAGGCTGTAATTTGTTTTTCGAGAAAATCGATTTCCTCAAATTTTCTCCTATAATTTTTTCAAATTTTTTCCTATAATTTTCTCAAATTTTCTCCTATAATTTTCTCAAATTTTCTCCTATAATTTTCTCAAATTTTCTCCAATGTATTAAAACTGAGGTCCGAATTTTTGGACGTTGACTTTGAGAGAACCACCGGACCGATTTGCATGGTTTTTGTTTCAAATGAAAGCCTCTGATCTGTAGATTTTCAGGCTGTAATTGTTTTTTCGATATTCTCAAATTTTCTTACGTTTATCGACCAGTAAAGTTCAGCTGTTTCGAGCGGTCGTCCGGTCGCTGCCTGCTTGCCCGTCGCTAGGTACCCCCCCCCCCTACGCTCTCAGCATATGTGACATTATTTAATAATTGAAGAAATGAAAGCGTAATACCGAAAATCGTTCTCCATCCAAATTCAAACGCGCTGCTCTCGCAACTTCGGCCGAAAAGTTTGGAATAAAGTTTTTTACTATATTCATCTGAGATAACAGATAAATGATACACAAAATTTAGAAAAGAAAAGCGAATAAAAAGTTCGTCGAATTTCCAAACAATATTATGGGTCTGAGGTATGGAAACAGACCTCCATTTAGGCGCAGCGCACGCTTATATAGACTTGCTGACGTCACGGGTAGGGAGACAACCAGTCTGCGCGTGATTGGACGACTATAATCTATGTAGTCATCAGATGAAAGTCTAGTAATAAAAATTAATGTAGATGGACTGAATGATTGGAAGTAAAGAAGATCTGAAATCGAAAAATGGAGTTTTATGAAATGAAAAATGAATATTGGAAAACAATTGAAAAGTATTGACACTCAGGTTTTGATATATTACGTGTTTTTTTATTTATTTATTAAATATATGTAGTTGACTACACTGAAAAAAAAATCTCGCTGTATTTACTAGGAAAAGGGTAAAACTACCAAGAATTCAGGGTTCTATTTGATCCCAGTTTTTTCTTGGTAAAATTACCATTTATTGAATTGGTAATTTTACAGAGAAATCTCGGTAACATTATTGAACTTTCTCGGTAATTTTACTGGACCTTAATAAAAACGCCAATATTTTTTATCGACTGTGGTAGAATTACCGAGATAAAATGGCAAAATTACCGGGAATTGATTACCAATAAAAGTGGTATTCTTATACCTGAAAAAAACAGTAAAAATACCGGTTTTTAGGTGAGCTTACCAGTCTGTCTTGGTAAAATTACCGATGATTGGTAAAAAAAAGTGGGATGGTAAAGGTACCAACGGACCTTGGTAAAAACGCCGAGAATTTTTTTTCAGTGTACACTAATGTATTAATCCTAATTTTTTTAACTCATGCTATTTACAATGATTTAATGGGTGCGCCGGAGGACCGACCCTGAAAAGCCTCAACATTCTCAACCTCAATGTCCGATTTTCGCCTAAAATCCGGCAACATAGCGCTCAACATACACACAAGATTTTTCGCGAGGTATTATGCATGCTGTGGCGCGCCGTGGGAAAATCGCGGCTATTTCCGCTAACCGGTGCCCATGACCAGATCTTCACAGTGCGGCCAAGATCAGTGTGTCATGGTCATTTGGTGACCGGGCTCAGTGTAAACAAGTCCTGAAGTCAGCAATGATCCATGAATGAAAAATGCATGAAGCAAAGTGCGGCTGAAGCGGAAGATGTTGTTTTAATTAGAATCGAAGCTTTCATTACTCAATTGACTGCATTTTCGTAACGAGAGACCGATTTCCCTTAGCATAGCTCGTAGGAGTCGTCGAGAAGATAGGTACCGTACGGGAAGGGAAGGGGGGGGGTGAGCTTGCATTCCGGGTTGCGTTAGTGGAGAGCGGGGGTTAAAGTCCGCGTCCAGGAACCTTTCCATAAAAAGTGTATCATGACTTTTTGACTTACTCATAAAAAGGAAATGGACCATTAGTCAAGTTAGAAATTTCAGCATTCTGCTACATCGACGGTGTAAGTCGGCAATTACATAACTCGGTTTGCGACATCGTAGACTTCCTGTCATACTTTATTTTTTAAACGAAAAATTACCCAACGGCAATTCTTTAAAACTGCCGTGATTTTTCCTCGCTGTGCAGAGAAAATTCTGCAAAAACTTTAAAGGATGATGTCAATTTTTTCTCCTTTAAAAAATTAAAATAGAGGCGGAGATTTTTTTTCTGATACATCGCAAACGAGGTATGTGATTGCGGACAAGGTGGATACTTTCTTCTGGCGTACCCTGTTTAAGTCACAAGTCAATATCGCTTTCTAGAGAGAGTGCGTTGCTCGTTGCTCGTAAGAAAATATACCAACACCGTGTTTTTATTTAATATTTTATCATTTGAAATGACAATAATTCCAATTACAAAACTTCAAAATCATAAGCTGAAAACGCTGACGCCACAAGTTCGAACAATCGCGGCAATTGCAGTGCGGTCGGTGCGAGGCTAGAGCGCACGGCATGGAACGCATAATGGCGCCTTACAAGACCGCAGGATACTTCATGCATTGCGCGTACAGCACGGTGCGCCTGCATGATACTTCATGCATTGCGCGTATACCACACGGTGCGCGCTCAAATCGTTGAAAAATTGTATTTTCTTGGTGTCGAAGTTCAAACCTACCCTACTGGTACCCTACAGGTTGAACTTTCTGAACTTTCCAGTGGGGAGGCGTAAATGATCGATTTTCGATATTTCTCTCTTGGAAGCAATGGTAAAATATCGATTATTAGGGTGTTCGCTGCGAACACCCTGTTAATCGATCCTTTTCTGTAGGTGTGAATGACGGATCTATCGATATATCGCAAAGCACGCCACGCCACTGCTCTTAACCAAAATTTTTTTGGCGATCGGTAGGAGCGAACTATGATAGAACGAATTTGAAGTTAGAGGTGCGCTAATTGCACCAAAAATGAAAGGAGATCTGGCTTCCTCAATGGCAACGTCTGGATGCGATTATTCGTGCTGAGGGGGTGTCCGTGTTGCATACACAAGAAATGAAGGCGCTCTCGCTTACGTAATACGTCTGGATACGATGGACTAGCGGACTGTCAAAACTTTTCAATTGTTTTCCAATATTCATTTTTCATTTCATAAAACTCTCTTTTTCGATCTCAAATCTTCTTTACTTCCAATCATTCGATCCATCTACATTAATTTTTATTACTAGACTTGCATCTGATGACTACATAGATTATAGTCGTCCAATCACGCGTGGACTTGGTGTCTCACCACCCGAGACGTCAGCAAGTCCATATAAGCGTGCGCTGCGCCTAAATCGAGGTCTTTTTCCATCTCTCAGACTTGTGAGACGTTACTTCTCTCTTAACATCTTTCGATCAAAAGTTTTCTTATGCCTTTTAGTGTCAAGTGTTCCATTTCCAAATCCATTTCGACAAGTTTCTCAACGTGAAAGTGCATCATTGCGCGTAATCTCGATATTCAGTGGCGTGGCGTGCTTTGCGATTTATCGATTGTTATACCATTTAAACCTATGGAAAAGGATCGATAAACAGGGTGTTCGCAGTGAACACCTTAATAATCGATTATTTACCATAGGTTTAAATGGCAGAACAATCGATACATCGCAATTCACGCCACGCCACTGTCGATATTGTGTGGAATTTCGACGAACTTTTCATCCACTCAATTTCTTTTCCAAACTTTGTGCAACATTCAACTTTTATCTCGGATCAATATAGTGAAAAACTTTATTTAAATTTTTGCTTCTTTCGTTTTCAACCCATCACCCGTGGTTCGTTGGTTCTACGTTAATGATAACCGGCTGGTGCCGAAATCGGATATTTTGATCTTTATTTCCATCTCATTACATTTCTACTCGTAACTATAACACGAACAAGGTACGAATTCAAGCACTCTGATACATGTTTATTATCAAAAATTTTGTTTAAGATCGGGTGGAGTGAACTATGATAGAACGAATTTGAAGTATAGAGGGGTGTGCCATATGCACCAAAAATTAATTGCGCTCTGGCTTACTTGATGGCAACGTCTGGACGCGACTATTCTTGCTGAAGGGGTGTCCATGTTGTATGCACAAGAAATGAAGGCGCTTTCGCCTACTTAATACGTCTGGATACGATGGACCAGCAGACAAGGTATGAATTTAAACATTGTGTTACATGTTTCTTAACAAAAATTTTGTTTAAGATCGAGTGGAATGAACTATGATAGAACGAATTTGAAGTATAGAGAGGTGTGCTAAATGCACTCTGGCTTACTTAATGGCAACGTCTGGATGCAACTATACATGTTTAAGGGATGCCCGTGTCGCATGCACAAGAAATGAAGGCGTTCACGCTTACTTAATACGTCTGGATACGATGGACCAGCGGACAAGGTACGAATTCAAGCATACTGGTGTATGTTTTTTGAGGAGGTTACAGGAAATTTGAATTACCCAATTTGGGGGAAATTTTGGTTAAGGCACAAGTGGACTACATTTTGGAATTTGAAACTATAAATTCTAGCCCGGTTTAAAAACAACGTATGCGCCTTTAGTTCCCTATGCACATAAATGTTTTTCCAGAAGAGCCAGAATTTATGGTTCCAAATTTCAAAATGCAGTCCAAGTATCAGAATGCCCTTGTCTACTGGTCCATTGAGTTTTTGGTTCATTCGTGAAGAGGTAATTCTGATATTCAACTTGCATCACGCAAAATTCCTAAAATAAGACACCATAACAAGTAGGTTTTTAGCAATAGTATTCTTGGAAAATTTTAATTATTGGACTACAGATTGCAATTAGGAACTGTAAATTCCGGCCCGGTTTAAAAACAACGTATGTGTCATTGATTTCCCTATGCACATAAGTGTTTTTTCAGATGAGCCAGAATTTATAGGTCCAAAGTGCAAAATGCAGTCCAATTGCAAATCCCTGTTGCGAGATGGAGCTTCATTCCGCCGAGCGAAGGAAAAACGCCGTATGAACCTCCAGGCGTTGTCACATTTTCCTCGGTAAATCACGAATTTTCGGGAAAATTTTTAAATATTTTTCCTCCCATTTTCCAGATAATTTTGTTGTCAATTTCACCTAAAGTTCCTGAAAATTTCAAGGAAAATATTCATAACTTTCTTCAATAATAACTATTTTCTGAGAAGAAATTTTGCAACTCTCGAATGTTCATACGGCGTTTTTCCTTGGCATGGCAGCATTGGCAAGAGCCATCACCAAATCAACCGACCTCTTTCCTGCCACTGAAGGTATGGGGTACCAGGCTTCAAGCGGTCCGTCGTTCAAATTATGACTCTTGTTTTCTCTTCGATGATATATATTATTCAAAGGCGTTGGCGTGAATAAATTGCGATGGATCGATTGTTATGCCATTTAAACCTATGGTAAAGAATCTATTATTAAGGTGTTCGCTGCGAACACCCTGTTTATCGATCCTTTTCTGTAGGTGTGAATGACAGATTTATCGATATATCGCAAAGCACGCCACTGCCTTGACCAAACTTATATTGGCGATCGGTAGGAGTGAACTATGATAGAATGAAAGGTGAGCTAAATGCACCAAAAATTCAAAGCGATCTGGCTTACTCAATGGCAACGTCGCGTCTGTATGCGACTATTGGTGCTGAAGGGGTGTCAGTGTTGCATGCACAAGAGATGAAGGCGCTCTCGCTTACTTAATACGTCTGGATACGATGGACTAGCGGACTGTCAACACTTTTCAATTGTTTTTTCGTTTAAACCTATGGTAAAGAATCGATTATTAAGGTGTTCGCTGCAAACACCCCGTTTATCGATCCTTTTCCAAAGGTTTAAAATGTATAACAATCGATATATCGCAAAGCACGCCACGCCACTGATATTATTTTTCGCACTATTTTTCATACCCCTCCTAAATACGTAAATGCTATCACCGTAATCGGACGAACGTTCCAAGGCCGAGACGTCAAGAATCGATATACCTCAAATAAATCGATATTTTGCTGAAGTTTAGTATGGAAATTTCTCTTCACCAATCGATACAATCGCGAGCTCGAGCGAGTGTCCTCCGCATCATGATGAGCGAGTAAGATTTGAGCTCTAGGTCTAGGAACGGATTTGGAGCATCCTTAATTTTCATTCGCAACGCTTGGATGAGGTAGCTGTATTTCCAGATTATGCAATGGTGCTCCGTTGGTTTGAGCAGAGGCGGATCCAGCAATGGAGATGTTGCATGTGTGAGGGATTTGCGATTTGACTATTGATTTTTAAGTAAGATCTTGCGAGAAACACGATGGTGCCACTGGTTTTCTCTGAAATCAACTCTCAAGCTCAAAAAAAGCTCTCAAGTTGAGGCCAAAATGAAGGGGATACCTTACCTTGGGGGGGACCTTACCCTGAGAGTCCACCTCTACATCAAAACAAACTCTCCATGCAAAGATAGGGAGCAAATACATTGACAGGGCTGCCACTTCATTTGGGGACTCCAAAACTGAAAACACGGCAACCCTGCTAATGTATTTGCTCCCTATCTTTGCATGGAGAGTTTGTTTTGATGTAGAGGTGGACTCTCAGGATAGCGTGGGATATCCCCTCCATTTTGGCCTCAACTTGAAAGCTTTTTTTGAGCTTGGGAGTTGATTTCAGAGAAAACCAGTGGCACCATCGTGTTTCTTGCGAACTTTTGCATAAGAATCAGCAGTCAAATCGCAAATTCCTCACGCATGCAATATCTCCATTTGGCAACACCGGATTGCCTCCATTTGAACCCATGTTAAATAATCGATTCTTGTCGGAGCACCTGGCCCCTCCGAGAATCGATACATTTCTATAGGTTTGAATGGAGAAAAACAATGTTGCCGATTTGCTAGATCCGCCAATGGGTTTGAGACAGGTCCACACCAGTGGATCGAGTGGACTTGACATTTTTCACTAAAACCGCAAATTTTGATGTTTTTCGTCACGATTTAAATTCCTAGAGGTGCTATAAAAAGAAAAGTGTTGTATGAACGGTAAAATTAGCTCAACGAGGAGGCTGAAATAGCAAATTCAGTTTACAAATTTTGCTAATCTTTAAAATCGTTGATTTTAAGATCCGGAGAGTTATTACTACTTGTTATCAGAGCAACATTAACTGATCTGCTCGAGGGCAGAAATACCCCTGTAGAAATGTAAGAATAGCACGGTTCATTGTGTAAAATTGCGTTCCTTGACATAATTTTATTTTTTTATTTTTTTTAATATATTTTATTTAATTTATTCTAGTATATTTTTTTATTTATTACGATATATTTTTTATTTATTACGATATATTTTATTCTATTTATTACAATATATTGTATTTTATTTATGACAATATATTTTATTTTATTTATTTAATTTAATATGTTTAGAAGTTTCTAAGAACACCATTGCTTCCAATCATAGAATCTGCGCTGGGGACGTTTATGAATGCAAAATTACCCTTCCGTGACGTGTGTGGCATTGGAATTTGGAGCTCCACGGCAGCGGCAAACATGTTGAAGTTTTATTTCATCGAGGTGATGGAGCCAATAATTGCACTTCAATGAACTGGATTTATGACTTATTACTTTATTAAAATTACTTTTACATGCCGGACTAGCATGATCACACTAGCGCGGTATCACAGAGTTAGATAAGGTTAGAGATAAACCAAGATGGACAAGCGACAAAGATTACATTTTACAACTACACAGAGATTACATTTTACAACTACACAGAGATTATATTTTACAACATGCCTCCTGCTTTTACAGATAAAAGCAGCCTGATAAAAGCACAATGAAAAAGTTTGTATCAAAAGAATGAAGAAAGAAGTTGTATGAAAAGTTTGATCATCGAGGTTAAGCAACGTTGGGCATACGTACTGCCGTAATAAGGAAAAACGCCGTATGAACCTTCAGGCGTTGCCAAATTTCCTTTTATAAATCGCGAATTTTCGGGAAAATTTGTGAACGTTTTTTCTCCAATTTTTGAGATAATTTTGTACGCAATTTAATCTAAAATATATGAAAATTTCAAGGAGGAATATGCATTTTTGTTATAAATACATGTTTTATCCGGGGAAATTTGGCAACCCTCGAATGTTCATACGGCGTTTTTCCTTAGCACGGCAGCGGAGGACTTAGTTGGGGGACCACTTGAGAAAGTCCGCGGCGCGGTGAGTTTCACAGAGGCTAGGGGAGCACCTTAGGTGTCCAAAGGAGGGATCGTAGCCCCTAAAGTGTTAGCTGGCTGTAGAAAGTGGAAAAAATCATACGGCCGGGCTACACGAAGCGATAAAAAATTATACAGCCGGGCTATAGTTACCATCGCCGGGCTTTGCACTTTATCGCCTGGCTGTTGCTTTGTTGCCATCGGCTATAAAAGGCTATAAGAAATTGTGTAGAAATTCTTGTGCTTTGTAAATCCTTAAGTTTGTACGGAATCACCTTAATATTTACAAAACCCACATTATATTTTCCTTTACTACATATTTATTTTCGTCAATTGAAATGAGAATAATACATACAGAGTGTGCAAACATTTCAAAGTCATGAGTTGAAAAACGCTGACTCCGCGAGATTAAATTTTAGAGCCTAACACAAAGCGGAGCGGCGCGGCGCGGCGGCGCACTGGCGCCTACAAACCTAACAGGGATACTTCACGCATTGCGCAATGCGTGAAGTATCCCTGTTAGGTTTTTAGGCGCCAATGCGCGTTCAGCGCTGGCTGCCCGCCGCGCCGCGCGCCGCAGCGTACCGCGGCGCTTGAACCAACTATTTCACACCAGAGATATTGCACAGTATCACACGAAATTGAAGGCGCTCCAATATATTAGGAATGGCAGGCATCCTTCAAAAGTACGGAGCTTTCCTCGCAAATTAAATTAAGATACTGCGGCCCAAAAAGAGAGCGGTAGTCCAAAAACTCACTAAGTCCTAGCATCCGTAATTAGTAACGTTTAGCATAAACTTTATCGCCAGGCTGTTGCTTAATCGCCGTCGGCTGTAAGAGGCTATAAGAAATCGTGTTGCCGGCTATAGAAGTTATGGACATCTTACAGCCGACTATAGGTCTATGGTATTTTTGAACACAGATTCTACTGCCAATTTTTACCAGGGAAACCAATGCAATGTATGTTGGACCTGTATTAATGGGAAAATGAAAAGCCGTGCCAGAAAAATTAGGAAATTTATGAAATTTTGTACAGGAAGAGCCATACAATACCTAAATAATATTACGTTAAACGGTTAGATGCAAATCCCCATCTTTCTAGCAAAACCGTGCTTATTAATATCAAATTTTGCAACTGCTCGACTAATGGATCTGTCGCACGCAGGAAATACGGTAAAAAATGTAGAATTGCTCGAAAATAACGTTAGTGACATGAAACAATTCTGAAAAATATCCGTTGGCGGAAAATTGCGTGTGGTTTGTAATACGCATCTTCTAATTTACCACGTCTGTGGGCATTTTCCACAGTGGCCGACAGTCGGGTATCTCAAGAGAGAAACAAGAGGAAATTTTACCTGAATAATCAAACAATTTCGCAACATTTTCTAGTGTATGATTCTATTTACTTCTAAAAAGTCTATGTAAATTAAATCTCACGTGCACCAGACCCATGACGGCCCTGAAATATCATTGAGTCTAGCCACTCAGCCAGCTTTAAGAATATATTTATTTTGAACAATGTTCTCCTTTTATGTTCGCAGATTGTTCAAGCAGAGGTACAAGTTCTCGACTCGCAAGTTTGCCGAGAAATATAACCTAACTATTTATGCTGTAAATTTTTTCATGACAGGATGGCCTTTGTACCAAAATACGCGGAAACCCACCGCACCTAAATACAATCCATTTCGTGAGCATTTTGCACCATCTCGCTCGGAGGAGTGAACGATACTTGAAACCGAATCTACTGCCATTGAAGACATTACTTATGAAGGTAAATACACATTACCGCTGAAAATAATTGAGGATCCCATGCCACCACATCAATAGGATTCGCACACCTAGGAATTAATTCCGGTTTCCTTTACCTCCTTTTCCCCCTTACTCTTATGTCACATGAATATCCGAGCAATGTCTAAATCAGTGTGTTGGAAATGCCGGGCAAGTTTGAACGCCTTTAGTTTTTGGATATGCAACATTGACAACCCATAAGTAGTCATAGTTGCATGTTTGATTCAGGCGTTACCATCAATGCTGTCCCACATCGCCTTGCATCTCGGCGAATGGGACACCATTTTCATTTATTAATTTTAGAATCATATTATTTGCTGTTGGCTGCCTCATGGAGTTAGGAGATTTGATCAATATGCGCATGCTCCTGGTTCCCTTCTTACGGAACTCGATCTAAATATTTAACCGAAAAAGCTTTGCACGTTTATGTCGTTTACGATTAAACTACACTTAGGATTTGGGCAGGGGTTGAAAACGTATCAAATTCATATTTTTGAGGATAAAAATGATGAGGAAAGTCGAAATCGGGGGGACTGCGGCCCCTATCCGACCCTCTAAATGGCATGAGAAGAAAATGAAGGAAAGAGAAGAAAGTGGCTAAATGGCAGAGAAAATGGCACGAGGGACCACGACCTTTTATGGGTAAAAGGGCGAAACAACCTAAGAGAAGAAGGAAAATGGCAAACTAGAGAAAGAGAAAACTAAACCTAACCTGGATACCCCCCGCAAATATACAACAACTACTCACATGCTGATAATAAGGCTAGAATGGATGGCGGCTGGCCAAGTCTAAAGCGTAGGGGGGCGGAAGCCCCATGGCAAACTCACATGTCCGCGGCTCAAAATGTGGTGCTTAGCTAGGCATACTAAAAGGCGTGGCGACGGCGTAAAAACATAACTCAAAACTCATCACAAGTGTGCGAAGGCGTAAAGCTAACTACACGGCGACGGCGTAATGCAAATGAGAGAGAATGAGAACACAAAACACCTGCGACTGCGCGTAAAAGAAAACAGAACTGCTCACTCGTCAAAGTGCTGTCTCGAGTGATAGCTAAAAACTAAAGAAAATGAGAGAGAAAGAGAGAGAGAGTGGAAAGCAAATCATAAACTTTACCAGGATGCTGATGAAAAAAATGAGCAAAAGAAAAAGACCAAGGTGCTGGAAGAGCAAAAATCCAAAAGGCAAGGCTAAAAGCTGTGACTGCGCAGTGGTCGAGGAAAGCGAAGGACAAGTCGAATCGCTAGCAAAACTGGAACTAGTTCGCGAGGCCAAGCTCAAGTCGAGAGCTCCCGAAAAAGTGCAGTTTTCGGAAGGACTCGCTAGAGAGGGCATATAAACAATAAACATGGCCAAGGTCACGTAACATCAAAATAGACGAGTTTTTCATGTATTTTTTTATTTCAAAGGACGCGGACAAAAAAAAGAAGGTGTAACTTATTCAGATGATAAAATTTGCTTATTAATTTCGACGAACGAATTGTCAAAAAGCACATCATCATCAGTGAAGAAAAAAATGTAGAGAAATTTTTTTTACCTTATCCACGATTCATCGTGAAAAGCATGTCACATTATGTAATGAGCTAATATTCTCCAAAATAAAAGACATTTTTCCACCATCCTTTGATTTAAGTATGGCACTATTAAATCGCTGAAGCACTAATATCCGACGAATTGAGAACAAAATGTGCCCAACATCAGTTGTGCACAGAAAACAATGTACCTACTTTGACTTCAGAGTCCAGCTTCATACTCTTAAGAAATAGATGGAGAGAGATTATTTCCTTTAATTCATAGCCAGACGATGTAAAAAGACCTTGAAACAAAATTTTTTGAGCTCACAAACTACATTGTTGTTTTATCAGATTATTTGTAGAATGATGTAACATGACGCCTTAAGTATGAATGCTTCGTCGTATCAGTAACAGCCCCACGAAGCAAAAGAATAACTTCTCCGACAAAACGAATTCAACTAACATTACTCACAATTATTATTTTTTAAGAGGCATTTCTGCTCATGGGTTTTTTATTCAAATGTTGCCATAAACACGTATCGTATTATTCAACAACGTTTGGAGTAATTTTCTTTCTTTTTTTTAGAAAGAAGTTGTGCGAAGATTTGAATTTTTAAATTTTTATCCTTAGTAGTTACAGATCTGTGAACCAATGCCGCTATAATTTACACCCTTTAATTTACCCCTTTATATTACGGGGGTGGATCCTCAAGTAAGTGCACCCATCTCTTTTTTCTTGGAAATCATCCACACGGACAATTTTTCCAAGGAAAAAATGAATTAAGACAGGAAGTTTGTAATATTTCAAACGGAGGTGCCTACGCGGTTTCGTACTTTGGTCATCGATAAATCTCGACTCTTTTGTTTCAGAATGTTCGACCCGCCTGTATTTTTACTGAAAAAAAAAAAAAAAATTATTTGAAACCTGTTTTGACAATAACTCACCAATTGGAATCGAGTTTGAACTAAAAAATGAAGGTTAAAGTTACATTCCTCCTTAAGACTCAATATTCAGAATAAATTTTAAGTTTTTTTTACTGTTCAAAATTCCCTGGTAAAAATTGGCGATAGAAGTTGCGTTTCAAAATACCATAGGAGTTCTTATAGCCCACTGAAGAAGGCGATAGGAAATCATATCGCTGGCTGTAGAAAAAGGAAAAAATTATACAGCCGGGCAATAGTTCCTGTCGCCGGGCTTTACACTTTATCGCCTGGCTGTTGCTTTTTCGTCATCGGCTATAAAAGGCTATGAGATATTGTGTAGAAATTCGTGTGCTTTGTGAATCCTTAAGTTTGTACGGAATCACCTTCATATTTACAAAACGCACATTATATTTTCCTTTACTACATATTTTTTTTTCATCAATTAAAATGAGAATAATCCATACAGAGTGTGCAAACATTGCAAAGTCATGAGTTGAAAAACGCAGACTCCCCGAGATAAAATATTAGAACCTAAGACAAAGCGGAGCAGCGGCGCACTGGCGCCTACAAACCTGACAGGGATACTGCACGCATTGCGCAATGCGTGAAGTATCCCTGTTATTAGGTTTGTAGGCGCCGTTTCGCGCTGGCTGCCCGCCCGCCGCGCCGCGCCGCAGCGTACCACGGCGCTTGAAGCAACTATTTCACACCAGAAGTATTGCACAGTATCATACGAAATTGAAGGCGCTCCAACATATTAGGAATGGCAGGCATCCTTCAAAAGTACGGAGCTTTCCTCGCAAAATAAATCAATTTACTACACCCGAAAAAGAGAGCGGTAGTCCAAAAACTCTCTAAGTCCTAGCATCCGCAATTAGTAACGTTTAGCATACACTTTATCGCCAGGCTGTTGCCTAATCGCCATCGGCTATAAATGGCTATAAGAAATTGTGTTACCGGCTATAGAAGCGATTGGAAATCTTACAGCCGGCTGTAGGTCTGTGGTATTTTGGAACACAGATTCTATTGCCAATTTTTACCAGGGTTGTTTTTCTTGATTCGGAGATGCTTAATATTTACAGGGACATTTTATTTCTTTGGCTGCGTAAAATAAGATTCCATTTAAAGTGGATATTACTATTTGGGTCTTCGATACAAGGCACTTTTTTTCGCTCTCGATGTATGTTGTTTTTCTATATTGGTGAAAAATAGAACAATCGTTGGGTGTGTCTCACAATGGATCGAGTCAATGGGAGAGGTATGACAAAATTTGGAAACTTTAAACACTTATAACTCCGTTTATACGAAACTTGGTGGTTCTAAAAGCGGTTCCATTGGATTCCTCGTAAAATTTTATTCCTGAAGCACCCCTTAAAATTTAAAATGTGATGAAATAAACGTACAAATGGAGATGTTGCATGTGTGAGGGATTTGCGATTTGACAATTGATTCTGATGTAAAAGTTCGCGGGAAACACAATGGTGCCACTAGTTTTCTCTGAAATCAACTCCCAAGCGCAAAAAAAGCTCTCAAGTTGAGGCCAAAATGGAGGAATCCCTTTAAATTTAAAATGTGACGGTATAAACATCAAAATTTGCAATTTTAGTCAAAAATGTCATGTCCGATCTCTCTGATTGACTCAATCTATTGTGCGCCTGCTAAGGAAGAACGCCGTATGAGCCTTCAAGCGTTGCCAAATTTCCTTTCATAAATCACGAATTTCCGGGGAAATTTGTAAACGGTTTCCCTCCAATTTTTCAAACAATTTGGTTCACCTTAATTTCCTGGAAATTCCGAGGAGAAATATCCATGGTTTTCTTCAAAAATAAACATTTTATTGCAGGAGATTTGGCAACTCTCGAATGTTCATACGGTGTTTTTCCTTAGCACGGCAGAATAGGAAAGCGCTGGCGGAAATGAAGATGATAGTTCATAGATCATATTATACTCGATGATTGATACAGCAAATTTATTGATAATTTTTGATGCATTGACGTCAAAGCGAGATCATTTCATCAGAATGCTATGACGAAGAAAAAAAAGTGTACAGCGCAGGCGCTTTGATAGGCATTTATTTCTAAGCGACTCAGAGTTCAAACAGATTCAACATTATAAGTATCTTTCGCATGATTGTGCTGATTCCTTTACGCATAGAAGCCGCGAAGCTCTATACTTTAACCGACCTCAATAACATCCAGTCAGATTTTAAAAAGTGGCGGGGCCATGGAAAGTGTTACTAAAGGTTTCATTCATAAACATGACTTAACTATACCATTTAGTCAATAAGATTCGAAATCCCTGCAGGAGGTAAAGATAAACTGCATTTTGAAATATGAGGAAGAACTACTCCTGGCTTGTCATTAAAACAACAGATGGATAACTAAAGTGCGAAACTACGTTTCCCCATTGCTGTCTTTTATTTAATTAACTGTCTTAAAATATCTGCTGGTATTTTATTTTTTCGGAGAGAAGTAAGTCCACTACACTGCCGTGCTAAGAAAAAACGCCGTATGAGCATTCGAGAGTTGCCAAATTTCCTCCAATAAAATGTTTACTTTTAAAGAAAATCGTGGATATTTTTCCTCGGACTTTTCAGGAAATTAAGGTGAACTTGCGAACAAAATTATCTGAAAAATTGGTAGAAAAACGTTTTTTCTCAAAAATTTCTCAGCGAACAATTTTCCTCAAAAATAAATATTTTATTGGTAAAAATGTGGCAACTCTCGAATTCACATACGCCATTCTTTCTTAGCACGACGAAATTCCCGATCGTCAAACCGACAACATCGAGGAAAGTACCGTTTTGATCCGGTCTATTGTCTACAGTGTCATTAAAAACTGATTTATGAATCAATGCGACTTAAATTCGCCGCGTGGATTAGACACAGAGTAATCTGCCCCATTAGATGTGACGACAGTGTTGTCAAATGGTCGGAGTATACCGAAGTTTCCTTTTTAATCTGATCGAAAATCAATATTTTCCCTTCGATTTTGCAACCTTGCTCTGCAGAGCTATTGTTTCGGAACTTAGAGATTTTGGAGCATTGTACTTTTGGAGGCCAACGTGAAGATGAAGATGAGACAAAACTGCCGTGCTAAGGAAGAACGCCGTATGAACATTCGAGCGTTGCCAAATTTTCCGTGATAAAATCTGTATTTTTGACAAAATTCACACATATTTTTCCTTGAAATTTTCAGATATTTTAGATTAAATTGTGTACGAAATTGTCTGAAAATTTGAGAAAATAATATTCAAAATTTTCCCAGTAATTTAGATTTTTATCGTAGGAAACTTGGCAACGTCTGAAGGCTCATACGGCGTTCTTCCTTAGCACGGCAGAAAAGCTCATGGCTTGCATCTAAATGTATCAAGAACTCTCCAAAAAAAACGTCACGGTAAAAAATCATCTTTTCAGTGGTGCATTTCAATGATCATAATTATTGAAACCAACGCGTCTTTTAAATCTTAGCAGTTAGACTTTTTCTGTTTTAGTACACTTCATTTGCAGAGTTGCCACACCTCTCCAGATTTTATTTTTTAAGAGCAGGGAACGATTCATTTTCATATCTTGTAATTTTGAGTGATATAACTTATTTGCCGCGGCAAAATTTAACACAGGCAGGTTTTCACAGGTCAATTTTAACAGGTTCAGAAATCAATAATTTCTTTTTGGAAATGAAAAAAAGCAAACCGAAAAATGTAAGCATGTACGAACAAGCTTAAAAGTTATGTAGAGGTATGTAAGGTGGTGATTTCGTGATAAAGGAAACAGTAGTATCATCGATGTAGTTTTCAACGTTTCTAAAGATTAGGTGCAAATCAATGGAAAGATAACACAATAAAAAATGAGAATAGGTGAAGATCGTTCATGTCCCTTATCGTACATTAATTCACCAAAGAAATATGAAAAATTATCAATACTGATACGTTTAGACCGCAAAATGTCGTGTTCACTACGTTAATAAGAGGACATGTTTGTCTATCAATTACACGCGCAACCGACATGTCATTTTGTGGTCTGAGACTTTTAAGAGTCAGGAAAATGCATTTATAGGTTCACAAATAAGGACGATATCCGATGTTAACTGTGATCTTGCTGAACTGATTTGTCCCACATATAGATTACATTTTGCAATAAGGAACCACTATCTCTGGCTCTTCGCCATGAAAGCACCTTTCTGCATAGGGAAAGCAAAGGCATATATGATGTTTCTAAAATGAGCAAGAAATAGTAGTTCCTTATTGCAAAATGTGGTCCATGTATGAAAACGCTAAAAGTCAAACTGGCTATTCTTAAAAGCTGGCAACATTGTTTTTCTCCCATTTAAATGCATGTGAAACAATCGATTCTTGGTGAAGCAGCTTGCCAGATCTAAAAGCGATATTTTGAATGGATGTAGATGTAGGGAAAACAGTGTTACCAACTTGCAAAACCACTGCTAAAGTACGCCAGAGGAGCGACAATTTGTCCAATGAACTTTAAAAGGACCTTCGACGCCTCACAAAAGTAGGCGCGACTCCTCAGGTAATTCAAAACTGGCTCTGCTTGCGTCATTGGGAGCTTATGTTGCCATTTCGAGCCTTTATAACGTTCAGTGTATTTGAGGATATCAGTGAAGAAGGGCTTAACTAACAAATCAGGAAAAATATATTTGTCTCCCTTGAAATGTTGGCGTGGGTTATCACGGAAAATCCACACTGGAAAAAAAAAACACTTTTGATCTAGAGTCCAGACTCTTAAAAACTTCGACAAGAAAAAATACTCTTGATTCAATCAGATTTAAGCTTAAATCAAAAACCCAGCCTTTTAATTTGAGCGGATTTCCTTTTGATTTAATCTGATTGAGTCAAGAGTCCTTTTTCTCGTCAATGTTTTCAAGAGTCTGGACTCTAGATCCAATGTGTTTTTTTTCCAGTGCAGGGAAACTTTGATTTTTCTGTGAGCGGGCAGTTTGAATCGAGGAGTGCTGGAAACGCCAATTTTCCACTAATTATATAGTTGAATTTGAAAATGTTTGATGCGCTCGCCATTTTCTGCGTGGAATTACGATGAGGAAAAATATATTTTTGGTGCTTAATTCGCTAGAGTACCTGATACCTGAGAGTATTGCCATCTCAATCCTTTTACTACAGAAAAAGTGTGCCGTTCTGTTTGGTCGGCTATTATGGACCCCTAAAGTTGGCCCAATATAAACAAACCCCAGCCCCTCCGCTCCTAGTTTGGACCAATGTAAACAAACAATACGGCGGAAAAGTTCTTCAAAGTTCTAGACGTGATTTTGGATGTGATAGAATTTTTTTATATCCAACTTCTGAAATGAGTTCGGATCGAACTTTGATGAATATTTCTGCCGAAAATTAAGCTTTGAGTGTGATTATTATTAATTTCTCAGCCGATAATACGTGTTCCTCTCGGTCGAAATGGTCGGATTTGTTTACATTGGTCCAACTTTGGAGCTCCATAATAGCCTAAAACTGATGAACCAATCAGAGAGCGGCACAGAGATGGCAATACTCTTGCGTATACAGGTCTCTAAATTCGCTGCGGAAAAAGTCTCTTGGATCTAGAGTCCGGACTCGAAAATTTGAAAAGAAAAACATTCTCTTGATTCACTTGCGGATTTTTCCTTGTAGCGAGAGGCCAGTTTCTTAATTGAAGTAGATTTCCTTTTGATTGAGGCAAAAAACCAGTTCCATCAAGAGTATTTTTTTCTTGTCAAATTTATTAAGAGACTGTTCCCCCGGTGTTTCTTACTGAGTCTAGTAGTTCATTTTACGATGAAAGATTTCAAAGCTGAGATTTGATTACTCTACTCTGTCTTCCACCTAGAAGTTCCCCTCAGTGTATAAATAAAGAGAAAATCGCACACCGCACGTCCCTGTTCCCATATAGGGAATACCATCTCGCCTAAGGGTGTAATGTTGTAGTGACTCCTGAGGGCAAATATTATTCAATAAACCTCAAAGTCGGGCGTGTTGCCTATGCAAAATATGAAGGCGCTTCGGTTTTTCGAAAGAATCCTGGTAATTGAACGGGTGAATCCCGGGTTTACTTTTCTAACCTTGTGTTCAAGTCTCCAAACCTATGTATCTTTATTACTCGATGATAATTGGTGTACTTCCAAGTGTTTCATCCAGTATGCCCAAAAGCTGTAATCAGTTTTGATATAAAATCGTAAAAAGGGCACTCTCCTCTTCTTCTTTTTCTTCTTCTCTTACTTCTTCCTCTTTTTCTTAATTTTCTATTTCTTCTATCCCCCTGATTTTTTTTATCCTTCGTCCTTGTTCTTGTCTTCGCCTCTGTTTGCTCCTCTCCGATTTATTCTCCTCCCTTCTCCGACGCCACAACTCACCCGAAACACAGGTCTGCACTTCCATATAAAAAAAAATAATGTAATGCTCTGTTTGACCTTTCCTTCTTAAATTGGCATTTTGTTATGAAGTTTGAATGAATAATTACTTCCCCGCGTCAATTGTTTTACTTAAATGTTAAAAAAAATCAACCCATTGCAGCTTCACGTATCATAGACCTGAACTTTCCCCAACCCCTGTAACGCACGGTTCCTGGAAAAAGAAAAAAGAAAAAGGATTCTTGATCCAATCAGATTTAAGCTTAAATCAAAAGGAAATCCGCTCAAATTAAGAGGCTTAGTTCTTGATTGAAGCTTAAATCTGATTGAATCAAGAGAATTTTTTCTTGTCGATGTTTTTAAGAGTCTGGACTCCAGATCCAATGTGTTTTTTTTTCCAGTGTATTGCTCAGAATAGGCTCTTTCCTTTAACGACGCAGCGATTTTCGAACACAGAAATAGAGTCCTTGAGGACTTCTCCCCCCCTCTCCCGGCTAGGAGCCCAATCTGATCGTGACTGCGTGAAACTGTGCAAATTCGTAACCCAGAATATATTCCGTAAAATTTACTCAACGGTACGGAGATCATTCCGAAGTATTACGAGCGTGCAGCCAGTGGCGTCGTGGCGCGCTTCGCGATATATCGATTGATCTGACATTTAAACCTATGGGAAAGGATCGATAAACACGATGTTCGCGACAAACACCTGAGGAATCGATTCTTTACCATGACTACAAATGGGAAAATATCGATAATCGATTCACGCTTCGCCACTGCGTGCGACGTGGCAACGCCTTAGAGCGCGATGACCCACAGATACGCGGTCGGCGCGGCTAGGCGCCGCGAGCGTCAAAACAGGTCAAGGTTGCCAGCTCGTGTGAGAAAACCTGGATATTTTACATTAAGTTATGTGAGGAAATGCGTTGAATTTTCAGCACAATCTGGCAATCGTGAAACTGGTCGAGCTGTCAGCGCGTCGCGACGCTCTCGGACGCAGCTCAAGTCGTCGCTTCTCCGAGGTAAGGACGTATCTGTATCTCCACGTGAGCCCCCGAAGGTATGGATTCATATGCGGAGCAGGGCTCAAGTACAAATTGAGATACGCTCCAACTTTAGATGAGCGACGAGGTGCTCAGCGCGGGACGCTGGTTGATCTCACGATCAGCGAAGCAACGCGACGCTCAGTGGAGCGAGTCAATCAGAGAGGTCGGACATAAATTTTATTTTTACTGAGACGAGAATTTGTACGTTTATTTCATCCATTTTAAATTTTAAGGGGTGCCTCTGGAAGAAAATTTCACGCGGAAACCAATGGAACCGCCTTTAGAATCTCGAAGTTTTGTATAAACGGAAATGGAGACGTTGCATGCGTGAGGAATTTGCGATTTGACTGTTGAATCGTATGTAAAAGTTGGTGAGAAACACGATGGTGCCACTGGTTTTCTCTGAAATCAACTCCAAAGCTCAAAAAAAGCTCTCAAGTTGAGGACAACATGGAGGGGATATCCCACGCTACCCTGAGAGTCCACCGCTACATCAAGAAGAACTCTCCGTACAAAGATAGGGAGCAAATACGTTGACAGGGCTGCCACTTATTTGGGGACTCTAAACTGAAAACACGGCAACCCTGCTAATGTATTTGCTTCCTATCTTCGCACGAAGAGTTTGTTTTGATGTAGAGATGGACTCTCAGGGTAGTGTGGGATACCCCCTCCATTTTGGCCTCAACTAAGGAGCTTTTTTGAGCTTGAGAGTTGATTTCAGAGAAAACCAGTGGCACCATCGTGTTTCTCGCCAACTTTTACATGAGAATCAGCAGTCAAAACGCAAATTCTTAACTTATGCAACATCTTCAGTATAAGTTTTCTAAGTTTCCAAATTTTGTCCGACTTCCTCCATTGACCTGAACCACCGTGCGACGCCGCGCATCACTGCGCAGTTAAACGGCGAAAAGGTAAAAATTCAGGCAAGTGACATTATGATGGCTGAACACGCGACGTATCTCAAATAGCGGCTGTGCAAATTTCCTCGTGTGTTTTCTTATTCGAAGGGAAAACAAAGTCTCTAAAATTGTCTTCGCTTCTCCTTTTCCCTGTCCTGATTATTCACTGAAAAGAAAATCTCGGTGTATTTACTAAGAAAAGGGTAAAATTACCAAGAATACCGAGAAATCTCGGTAAAATTATTGAACTTTCTCGATAATTTTACTGGACCTTGGCAAAAACGCCAATATTTTTTATCGACTGTGGTAGAATTACCGAGATAAAATGGCAAAGTTACCGGGAATGGATTACCAATAAAAGTGGTATTCTTACCTGGAAAAAACAGTAAAAATACCGGTTTTTAGGTAAGCTTACCAATCTGTGTTGGTAAAAAAGTGAGTTGTTGAAGGTACCAACGGACCTTGGTAAAAACGCCGAGAATTTTTTTTCAGTGTTCTATCAAAATTTCAAGCTGTGATATTCGTTAATTTTTGCTAACCCCACGTAGTAAGTCACTCTCCTTATGGATGGTCATATTAGGTATATCGAAGGCCAAAGTGCTATAGACCACGAATCTCATTTACGCTATTTCATAATTTCCGCTCTTATTCATTTTTATTTGAAGATGAACAAGCGTACTTGGTTGTTTGAAAATGGAGAATATTCTTCCAATGTAGAGAAAAAATCAAGGCAGTTTTCGAGAAATTACGTCAACTTGCTTTTCGATGAAAAAATAAAGTATGACAGGAAGTCTGCAACTTAGCATCCGGAGATACGTGGTTTCGCACTCTGGCCATTGATTTGGAAGAAATCGCATAAAAAAATACTGCACATTATTTGGGAAAGTCGGTCATTTTATCCAAGAAGGGTCAAACGACAATTTTGTCTACAAAGGACTAAACGACCATTTTGTGTAAAAGGTGAAATATGACAATTCGTCCGTCTAAAAAGGGTCTAACGACAATTTTATCTAAAAGCTGTCAAATAACCATTTTGACCAAGAAGGGTCAAACGACCACTTTGTCGAAAAAGAGTCAAACGACCATTATGTCTAAAAAGTGTCAAACGACCATTTTGTCGAAAAAGGGTGGATGTAGACCGTCGTTCATGCATGTTCATAAACTTACATCCTCATTTGAATCTCTTTGAGCGCAAATGCCTAGTTTTTGGCATTTCCCTGAGATACTAAACAGCTATTATAAGGCTAGCAACAACTCAAATATTGTGGAGTGTCTACACTATCAATCAGTGAAAGTCTAGAGCCGAGAAAGTTGGGCATGCATTTTGGAGCTTGTCAAATCTTCGTCGTCCCCACGAAAGAACATAACTCCATTTCGATGTCACAAAATTCCCCCTCGCAAATTGCAATTTTACCAGGATAATCTTGGGCATCTCTTACCGAAAATTTCACTGATTTTTCTTCGTATTCCATGCAAAAAACAGAAAAATTTTCGACATAAATTGTACAGATATATTCTAATGAAAAATTGAATTATTTGAGTCAGTTTTGCAACCCTGGAATTGAGTTACGTTCCTTCGGAGGAGGGGGGGGGGGCGAGGAATTCTAGAAGCCTCTCGATCCATAACCATCTCGATATGTAAGATTTTTGGTTTCGATGTTCCACCCGTACTGCCGTGCTAAGGAAAAACGTCGTATGAACATTCGAGAGGTGCCAAATTTCCTTCAATAAAATGTTTATTTTTGAAGAAAACTATGGATATTTCTCCTCGGAATTTTCAGGAAAGTAAGGTGAAATTGAGAACAACATTATCTGAAAAATTGGAGGAAAAACGTTCACAAATTTTCCCAAAAATTCGTGATTTCTGAAAGGAAATTGGGCAACGCCTGAAGGCTCATACGGCGCTTTTGTTTAGCACGGCAGCATATTAAACCGGTGACCATTCATCGGTGTCGATCTTTCGATATATATCGATGTCGTATCGATATTTTCTTAGCACGAGGCGAGAAACACGCTGCAACACTGCTACACTGCACCCAGACTCACAGACGTGTCCGGAATATTTGCGCGGCCAGTTACGAAATTCCAATTCCAGGTGCGACTGCTCGTTCTGGACCGATAAGAACTAAAATCCTGGCTCGGCAAAGCTCAAAATAAAGTACTATATCAATTGTACTAATGCTTATTATTCGTGCAAAATTTGTTTGGATGCATGGTAAATAGATCGGATTTTGTATAAATGATTCCAGTTATTTAAATTATTTTTTCTGATTAAAAGTCGACCTCCTGGGATGTCTTAAGAAATTGTCTATCAGATTCGGTTGAGGAAGCTATTTATGTCTAATTAAACTTGGATTTTCTTTTCTATTTGATATCTGGACTGCATTTTGCAATTCGGAACTATAAATTCTGGCTTTTCCGGAAAAACACTTGTGTGCATAGGGAAACTAATGGCACATGCGCTGTATTTAAACCGGGCTAGAATTTACAGTTCCAAATTGCAAAATGTTGTCCATCTTATACACCGAAAAAAATAATATGCTGTTTTAGCACCTAGGATGTCCAAAAATGTGTCTGGTGATCAGAAGTTGTTGTCTTTACTGCCTCCGCAGTTAACTTCACATCCTGTGAATGCAAATTTAACTGTGTAAGCAGTTAAGGCAGCGTCTTGGGATCACCAGACACATTTTTGACATCCTAGGTGCTAAAACAGCATATTATTTTTTTCGGTGTAGTCAGAGAATAAATTAATGAATAAACAGATTTTTCTTTCAATTTTTTCGATTCAATTCTTGAATTTCTGAAACCTAAGCCGTGCTAGGAAAAATACCTATACCTTGATCACATCAGAGGGTGTGATTTGATAATTGGACCGCATTTTGCAATTTGGAACTATAAATTCTAGCCCGGTTTAAAAACAACGTATGTGCCATTAGTTTCCCTATGCACATGAGTGTTTTTTCAGATGAGCCAGAATTTTTAGTTCCAAATTGCAAAATGCAGTCCAATTTCAAAGCAAAAACAAAAATAAAAAAACTGCATGTCATTTGGACCGCGTTAAGCAGAAAGGAACTAAGCCACATCAGCTGTTGCCAAATTTAAATAAGCAATTTAATGTTTTACAAGAGAACGTTTGTGCGGATTTCTTTGACAATTTTGAAGAACTAACTTCGCACAACGCAGAAAATTCACAAAAATTCGCACAACCGTTTTCATGTAAAAAATTAAATCGCTCAGTTAAATTTGGCAATAGCTGATGTGGTTTGGTTCCTTTCCGCTGAACGCGGTTCAAATAAGGAGAGGAACAAGCGATGAATAGAGGAGGAAAGGCTGGCAGAGGAGGATGCGGTGTTGTGAATGGGAGAGAAACGGGAAGTGAGAAATGGAGTAAGTGGAGGTGCAAGGGCCGCTTTGGCAAGTTCGATTCAGGATGCTAGGATTCCGAATCTAATTTTTATTGGATTAGCTCACCGGTCGCCAAGCGTTGCCAACTTAGAACTGCATTCATACAGTCGTTCCTCAGATAGCTCCTTTCCTCTGAGAGACTCTGTATGGTTTACACAGTGATTGAGAGACGTTTAAGGATGCCGATTTGATCGGAGAATGTATCGCGATTTATAGACGTCGGTTTACAGCAATATTATCGTATACAAAATTGCGATAAATAGCGATTTTATTGCATAGATTTGCAATAAAATCGCGATTTTTCGCAATATTATCGAAAAGATCGTGATAAATTGCGATAAAATTTCTACTTTATCGAATGCTTTTAATTTTACACTGGGAAAAAAATACATTGGATCTACTTAGAGTCCAGACTCTTAAAAACATACTGCCAGCGCAAAACGCGCACTGGCGCCTACAAACCTAAGGGGATACTTCACGCATTGCGCAATGCTTGCAGTACCCCCTTAGGTTTGTAGGTGCCATCGCGCGTTTCGTGCTGGCCAGTGAGCCACGGCGCCTCAAGCAACTATTTCACATCAGAGGTGTTGCACAGTATCACACGAAATTGAAGGCGCTCCTACATATTGATGATGATAGGCATCCTTTAAGAGTACGGAGCTTCCCTCGCAACATAAATCAACATACAACGGCAGATAAAGGGAGGACTGGAAAAAAAAACGTTGGATCTAGAGTCCAGACTCTTAAAATCATCGACAAGAAAAAGTACTCTTGATTCAATCAGAATCTAGCTTAAATCAAGAACCAAGCCTCTTAATTTAAGCGGATTTCGTTTTGATTCAAGCAAAAATCCAATTAAATCAAGACTATTTTTTCTTGTCAATGTTTTCAAGAGTCTGGACTCTAGATCCAATGTGTTTTTTTTTCCAGTGTACACGGATTTATCGAACGCCGGGACAATTATTTGACCCCTGTTTTTCAGGCTACGGCTTTGAAAAGGACAACTTTTACATATCTAGAGTGCTTAATAGTTTATTGAAAACGTAGAAATTTATTGCAGACGAATTTTTTTTTAACCACGAGGGAATATCACGAGATCTTCAAAAAGACATGAGTCACCATTCTCGAGTAGATAAATTAATGGTGCGATGGAAAATTGTGGTATTGCAATGCCATTAAATCAGTGGCGTGGCGTGCTTTGCGATATATCGATTGTTCTGCCATTTAAATCTATGGTGAAGAATCGATTACTGAGGTGTTCACCGCGAACACCCTGATTATCGATCCTTTTCCATAGCTTTAAATGGCATAACAATCGATATATCGCAAAGCACGCCACGCCACTGCATTAAACTTGTATGACTCCAACCCTCCTAAATATGTTGTTGAGTAAAGGTAGCCGCTTTTACTTCACCTCTAATTATTGTTAAAGAACACGTTATAAGGATTTACTTAAATCTCTGGTGTGAAATAGTAGCTTCAGACGCCGTGGCACGCTGCGGCGCGGCGGGCGGGCAGAGTGCGTGAAACGCGCATTGGCGCCTACAAACCTAACAGGGATACTTCAAGCATTGCGCAATGCGTGAAGTATCCCTGTTAGATTTGTAGGCGCCAGTGCGTCGCCGCTCTGCTTTGTGTTAGTCTCTAATATTTATCTCGCGGAGTCAGTGTTTTTCAACTCATGATTTTGAAATGTTTGCGCACTCTGTATGGATTATTCTCATTTTAATTGATGAAAAAAAAAACATGTTTTAAAGGAAAACATAATGCGTGTTTTGTAAATATTAAGGTAGTTCCGTATCAAACTTAGTGATTTCCAAAGCACACGAATTTCTACACAATTCCTTATACCCGTTTATAGCCAATAGCGATTCAGTGTAAAACCCGGCGATAGGAACTATAGCCCGACTGTATACTTCTTTATAGCTTCGTATAGCCCGGCTATATTATTTGCTCCGCCCTCTACAGCCAGCTATATGATTTTCAATAGCCTTCTTTAGTCGGCTATAAGAACTCCTATGGTATTTTGAAACGCAGCTCCTATCGCCAATTTTTACCGGGGCGGCGACGATTCAATCGACATGAATCGATTGAAAATTAATAACGCGAACCGATCAACACCGATTTGACCGCCAAACCCGTAAATCGATCGACAAATCCGTGATTCGATCGAAAAAACCCGCGATTCGATCGACATAAATTCGTCCTAAGTCCAGGCCCACCACAAGGGGGGGGGATACTGGGTCCCTGGTTCCGGGGCCCGGGCCCTGGAGGGGCCCGTGCCACTGGTAAGAAACCACTACGAATTCACACATAACCCTTGACTCGTAAGGAAAAGTGAAAAATTTACCCTAAAAATTTCGCAAAAGGTGAATAAATTTTCAAAAACATGCTACGGCATTGTAGAATTTTTCTTGCTTCTTTTAAAATTTCTATCTGTTTTCAAGATTTTTAGTATGGATTGATATTTTTTATAACTGCGTTTCATTTTCTTCCGTCGTCAGACGCTAAGAGTCTCCAGTCTGGGCATCCTCGACTTCAATGACTCAACTTCCTTGCCATAGACGTACGAAAGGGGAGTCCAGGGAGGCTTGAACCCCCCTAGAATTGAAAATAGTATCATCTGCCCCCCTCTCGAAAAAAATTTCCATGCAGGTGTTTAGAATGCAACAATCCGAAAGTATTTTGTACTTGAAGTAAAAAAAAAGGCGTAATTATTCTCACACTGTTGGAAAATCTCCGTCATGGGAGCTTCAAAATGCGCCTAAGTAGATTTAAAATTTTAAAAATCTCACAGGGGAGGCCCCCGGAACCCCTCTGTGATGGGGGCCCGAGCCTGAAAACTGGTACCAGGGCCCGAGATAGGATGTGGCGGGCCTGCCTAAGTCGATCTATTTTTATCGATCGAATCGGTATCAATCGGCTCATGTCGATCGCATCCATACCCTCCGCCCTCCGCTTAAGGTGATTCGATGGACGCCATATTTTGTGTCAGAACGGTATGCGACATATCGCATCGATTATTTCCATTTTTTTAGCTACTCGTCATTTTTCTCCAATTTTGAGATCGCGATTCTGTTGTCAGGAGACTAAAGCACTCACTTACCAATTTTAATAAAGAAATTCAACGTAACAAAGGCGTGCTTTTTTAAAGAGAGAAAATATCGCATTCGAGTGCAGTTTCGATATCAGTATCGAATGCGATGTTTTCTCTGTAAAAAAAAAACACGCCTTTATTACGTTGAATTTCTTGGTTAAAATTGGTAAGTGAGTGCTTTAGTCTCCTGACAACAGAATTGCGATCTCAAAATTGGAGAAAAATGACGAGTAGCTGAAAAAATGGAACCTATTGATGCAATACATCGCATGCCGTTCTGACACAAAATATGGTGTCCATTGAATCACCTTAATATTCCCGAAAAAAAGGCAAGAGTGGAAATTAGGCATCATCTAATATAATTAGGCTAATTCTGATAAATTCAGCCCTTATTTTTCGGAGGAGCCACTTGGTGCGGCATCGGTTTTGCATCACTTGTCGGGATAATTATATGTTCTGCTTTTCGGTTCAAAACCACATAAAATTTAATTCTGATGCCCATCATAGTTGACCGCATTAGTCGTATCGCTATCAAGTGTACAATTATCAATTGGTCTCGCTTCAAGTTGGTTTCTCGCTTTTACTCGAGTCGACTCATGAATCTTCCGATAGTCATCAACACATAATTTGACATCAAGTTGACCGAAAACAAAACAATTTTTCTGTTTTCCTCTCGGGGTTTTGGGAGCTTGATTTTTTCCGCGAGTTTGTAAAGCAAAATGCTTAGAGACTGTTTCGAGTGTATCAATTATTTTTGAGGCCAGTGCGGAGGAAATTGAAGTATGCCAGATGACTAAAAAAAAAAAAAAACAATGTTTTTCGAAGAACCATACCCCTGTTGATGCTGAAACGGATTGATGGCGCGCTTAGCAATAAATTGCACGGTCTCAGCAAAGAAGTTTCAAAATTTATACAGTTTTAAAAGTTACGGGCGCTGTCAGTTCCTTTAAAAAAGATTCCGCTCAAGCATTTATGACATCCATACAAAGCATTGAGTACGAAACTCCGAATTTCAATATGTTTCGCTTATAAAAGCGATTTTTCCAGCAAATAAACAACATTGTTTCTTCTCCATTTAAACCTATGGAAATGTATCGATTCCCGGAGGGGCCAGGTACTCCGACAAGAATCGATTATTCAACATAGGTTTAAATGGAGTAAATCCTAGGTTGTCAAATTGCTGGATCCGCCTATGAGTAGGCACAAATATTTTTTTTTTCGCTGACCTGAGATGGAATTTTTTTTGTAAAGGGACCGATTATGCAAAATAACCTGTTGTTAAATTTTAAAAATCTTTGAACACTTTAAAGTTCAACGCCACGCCACTGGCGCCGGAGCATTACAGCAGAGAAGTGCATTCACTGTCTTTGACACCAAATCGCCCAAATTTCCTCCCTGAGATTCCTTTAAACTTCTACTGATATAATTTAAATGATTCAATCTAGTAATCGATTCAGTGAAGGATTTTTCCGCGATTTTCTCAAAAAGAAGATTATTCACCTACGACGTGCTCTTTCTCAGCCCAGCAGCGGCTGCAGCGCAGATACAGATTGACTGATGACTAGCGTACTGTCGTGCTAAGGAAGAACGCCGTATGAGCATTCGAGAGTTGCCAAATTTCCTTCCATAAAATGTTTATTTTTGAGGAATGCTATGTACAGTTTTCCTTGAAATTTTCAGAAACTTCAGCTGAAATTGCGAGCAAAATTATCTGAAAAAGTGGAAGGAAAATATTTATAAGTTCACCAGGAAATTCGTGTTTTATCAAAGGAAATTCGGCAACACCTGAAGGTTTTTACGGCGTTCTTCTTTAGCACAGCAGAATAGGCATCGGGAATGTGACCAGGGCATCTCGTGCCGCAGGTAAACATTGCATCACCGATGCCTCAGCCAGGCCGGAGTCGTGACTCATGAGTCATAGTAATCAATTTATTGCCGATCCGACCAATTCATTCACCGATCCGCGACCACGGCTGCGACGCATGTCGGCCCGCTCGCCCACCTCACATCATCATCTGCCATTCTGCCCTGCCGAAGAAGAACGCCGTATGAACCTTCGGGCTTTGCCATATCTCCTTCAACAAAAATGGAATTCAGTAGGGAAATTGTAAATATTTTTCTTCAAATTTTTTAGACAATTTTATTTGCAGTTAGATCCAAAATATCTGAAAATTTCACCGGGAAATGTGCATAACTTTCCTCAAAAATACAAATAATCCGGGGAATTTTGGCAACTCTCGAATGTTCATACGGCTTTCTTTCCTCACGCGGCAGTATTGCTCACTTCTCAGCTTTAATCGATGCAGTCAAATGAGAGTACTACTGGAGGTGGACCCTCTGGCCGCTACGCGGCCCAACCCCTGAGGGGCGCTTCGCGCCCTCTAGATATCTGCTTAGCGTGGCTGCTCGAGTTACTCGAAATGGAGCGGGATCATCTCTGGACTATCCCCTAGTCTGCCGTGCTACGGAAAAACGCCGTATGAACCCCCCGGTAAAAATTGGCAGTAGAATCTGTGTTCCAAAATACCATAGACCTACAGCCGACTGTAAGATTTCCAACAGCTTCTATAGTCGACAACACAATTTCTTATAGCCTTTTATAGCCGATGGCGATTAGGTAACAGCCTGGCGATAAAGTGTATGCTAAACGTTACTAATTACGGATGCTAGGACTTAGTGAGTTTTTGGACTACCGCTCTCTTTTTCGGTCGTAGTATCTTGATTTATTTTGCGAGGAAAGCTCCGTGCTTTTGAAGGATGCCTGCCATTCCTAATATGTTGGAGCGCCTTCAATTTCGTATGATACTGTGCAATACCTCTGGTGTGAAACAGTTGCTTCAAGCGCCGTGGCAGGCGGGCCGGGCAGCCAGCGCGAAACACGCATTGGCGCCTACAAAGCTAACAGGGATACTTCATGCGTTGCGCAATGCGTGAAGTATCCCTGTTAGGTTTGTAGGCGCCAGTGCGTCGCCGCTCCGCTTTGTGTTAGGCTCTAATATTTAATCTGGAAGTGTCAGCGTTATTCAACTCATGATTTTGAAATGTTTGCACATCCTGTATGGACTATTCTCATTTTAATTAATCAAAAAAAATATGCAATAAAGGAAAATATAATGTGCGTTTTATAAATATTAAGGTTATTCCGTACAAAATTAAAGCTTTACAAAGCACACGAATTTCTACACAATTTCTTATAGCCTTTTATAATCGATGGCGGAAAAGCAACAGCCAGGCGATAAAGTGCGTAAAGCCCGGCGATAGGAACTATAGCCCGGCTGTATAATTTTTTATCACTTCGTATGGCCCGGCCGTATGGTTTTTTCCGCATTCTACAGCCAGCTATATGATTTTCTGTAGCCTTCTGTAGCCTTCTTTAGCCGGCTATAAGAATTCCTATGGTATTTTGAAACGCAGCTCTTATCGCCGATTTTTACCAGGGCCTTCTGGCGTTGCCCAAACCTTTGATAAATCACGAATTCTTGCGAACGTTTGTCAATATTTTTCTTCCAGTTTTTCATAAAATTTTGTTCGCAATTTCACATAATGTTTCTGAAACTTTCATTGGAATGTATCCATAGCTTTCCTCGAAAATTTCAAAGATAAATATTCATAGCTTTCCTCAAAAATGAACAGTTTATCGAAGGAAATTTGGCAACTCTCGAATGTTCATACGGCGTTTTTCCTTAGCACGGCAGTATTGATAGCCGCAAAGGCATGAGAAAGCGGTCCGGTGGAACAGAAGTTAGATTTATGCAGGGCCAGATTAGCCGGAGATTTTGGATAGTTGGAGAAGCCTTGAAAGGGAGATCTTAGGGGTCATAGGGCCCTTAGAGTTGAGGATTTAGGGTTTCAAAGTGGCATCTGGGACTCTTCATTTTCCTGGCAACGTGGACCGCCTTCAATTTACAAAGTATACAACCCGCAATTTGCGGGCCCTACACCCGCCAGCACTCCTGGTCCCTGAAAGCTAATCCAGTCATAGATTCATCGAAGCCAAGGTGATCAAACACAAATAATAAGAAAACTCTACATATTATCATGGTCGCAGAGAAGTGAAAGCACGTAATTTTTCCAATCTCCGAACTTTATGATACAAAAATATTGTTGACGCAACAGCAACTCTGGCGTGCTAAGGAAAAACGTCGTGTGAGCCTTCGGGCGTTGCCCAATTTCCCTCGACAAATCACGAATTTTCGGGAAAATTTGCAGGTATTTTCCTTTCAATTTTTCAGAGAATTTTATTCGTAATTTGATCTAGTTCGATTCTTTTCGGGTCTCGTCGTTCATGGGTCGATTTACTAGTGCTGTTTTTGGCGAGAAGTTACGAGTCGCCGCAAATTCAAGTAGAAAGAAGTTACTTCCCCCCCCCCCCCTTCCAACTTAATCAACGTCGGTTGAATAATTAAATAGCGTTTTGTTTATCTTTCAAGATAACGAGCAGACAGCGGGGGTGGAGGACAGGTCAGAGCAGAAGGCTATATCAGCGCCAAAGATGATAACGCATGGTTAGCCTATAGATTTACTACATTCATCCCAACCCCAACTTCATTTAAATCAGTGAGATCGAAAACTCACCAACTCGAACAAATTTAAATAATCAAGACACTTACAAAATCGCACATAAAACACGTTCACAGGGGCTGATCCAGAAATTTGGCAACACAGGCTTTCCTCCAGTTANCCCATGGCATCAAGTATATTTTGAAAGCTCATGCATACCCTCCTAATAGAACAACATTTTCATCTTGCAGGTTTAATACGCAAGCCTTTAATCATGATCAAAAGTAGGGGTAAGGACCATTGAGACCATTCACCTCTTACATAGCCTAGGGAGGGGGCATTGTCCTGGAAATTTTTGAAGGGAGGGGGGTGGGGAGCAGGACCGGCCTACAAATTCCTAATACATCTTTTATAGGTATAAAATATATATTTATACCTATAATATATGTAGAATATAGCGCAAACTAATATAATCTTTATACCTATAATATAGGTAGATTATAGGTATAAAATAGGTATATATATTTATAATATAAGTATAAAACATCTATAAAATATGTATATATATGTATATTATGAGTATAATATAGGGGAGTTGTGCTACTAGGGTAGTGCTGTTTTTGGCGAGAAGTTACGAGTCGCCGCAAATTCAAGTAGAAAGAAGTTACTTCCCCCCCCCCATCTTCCAACTTAATCAACGTCGGTTGAATAATTAAATAGCGTTTTGTTTATCTTTCAAGATAACGAGCAGACAGCGGGGGTGGAGGACAGGTCAGAGCAGAAGGCTATATCAGCGCCAAAGACGATAACGCATGGTTAGCCTATAGGTTTACTACATTCATTCCAATCCCAACTACATTTAAATCAGTGAGATCGAAAACACACCAACTCGAAAAAATTTAAATAATCGAGACACTTCTGCCGTGATAGCGAAGAGAGCCGCAAGTGCAAAATTTTCGAAATCGAGTTTTCTTCAAAATTCGTCTAAACTCTTTTAGATGAAATTACTGAGACAGCTAAAACAGCAAAATTCATCCTAATTTAATGAAAACAAGACGTATGTAAAAGTTGTAAGTGCACAAAAAATGACACAGTTTTTTTTTCAAGAGAGCCGTAGATGCATGAGAGCCAATGAGAACAGTGCGTTCCAGTAAAGTGCCGCCCTCTTCTGCCAATTTCTAACCTGAAATTGTGTTTGTTGTGCGTCCAAAACGCAACCACGAAAGTATGCAGAAGATAGCACTTACGGCTGTCTTGCCTAACAATAACCTAGCATGAAAATGGAAAATACCCTTTTTATGTAATGGAAATAAAATCAGTCGATATTTAATCATCCATACGATTTCTTGGAGTCTTACGGGCGGTTAGTGGCAATTTGACAAAGAACGGAGGCTTCTTTCAATAAAATGATCTTGCCAGAAGCTTCTGAGCCCGTTTTCTCAAAACTTCATTTTTGCACTTACGGCTCTCTTCGCTATCACGGCAGACTTACAAAATCGCACAACTAAAACTCGTTCACAGGGGCGGATCCAGAAATTTGGCAACACAGGATTTCCTCCAGTTAAACCTATGCTAAATAATCGATTCTTGTCGGGGCATCTGGCCCCTTCAAGAATCGATACATTTCCATAGGTTCTAACGGAGAGGCAACAATGTTGCCAATTTTCTGGATCCACCAATGCACGTTCACTTTTTGCGCGGGCAACAAGGCTCGCCGCCGAGAATAAGAGTCAAGTCAAAGGTGGCATTTTGTTTACAAGCGGGAGATAGCCTGATTGAGCAACTTGTTTTTTTAGGCCCCGCGCAGTCGAGACCTCGGCCGGCGTCGCGGCGTCCTGGGAGCGTCGCGACGCCGCCGCCGCGCCGTGCGTGGACTTAATCCCGGTCCGAGCGCAATGCGTCCCTGCGTCATCGCCACGTGTGAGCACTCACGTGCAGCAGAAATCGCGAAAAGGATGCACATGTCACACGCCGGGAAACACCGATGCACTGCCGAGCCGAGGAAAAACGACGTATGAGCCTGCAGGCGCACTGGAAAAAAAACACATTGGATCTAGAGTCCAGACTCATGAAAACATTGACAAGAAAAAGGACTCTTGATTCAATCAGATTTAAGCTTAAATCAAAAGGAAATCCGCTCAAATTAAGAGGCTGGCTTCTTTATTTAAGCTTAAATCTGATCGAATCAAGAGTATTTTATCTTGTCGATGTTTTTAAGAGTCTGGACTCTAGATCCAATGTGTTTTTTTCCAGTGCGTTGCCAAATTTCCTTTCATAAATCACGAGTTTTTGGGGAAAGTTGTAAACGTTTTTCCTCCAATTTTTCAGATAATCTCTCTCGCCCTTTGATTTAAAACATGAGAAAATGTCAAGGAAAAACACTCATAACCTTCCTAAAAAATCATTGGTTTGCAACTCCTTAAGGCTCACACGGCGTTTTTCCTTGGTACGTCAGTATACTATTTCTAGGACGACATCAATGGCCAAAGTGAGGAACCACGTATATCCGTTTGTGACGTTGTCTATTCTTGTTATACTTTGCCGCTTCTTTGGAAAACTGGTCAACGTATTTTCTTGAAAATTTCCTTTAATTTCCCTCTCGGTTAGCTGAATATGTTGGAAAAATCTCAGGCTATGAAAATGTGTGTTATCGCCTAATTAAACCAAATAAAAGCGGACATTCTGAAACATTGCAATGGAGATACGTGGTTCCGCAATTTTAGACGTCGATATCTTTGAAAACTTCTCGCGCGTAGGGCTCATTGCGGACAAAACTAGGGGCACCGCATAATGTTTCTTGCAAAAGTTTACACGGAGTGCTCGGTTGCATCAACATTCCCTGAGCTGATCATGAGGACTCTGTTGTTTATTTACTTTTTTTAAGCGTGCCAGTACAGTAGGGCTCGCTTTTTTTTAGCAATTCTACAAATTCCGAAGTATTTTAAGCTTAAAAAGCGAAGATAACGCCACTGAATCATATTACAAAGACGCATTGTCAGTTTCGAAGAAGAGCAATGAAAATGATGTCAGTTAATAACAATGATTTGCAGTTATTTTGTTTACAGTCCGTCGCGGTGATGTGCGCAGCGCGCAGCGGGTATGGACTGCATTCGATACGCAGTGTCGTTAAACGAGAGGAATGTCCCATTATTCGTTCTATTGTTTTTTCTATTTTTTGAGCCGCTTAGAGTCTCAATGCATGCATGCAAAAATGGTCGTACTCTGCTCAATTCTAACTCTCAATTTCGTTTAACTGTTTCATCGATTATTAATTACCGATTAATCGATAATAAGCCTGTTGCAAACTTTGGCCAGAGCAGCATAGAGGAGTTGTTACTTGTAGAGCATGGTTCAAAAATAACGATGAGCGCATCTGACAAGTCTGATATACTATACTCCCAACTTCGCAATTTGCGTGAGAAATGTGCATTTTTTTTAAGCTTCCCGCTTTAAAAACAATGCTACGGCACAGGTGAACGTTTCGTAAGAGGAGTCGTTCCATCCAACCCTTCCGCACTAGGATGCTACGCAATATTCATATTCAACACGACGGACGTCAAGCCGCCAAAACACGCACGAGACGAGATTTTATAGACCGGCGTGTTTATATTCACATTTTCCTTGCGTTAATGAAGAACAAGGTGCTTCCTCACGCATTGGAAAAAAAACACATTGGATCGAGAGTCCAGACTCTTAAAAACATTGACAAGAAAAAGGACTCTTGATTCAATCAGATTTAAGCTTGAATCAAACGGAAATCCGCTCAAATTAAGAGGATTGATTCTTGATTTAAGCTTAAATCTGATTGAGTCAAGAGTATTTTTTCTTGTCGATGTTTTTAAGAGTCTGGACTCTAGATCCAATATGTTTTTTTTTTTTTTTTTTTTTTTTTTTTTTTTTTTTCCAGTGCGGCTTGCGCGCGGGAGCGTCAGCCATATTGAATATTGCGTAGCGCCCTAGAAAAAACCACTTAACTTTCCTCTTGTGAATTTGGGACTGTATTTCAGACTTGCCCGATGGGCTTATCGTGATTTTTGACACATTTTCTCTACGAGACAACTTTTCTTTTTGTTCGAGTTGAAGTTTGCAACAGACTCATTAATAACTTCCCCGTTTCCAGGTCAAATGCCAAAAAATCAGTATAAAACCTTTCATCATTACAGATCGAGGCCCAAAAGTGCTGATAATTTACGTAAAAAAAGGATTTCAAGAATAAGTACGACGGTGGTGCCTAAAAATGCCTCGTCGCCTTTGTCACAAATGGTGTCAGGGCTGTGAAGCTTAGGTTTATGACATTGTTTTCTTTTTTTTTAACCGGGAGGTGCTATAACTTTTTGAGGAACATTTTAGGTGTCCTTAAAATCTTCGAGGTTTTTTTAAACAGTTTTAAATTGTTAACCATTTCGATACCGTTGCTTTTTCCGTTTACAACCACTTATTTTGGAGAGCCTTGCTTGCCGCTCAGAACAGCAAGCGTTGCTGCCAGAAGTAGAAAAGCCAAAACGCCTTCATAGTCTCGTATATGCAACACGAACAACCATCATGCACGAATATTTGTATCAAAAGTTTTCACGGCGTTGGGGTCGCGTCACCCGGCGAGCAAGTGGTGAGAGTTAATTTTGATGCATTTTATGGAGAATCCAATGTTCGGGTCGGATACCCGTGACTTAGAACTTAAAATGCGCCAGGATTTTTTCTTGCTGTGTGAGAAATGATAAATGTTGGACACCTGAGTGTAAAAATTAATGGAGACAAGATCATATGTGCTTACCAGAGGTAGCTTGGCCTAAGAGAGGAGTTTTCTCAGTGTTCGACTTTTTTATTCTCGATGTCCATCCAGTTTTGGGGTGCATCCACTTTATCCACAAATCCTCGTCCCAGGAACACTGGAGTTCAACTTCCACTAAAACTTGTCGGTCCTTAAAAGTATCTTTTTTTAGACTTAGGAAACTACACCGCGATTTAAAGTTAAAACTAGCGAAGGTGGAACTATATTATTACACACAATTTGAACACAATTTTCGTATTTTAGCACATCACAGACGTTTCGAATGGTTTCGAGCTTTAAATTGAATATGTTTACTGGTTAAGATCGCACGACAGTATTGGATTGAATTTAATCACTGCAGAGCACTTTTCAGTCCACGATTCAGTAACAACTGACTATCTCTCTATGAAACGACGCTATCTGATCTCTGGACTTTGTGCCTTTTTTTTTAATGAGGTTTGCACTTCAACCTGCCTCACACAGCGATTCGCTCCATTCATCTATGCTTTACTATACATTTTTATGAAACGATATTTCAATATCTATCGTCGTAACTGATGTTTGGGTCGGTTATTTTACTAAGATACTTCAGTTGATGAACCAAAAACTGTTCAGGAATAGACACTTTGCCGGCGTTGAAAACATGTTGAGCTATCGTCGCGTAATAAAGTCCACTTCCAAACTAATTAAGCTTGATATAAACGCGTAGAGCGGGAATAAACAGTTGTAGGCCAGAATCTTGCTCTGTGGTTTATCCAAAAATTTTGAAAACTAACTTTTAGTCCTTCTTAGAGGACGGAGGTCTAATATTCTACTATCTAGAACTAATTTTTTCTTCTTTAATTTCCTCCGTTCATGAGAGGTGGAAAGGCACTTCACCGCAAAATCAGACGATTGGTTCAGAGATTGATGTTACCCGAAAGTATACGATTTTTAAATAAACGTTCGGATGGAAATTCGAAATTCAGCGATGATTTTTGGTTATACACGCGGTATTTGATGGTCAGGTAGATCACGAAAAAAATACGCGCAGTCACAAAATCAGTTAGTCACAAAATCAGATAATCGCGGATAATTTCAACAGCACTCAGCAAAAATAAATTATTGCACTCTTAAAAAAATTATGATGCAACACGGATCTCGCACAGTGATTTTCGAACGAGAGTGTTTTTTTATTCAACGGTGTGATAATTCGTTGAGATTAATTTTTCAAGGGAGAGAACGCGCACTCGAAATTATTTTGGAAACACGATGATTCAGATTGCTCGAAAATCCAACACTCATCGGACCGACGCAACGGGCCGTTACCGCGCGAAGCGTCGAGGCAGACTGGTAAAAATTAGCGGCGATGCGTTAACAGACTGATCCGGAGCTGGTTTTCTGGTCGACCGCACAGTGGACCGAGTCAATCAGGAAGGTCGGACATAGAATGGACCACTAGATAAGGTACGAATTTTAGCATTCTGATACATGTTTCTTGACCAAAATTTCACGTAAAACATGATGCCTACAACGAAATTTACCGAAATGAACTCCTTACGAAGATATTTAATGATTCTTGATGCGTGAATTCAAACCACCCGCTCGTGAAAACTCAATGCTATACGTGTTTCACATCGCGCGCTAAACGTTATCATGACAGTCTTTACGATATACAAATCTGGCGACCTCAATCTTGACACTTTGGCTCAGCTATAGCAAATTGCTTACAGTTTGAACAACACATGGTGGGAAATGAACATTACTCGATTGAGGAGCTTGTTGAAACCGTTGTAGTGCGCGATTTGACTCACGTAGACCTTTGAGTTTCTTGTCAGCGGGCATTTCAAATTCCTCGTGACCAATGTGACATAAAAACGTTAATATCTTCGTTAGGAGTTGGTTTAAGTCATTTTCGTTGCGCGAATCGTGTTTTGCGTGAAATTTTGGTTTAGAAACATGTATCAGAATGCTTAAGTTCGTACCTTGTCTAGTGGTCCATTATTGACTAAAACTGCAAATTTTGATCTTTATGGTGATTCGATGGAAGCTGCATTTTGTGTCAGAACGACGTGCAATATATCGCATCAATTAGTTCCATTTTTCAGCCACTCGTCGTTTTTCTCGAATTTTGAGATCGTAATTCTGTCGTCAGGAGTCTAAAGCATTCACTCACCAATTTTGACAAATAAATTCAACGTTATGAAGACGTGGTTTTTTTAGGGGAAAAATATCGCATTCGGTACTAATATCGAAACTCCATTCGAATGCGATATCTTTCCTCTGAAAAAACCACGTCTTTATTACGTTGAATTTATTTGTCAAAATTGGTAAGTGAATTCTGTAGTCTCCTGACAACAGAATGCGATCTCAAAATTCGGGAAAAACGACGAGTGGCTGAAAAACGGAACGAATCGATGCGATACATCGCATCTCGTTTTGACACAAAATATGGCGTCCATCGAATCACCGTATTTCGTCACAGTTTAAATTTTAAAGATTGCATCTTCAAGGAAATTTCACGAAAAAACCATTGGAACCACTTTTAGAGCCTTAAATTTTTGTTTTACCGGATTTATAAGCATTTAAAGTTTCCAAATTTTGTCTGACCTCTCCTATTGACTCGATCCACTGTGTACGGTTGAGCCCAGCGGCTTCTTGGCGCGGCGACCGGCGAGTGATGCTTAGATGTCGCGCCGCACAGTGAAACGAACCGTTAGAAGACTTAGGACAATACATTTTTGACTGAAATTGCTAATTTTTATGTGTATCCCGTTACAATTTTGATTGCCAGGGGTGCTTTTTAACATTGATTTCACGAAGAAACCAATGATTTCACTCGTAAACTTTTCCGAATCATTTTTTCGAAGATCTAAGCTTTCAAAGTTTCCGAATTTTGTCCAACTTCTCCCATTGACTCCAGTGGCGGATCCAGCAAATCGGCAACATTGTTTTTCTCCATTTAAACCGATGGAAATGTATCGATTATCGGAGGGGCCAGGTGCTCCGACAAGAATCGATTATTCAACATAAGTTTAAATGGAGGAAACCCGGTGTTGCCAAATTGCTGGATCCGCTTTTGATTGCGACTCGTTCCACTGTGTTCTGTATCATCTCGCGGGCATATGTCATTTCTGCGCTGCAAAAGTTTGCTGCGAAAATGGCAGTTTCGCCCGAGGAGGTTATTATACAGGGTGTCCCATGATCAAGTACGAATATTGAAGGAGTCGATGCTTTGGGTCAAAAAAAGACGTTTTTGTGGTATACATTTTTTTTTACAAAAATGCTTTTCCTGGGGGCCAACCCCCACCTCCTTTGCGCCCACCCGCGCTCCGTTCAGTCCAGTGGCGTGGCGTGAATTGCGATGTATCGATTGTCATGCCATTTAAACCTCTGGGAAAGGATCAATTAACAGGGTGTTCGCAGCGAACACCTAAATAATCGATTCTTTACCATAGATCTAAATGGCATAACAATCGATACATCGCAATTCACGCCACGCCACTGGTTCAGTCCCTATTATCTCGAAAACGATGAGTCATAGCGAAAAAACGTTAGACACATTTTCGTAATATTTTCTAAATCTAATGGTGCCGTCAAAAATCAATTTTTGTCGCTAAAAAAAAAACTTCGGCCTTTTTAGGTTCGATACCCCCTTAATCCCCCCCCCTCAAAATGAGATTTTCTCTTTTTTGTAGGTTAAAAATGAAAAGAACGATAAAAATTACTTCCCGTTACCAATTTTCATTAATATTGGTTGATAAACATTGCCGCAAAGTTAAAAAGACGATTTATTTTCTCCAACTTTGGGGGGGGGTAGGCGTGGCCTCGAGGGAAAGCGTTTTTGGAAAAAAGTGTTACCACAAAAACGTCTTTTTTTTACCCAAGAAATCGACTCCTTCAATATTCGTACTTAATCCCGGGACACCCTGCATAGGGTGTGATAAACTGTGAGTCTTGTGGGCCGATCTTTGAATCGGTTCCGAATGACCGACAATGAAGCAGAAAAATAGCAATGTTAAGATGGGCATTCATCGATTGAGGTTGTTTGATATGATTCAACAATCAAGGCGCCGTGATTCCAATCGCAACGCTTAGATGCAACTATTCGTGCTTCTTGGATGTCTCTGTTGCATACCCAAAAATTGAAGGCGCTGTGACTTTCTCAGTCGTAGCGCTTGGACACGACTATTCGATTCCTGACTTTGACGTCCGTATTGCATATCCAAAAAGTGAAGGCGCATTCACTTTCTCAGTCGAAAAGCCTGGATGTTACTATTCCTGCTTGTTGGATGTACCGACACCACTAATATGGTAATTATTACCATGGTTTTTTCTCAGCGCGGCAATTTAACATTGAGCGGCGGCGTCTCTCAATAAAATTTTCCGGTCAGCGGCTCTGAACCCATTGTCTCAAAACTTCATTTTTGCACTTACTGCTCTCCCCGCTATCATGACAGAGTAGGTACCGTGATTTTTTTAAAATGTCAAATCGTCATTTTCTCACACTGAACTGTCTGATTCTCACACGTATTCTGCCGTGCTAAGGTAAAACGCCGTATGAACATTCGAGAGTTGTCAAATTTCCCTCGATAAATTGTTTATTCTTTTGGAAAGCCATTGATATATTTTCTCGATTTTTCACTGAAAAAAATTCTTGTCGGTTTTACCAAAGTCCATTGGTACCTTTACCATCTCAATTTTTTTACCAATTATTGGTAATTTTACCAAGACAGACTGGTAAGCTTACCTAAAAACCGGTATTTTTACTGTTTTTTTTTCAGGTAAGAATACCACTTTTATTGGTAATCGATTCCCTGCTATTTTATCTCGGTAATTCTATACCACAGTCGATAAAAAATATTGGCGTTTTTACCAAGCTCCAGTAAAATTACCGAGAAAGTTCAATAATTTTACCGAGATTTCTCCGTAAAATTACCAATTCCATAAATGGTAATTTTACCAAGAAAAAATTGGGATCAAATAGAACCCTGAATTCTTGGCAATTTTACCCTTTTTTTAGTAAATACACCGATATTTTTTTTCAGTGTTTCAGGTGAAATTGCGAACAAAATCATCTGTTAAATCAGGAGAAGTTTTCTTGCACATTTTCCCGATAATTCGTGGTTTATCAAGGGAAATTTGGCAACTCCTGATGGTTCATATGGCGTTTTGCCTTAGCGCGGCAGTGTTCGTTTCGGAGTCAGCCTCCGCATTACTTCCGGTACAGAGGCGTGCCGTGAATTGAGATGTATCGATTGTTATGCCATTTAAACCTATGATAAAGAATCGATTATTAAGGTGTTCGCTGCGAACACCCTGTTTATCGATCCTTTTCCATAGGTTTAAATGGCATAACAATCGATATATCGCAAATCACGCCACGCCACTGTTCCGGTAGCGTTGATAAACATCATGGTCATCATTAAATTCAACTTGCTCATATTGATAGATTCTTACCCTCATCAGTCTCAGGTGGACGTATTTGTGCTAAAAGGAACTATTTTGCAGGCGAAACCTATGCAGATAGGTCTTTTTAGCATAAATACGTCCAGTTTTTTCTCTCTTTCAAGGCTTGATTTCTGCGGGTGCATGTGTGGCGACATAAGCGCGAGTGCGGGCATTGATACTATCAATGCCCGTGTCTATCAATTTGATAGACACGGCCCTGACGATTGACGCGGTATGGTAGGAGAGAGAAAATTATTTTTCAATCTGCTTGAAAAAACAAACCTAACTTTCTTGTCGAATTAAAGAGACAACATTCAAATGCAATGCTGTAAGCGCAGGAATTTTCTACTTTTTTAGGTATAATTTTTCTTTTTTAAAGGGGGATTTTCTCTCTCCCCCTCCTCCCATTCTCTGATATTTGATGTTCATTTCTGCTATTATTACATCCAAAGGAGGAGATTTTTTTAAATGTACATCGGATTTTTTTTTTTTCGGAATGAAAAAGGGGTAAATAGTGAAATAGGATTAGGTTTCCGGATAATGTCAAATGTTCGTGAAGATTTTAGTTTGAAGACTCAACTTTTTGGTCCCATCCAAAGATTATTGTCTAAACTACCGTGAAAAACTCTCTGAATTTTGGTTCTTTAATAAGCCGTAGGAAACTGAATAGTGAGAATATTCTATTTTTGACACTTATCCGGGTCAGGGCCGGATCTAGAGGATGGCCACATGGGCCGCGGCCCATGGCGGCAAATTTAGGGGGCGGCAAATTTTGCAATTTTTTTAAATATAGGTATAAAAAAATCCGATCCAGAAAAAAATTACAAACGAGAAAATGTGACAAAATCTCTCATTTCCTGAGAGTATAGTAATTTCTCATTTTGTCATCTTTCGGTGATACAAGAGACAGCACCTTTAATTAGTCGAGTTAAGAGGGAAACCAAACACGCAATTTGGCCTGGAACGGCGCGGCGTAGAGAGCAATGATGACAAGAACTTGAGATGAACAGGAGAAACCCTCGCCCTCGGCGCGGCGGTCGGCATGTAACACATATGAGCGCCTACAAGACTGCATGAATACTTCACGCATTGCGTCAAACACAGTGCGGTCAACAGCGGTCGGTGTGAAACGCAAAGCGCCTGGTAGTGTTGACAGGGTTTTCGCAAATAATGTGTCCAACAAGAAAACGCGTCTAATGCACCCCTCTCCCTCTGGCACGTTCACTTAATGGTTTTTATTGATGTTTCAAAACGAATGATAAGGGGGCGGCAAAATGCAGGCGGTCCATGGGCGGCAAGTTGGTGAATCCGGCCCTGATCCAGGTAATATATAATTTTGAAAAAAAGAATTGTTAATCTCAAAGATGAACTTAAAAAAATTTCTTGAAGCTGAAGCTCCCTCATTAGTTAACGGCTGGTAAACATAAAAAATGATGCAAGCATTGTTGAATAAACAAAAAGGAAAAGTCTGGTGGTGTTTCATTCCATTTTTAAAAAATTCAAAACAATCAAAAGTGTTTCAAAAAATGTATTAAAACAAACAAATTGAAACAGAATTTTTTTATGAATCTTTTTAGTAGTGAAAGCAACTTTAAATTGGAGCATAAGAGGATCCACCCTTTTTGAATAGACCAATTACGAACAACTGGGATAGCTTTGAATGATCGCAGATGATTTTATGGCATACTTTCACCATCTCGCTTACATTTCCGAGCGTTTAGTTCGAAAGACGAGAAAAACCACCCATTTCATTATCGTCGCGCCGTTTCACCATAAAAAAAGACCCTCAATCTTGTTTTCCGATCATCATAATGAGTCATAAATTAAGAGGATTTAAATAGTTGGGCGCCTTTTCCACTGAAAGGAAAGCTGAGATACAGAAACTACTCATCAGGTATAAGAAATTTGAAGAAAAAAAACTCTGAAGAACGAGAAATTCCGAGGAACAATTTTTTAAAAAAAATTCCACTAGGAAGAATTTATTTTTAATATAATAATGACACTCATTATAGACACCAGATTTCAGCAGCGCACTTGCTAATTTTTTTTCTGGAGCTAATCGTGAGTGATGGAGCCCATATTAGATGCTAAGCACGCATACAATATATGATTAATTGGTGCATCTCATCAAACGTCCATTTTTCCTCTTCAAGCAGTTAACGTAGGATCTTCCATTAAAGAAACAGCGGAATGTTACGTCGAGCTAAGATAGGTAATACCTAGGATATTCCAGGGAAAACTGGAATCTCCCACAAGCAGGATATCCGAGCGGAAAACTGTTCACTGACTCATGGGTTATCTGGTGCCAGCATTGTCAAATTCTAAATAAAACTCGTCTATTTAACGTATTGCTTCTTGTCGGAAAATCAGCCAATTTTCCAGTGGCAATACCATTTGCGGCCCACAGTGGATCGAGTCAATTGGACGTATTTCTATCAAACGGAACTATGTGCATTAAGACATGAACCCTGAGACCCATAAGAATATATGCACAACAGGGCTCTCGTCATAATGCACATAGTTCCGTTCGACAGAAATACGTCCAATTGAAGAGGTAGACAATGGAATTTTTTACTATAAAACTGAAAATTTTGATGTTTATTTCGTCACAATTTAAACTTCAAGGGGCGCTTCAGAAAGAAAATTTCACAAGAAAACCAATGGAGCCACTTTTAGAACCTTAAAGTTTTGTGTAAACGAAGTTATAAGCGTTTAAAGTTTCCAAATTTTATCCGACCTCTCCTATTAACTCGATCCACTGTGCGGCCCTTACATTATTTAATTATCTACATTCCTTGTGTGCGTGTGCGTGTGCACGGAGATGCTGTCGCGCTAAGGAAGAACACCGTAAGAGTCTTCAGGCGTTGCCAAATTTCCGTCGACAGAGCTTGAATTTTCAGGAAAATTCGTGAATATTTCTCCTCCGATTTTTCAGAAGATTTAGGTCGTAATTTAATCTTAACTGTCTGAAAATGTCAAGGAATAAAATTCACAACTTTTTTCGAAATGTAATTTTTTCTGAGAGGAAATTTGGCAACATTCGAATGCGCATACAGAGTTTTTGCCCAGCACTACAGAGTATGCTGAACTTAATGCGGTCATCGGACTTCACACCGACATGAATTTTAAGGAGTTCACGAACCGAGATGATCAGTGGGCAAATTGAGGTAAATGAATGAATAATTGGACGTATTTCTGCCAAACGGAACTATCTGCATTATGACGTGAGCCCTGTTATGCACATATTCTCATGGGTCTCAGGGCTCATGTCTTCATGCACATAGTTCTGTTTGGCAGAAATACGTCCAACTGTAGGTCGTGGGAGAATTGCCAAGCGAAATAGAAAAGCGAATTCATAAACTAATTTGGTTGGAATGAAACAAAATAATGTAGGAGTTGGCGTTTGTAAGGAAACATGAGGTTTACTTGTATCAACGGAATAAATCTCAATATTCACATATAACAATATATAGGTAGTTAGTTAGTTAGTTAGTTAGTTAGTTAGTTAGTTAGTTTACATATCTATCAACAATATACACCATATCTATATAACAATATATAATATATCCATTTAACAATATCTTGTTTGCTGTGTTTATGAGAATGTCCGCTAGTTCATATTCTTTTGTTCTATTCCGTGTCACTTGTTTATTTTTAATCCTCGTAGAAGCACCACCCATTTGTTAAATACAATTTTAGCTGGAGCGCTTTTCAGCTAGGCATTCACCACTGCAAAAATGTCAAAGGAAGTCGACACGCCCAGCGTGCATAGAGGCTATTTCCATTTAAATCTTCCGTCACATTCATACGGCGCAATGATTCAACTACTTGAACTCCCCGGAATGCGTGAGGTATCACGCCGCATTTGAAGGCGTTTTCAAAATAGCCAAGTACCGTTATCGGAATAATCGTTTTGCATAGTTCATATTATTTTGTTTCCATTTCTAACCACTAGTTTAATTATAATCCTCCTTTAAAAACCACCCATTTGCTAAATACAATTTTAGCTGGAGCGCACTTAAGCGCATTCATGACTGCAAAAATGTTAACGAAAATCGAAAAGGCCAGCGTGCATGAAAGCTATTTCAATTATTGTAATTTTCCGTCGCATTTCTAAGGCGTCATGATACAACTATTTGAACTCTACGGAATGTGTGAGGTATCACGCCGCATTTGAAGGCGTTTTTAAATCAGCCGAGTTCCGATACCCGGATTATCGATTTGCATAGTTCATATTCTTTTGTTATATTCCGTACCACTCGTTTATTTTTAATCCTCGTAGAAAAACCACCCATTTGCTAAATACAATTCTAGCTGGAGCGCACTTCAGCTATGCATTCACCACTGCAAAAATGTCAAAGGAAGTCGACACGCCCAGCGTGCATGGAGGCTATTTCCATTTAAATCTTCCGTCACATTCTTACGGCGCAATGATACAACTATTTGAACTCTCCGGAATGCGTGAGGTATCACGCCGCATTCGAAGGCGTTTTCAAAACAGCCAGGTTTAGATACCCAAATTATCGTTTTGCATAGTTCATATTCTTTTGTTTTCATTTCTAACCACTTGTTTATTTTTAATCCTCGTAGAAAAACCACCCATTTGCTAAATACAATTCTAGCTGGAGCGCAATTCAGCTATGCATTCACCACCGCAAAAATATCAAAGGAAATCGACAAGCCCAGCGTGCATGAAGGCACACCCGCCTCAAGGGGGGATACTGGGTCCCTGGTACCGGGGCCCGGGCCTATATAACAATATATAACATATCCATTTAACAATATCTTGTTTGCTGTGTTCATGAGAATGTCCGCTCCTATTTTATATTTTTGAAGGAGACTAAATCAACATCATATCCTGAAGTTTTTCCAGAAGTCGCCTGTGCGGTGTTATTCTAAAGGCGATATCTCTGTTAACATTAACGTCGAAACTTAGTGTTCGGAGTGATCATATGGACTACATTTTGCAATTAGGAACTGTAAATTCCGTTCCGCTTTAAAAACAACATATGTGTCATTAATTCCCCTATGCACATAAGTGTTTTTTCAGATGAGCCAGAATTTATAGGTCCGGATTACAAGATGCAGTCCATATCATCTTTGCTGATCCATAATCCGAGGTCATCAAAACAGGGTTCCGTGACAAGTACGCTGCCGTAGTAGCGGAGAGAGCAGTAAGTGCAAAAATGGAGTTTTGAGAAAACGGGCTCAAGAGCGACGGATCGGAAAATTTTACTGAAAGAAGCCTCCATTCTTTGTCAAATTGCCACTAATAAGCCGAAAGACTCTTAGGAATCGTTCGGATCATTAAAACTCGACCGATTTTATTTCAATTACATAAAACGGGCATTTTAGCGGCTCTGGTGCTTGCACTAGAGCTGCTATTCCGGACGGTCCCAGCTGGGGAGTATCAATGGACCATGTTGCATTGGAGAGACGTCGGATTGGTTGATGGGAATCGGCGCCATTTTCGACTATGTACTTTGTCATGACTTTATTTTATTGCATATTGTTTTATTGTTAGCCAATGCTATGTTGTGTAGTGTATTTTTGGAATCATGGTGATACAGTCAATAATTCAAAACTTGTCTGTGCTTTAATCTCTTGATGGAAAAAATGTACTCTACGTTCAAAATTTGAAATTTTGAATTTTAAAGTTTTCGCGGTTTTTTGGAAGAATGCAGTGGTTGGAGCTTCCTAGGCATATTACTCGATATCAGCTGATAGCAAACAAAGGTTACCAAGGAAACCGTAAACGTTTAAGGTGATTCGTCAAGCTCAAGTGACGTGGTCGAACTGGCATGCGATATTTCGCATCTTTTAGGTAAAAAATCTCGACAGATTTTGAATTTTCATCAAAAAAAAGGACGATAGCCCCTGCGCATGAGCCTGAAGAATCATTCTAAACCCAAAAATCGGCAAAATTCAGAGAAATGAAAACAGGATAGTGTTTGGAAAAAAACCTCGCATTCGATACCGAAATCGATAGCTGAATCGAATGCGAGGTTTTTTTCCAAACACTATCCTGTTTTCATTTCTCTGAATTTTGCCGATTTTTGGGTTTAGAATGATTCTTCAGGCTAATGCGCAGGGGCTATCGTCCTTTTTTTGCTGAAAATTCAAAATCTGCCGAGATTTTTTACCTAAAAGGTGCGATATATCGCATGCCAGTTCGACCACGTCACTTGAGCTTGACGAATCACCTTAACAACTACCGTCGCCAGAGCCGCTTTCCGACGCGAATGCGTTGGAGCTTACTGCTTGTTTTGATTTATATGTTAGGCTAGTATTAGGCAAGTTAGCCGTAAGTGCTATCTTCTGCATGCATTCGTGGCTGCGCTTTGGCCTGGTTACACGCTCAAATTTCCGTCAAATTCCGATCAAAATGATGACCAAGATGATGCGGTCGAGAGTTATCTAGATTGATGAGTAAAATTAATTGAAACAGCGTGTTGATTGAAATAAGCATGAAATAAGCACGGTTGTGTGGAAATCAAATGAAGGATGAGCCCCACAGCTCCATCATCTACCATCAAATTTGTGCAGGCCACAGAAATTTGACGGTAGATGGTGCACACCAGTCGCACCATTTGATCGGAAATTGATGGAAATTTGAGCGTGTAACCAGCACATTATATTACAGACACGCAACAAACACTTTTTCAGGTAAGAAATTGGCAGAAGAGGGCGGCACTTTACTTGAAAGCGCTGTATTCATTGGCTCTCTGAAGGAATGATGTCCCTTACTGCTGTCTTTCATGAAACTACGTAATTTTTTGCGCTTTTACTAGCTTTTTCATGTGTCTGTCGTTTTTATGCAATTACCTAAGATAAATTTTTCTGTTTTAGCTACCTATTTCAGTGAGTTCATCTAAAAGAGATTAGACGAATTTTGAAGGGAATTATACAGATTTCGAAAATTTAACACTTACTGCTCTTTCCGCAATCACGGCAGCGCAGCGCAATGGAGATGTTGCATGTGTGAGGAATTTACGATTTGACTGTTGATTCTCATGCAAAAGTTTGCGAGAAACACGATGGTGTGCCACTGATTTTCTCTGAAATCATCTCCCAAGCTCAAAAAAAGCTCTCAAAGTGAGGCCAAAACGGAGGGGATATCCCACCCTACCCTGAGAGTCCACCTCTACATCAAGAAAAACTCTCCATGCAAAGATAGGGAGCAAATACATTGACAGGGCTGCCACTTCATTTGGGGACTCTAAAACTAAAAACACGGCATCACTGCTAATGTATTTGCTCTCTATCTTTGCATGGAGAGTTTGTCTTGATGGAGACGTAGACTCTCAGGATAGCGTGGGATATCCCCTCCATTTTGGCCTCGACTTAAGAGCTTTTTTTGAGCTTGAGAGTTGATTTCAGAGAAAACCAGTGGCACCATCATGTTTCTCGCGAACTTTTGCCTAAGAATCAACAGTCAAATCGCAATTTCTTCACACATGCAACATCTCCATCGGCCCGTTTTCCAAAAGATTTCCATACCGTGGCGGAAGTGCGCGGGAAATACGCGCCAACAGTCCGAGTTTCCAGAATGTGCCATACTCGAGGCGGATTCATGTGATAGGAAAATAATGGGGTCGTGAATGAGCCATCGCCGTTTCTGCGGGCGTCAATCAGGGGGTCAAAAAGTTACGTCGGCAAATTAATGCGTTTTAAATGAGCGTGTAACCCAGTCGAAAAGCCACTCTCACAAACTGGAGCGTGAGAAACGCGTGGCGAGCTAAACTGCCTCAATGTCACGTTTTCATTGGACTGGACTTTTCCTAACTTTTATCTCTCTGAGTCCGGTCGCGGCACCAGCCAAAGCCTGAAGGGCTCATGGTCATATTCATAGTCTTTCCTTAAACATAATTCTTGACACTCCGGCCGATCCACGCCAGAAGTCCCTCTCGGTTGCCTTACGATTGTCCTGGGGGCCGATTATTGAAATTGATAGACAAAGCGATAGACAAAGAAGATATGAGGAGTATGGAGTGATCCCATTGGTCGAAATGGGTGGTTTTTATAGACTACGGGAGAAAATGCAGGACTAACTGTAGGTTCCCTCGTGGGTTGCCGTTAGTTAGTCTATTACCTACCTCCTGTGCCCATGCATTACAACCACCTGATTTCACCGATGGGATCCATCCATATCCTTTATGTCTTCTTTGTCTACAGCTTTGTCTATCAATTTCAATACTCGGCCTGCTGGGACTGGCCTTAACTTGGGTCTTATGACCGATTTTGGCAAAATATGTGGATTTCTTGGCATTCGACCGTAAATCCGCACAACCCGCATTTTCCGCCAAAACCGGCCACTTACTAGACCCTTTCGGGCCCTTTCGGCCCTTTCGGGCAGTATTGGACCCAAAAAGGGCCCAGAAATGACCAAGGCATGATGCATTCCGTAGAATATATACCTTCAATGAGCAAAAAGTCATAGAATCGGGGATATTCAGGGTGCGGATCTGTCGGCCCCCTTACATACCCCTCTTTTCCTGAAGAAAATATACTTAAATTGCAAATCCTTGACGCATGTATAGGTAAGCGTTAGCGCTCCACATTCATTCATGCATCGAGAAAAAAGGATGCTGATTTAACGTTCTGGATGTAAGAAAGTGTGCGAAAACTCATGAAACGCTGAATTAACCGCGACAGCAGTTAGTTTTACATATTGACATTGCTAAAGTAACTGCTGTAGCGGTTAATTTTAGCATTTTGTGAAATGTCGCACAATTTTTACATCCAGAATGTTGAATCGGCATCCTTTTACTTTCTCGCTCACCTTGCGGGTAGAGGAAGTATTTTCGTCAAAAAAAAGGGGGGAGGGAGTTGAAATTTCATCATTTCTGGGTGTCTGAAGGTGTCTGGAGTAAAAAAAATACCAAATTTGAAAAAATGTGTGTCCATCCGTCAGGCACACTGAAAAAAAAATCTCGGTGTATTTACTAAGAAAAGGGTAAAATTACCGAGAATTCAGGATTCTATTTGATCCCAGTTTTTTCTTGGTAAAATTACCATTTACGGAATTAGTAATTTTACCGAGAAATCTCGGTAAAATTATTGAACTTTCTTGGTAATTTTACTGGACCTTGGTAAAAACGCCAATATTTTTTATCGACTGTGGTAGAATTACCGAGATAAAATGGCAAAGTTACCGGGAATTGATTACCAATAAAAGCGGTATTCTTACCTGAAAAAAACAGTAAAAATACCGGTTATTAGGTAAGCTTACCAGTCTGTCTTGGTAAAATTACCAATAATTGGTAAAAAAAAGTGAGATGGTAAAGGTACCAACGGACTGTGGTAAAAACGCCGAGAATTTTTTTTCAGTGCATCCCCCAAATCTGTGCACAATTATATTTCAGTATCTATTCGTTCAATTTCATTCAAAATTTTCATGGAGGACCATATCTATGGTCTCCTTATGCACGTCAAACGATTTTGAGGTATGTCAAAATTGTTTTAATTTTTTTTAGGGGGAAGGGGCTATGGGCAAAACTTGACTTTTTTTCGGTGTGTTCGATGTTGACACGATATTCTTCCATTTGAAATGCAGGATGATTTTCTGCGACTCTGAAAAAAAAATTGTGTGAAGAACCCATCATCACTTAAAGATGCGGCGTATCGTCATGGTGGCCCCACCGCAACCGCAAGACAATGACCGTTGACCCTGCGATGAGAGACTTCTCTGCCGCACTAAAGGAAAACGACGTATGAACCTTCAAACGTTGCCACATTTCTTTCGATAAAACGCAAATTTCTCGGTAAACTTGTGAACATTTTTCTTCGAAATCTTCAGGTAATTTTCTTCGCAATTTTACCAAAAGCTCCTAAAAATTCCAAGGGAAAATATCCATGACTATCCTCAAAAATTAACATTTTACCGGGGGAAATTTGGCAACTCTCGAATGCTCATACGGCGTTTTTCCTTAGCACGGCAGTATCTGGGCGGGAGTGCGATCGCGTGAGCTCGCAATAACTCGCCGCGAATACTTTAACGCTAAGCGGTTCGCATCATTCTCGCTCTCTAAAGGCATCGACAATTGGACGTATTTCTATCAAACGGAACTATGTGCATTGAGACATGAGTCCTGAGACCCATAAGAATACACGTATAACAGGGCTCACGTCATAATGCACATAGTTCCGTTTGATAGAAATACGTCCAATTGCTCCTCTAGCTTGGTGCTAATCAGTGGCGCGGCGTGCTTTGCGCTATATAGCTTGATCTGCTATATAAACCTACGGAAAAGGATCGATAGAGAGGGTGTTCGCATTACGAGCACCTTGATAATCGATTTTTTACCATAGGTTGAAATGGGGAACTATCGAAAATCGATTATTCATGCCTTGCCACTGGTGCTAATTATGCTTCGTTCTCGTTAGGGCGGTATTTCTTGCCGCAACTACACATACACACATAGAGATTCCAGTAGCGTGGCGTGAATTGCGATATATCGATTGATATGCCAATGGACCACTAGATAAGGTACGAATTTAAGCAATCTGATACATGTTTCTTAACCAGAATTTTACGTAAAACACGATTCGCGCAACGAAAATTACTGAAACAAAGTTTTAACGAAGATAATAACGTTTTTATTACACATTGGTTATGAGGATTTGAACTGCCCGCTCAGAAGAAACTCAAAGCTCTACGCGAGTCAAATCGCGCACTACAACGGTTTCTTCAAGCTTCTCAATCGAGTAATGTTCATTTTCCACCATGTATTGTTCAAACTATTAGCAATTTGCTATAGCTGAGCCAAAGCGTCAAGATTGAGGTTACCAGATTTTTATATCGCAGAGACTGTCATGATAACGTTCGGCGCGCGATGTGAATCACGTAGAGCATTGAGTTTTCATGAGCGGGTGGTTTGAATTCACGCATCAAGAATCTTTAAATATCTTCGTAAGGAGTTAATTGCGGTATTTTTTGTTGTGCGCATCGTGTTCTACGTAAAATTTTGGTTGAGAAACATGTATCAAAATGCTGAAATTCGTACCTTGTCTAGTGGTCCATTAAACCTATGAAAAAAGATCGATTATCAGGGTGTTCGCAGCGAACGCCTTAGTAATCGATTCTTTACCATAGCTTCAAACGGCGAGATATCGATAATCGATTATTCACGCCACGCCACCGATGGAAATCCGTCGCACAAGGGATCGAGTCAACAGGAGAGGTCGGACACAATTTGGAAACTTGAAACGCTTATAACTCCGTTTATGCAATTATTTGAGGTTCTGAAAGTAGTTTCATTGGTTTCCTCGTGAAATTCGCTTCCAGAAACACCCCTTGAAGTTTCAAATGTGACGATATAGACATCAAAATTTGCAGTTCCAGTTAAAAATTTTACGTTCGACCTCTCTAATTGACTCGATCCACTGTCCGTCGGCGCGCATAGCGGATCGAATCAATCGGGGCGGTCGGACATTAAATTTTTGACAAAAACTGCAAATTTTGATGTTTTTTCCGTCACACTTGAATAATTTAAGTCTACCGACTTTAGTCAGTAAGCCTACGGAAAAGCTTGGAGACTTAAGCGCAGTATAGAAAAGTAAACCATTCTAAGACGTGACTATATTTAAGGTGAGGATAATAGGTACAGTCGTTCACTGATGCAAAACCCCAGGACCGATGTAATTGTAAGGTTTTTGAAGAAGTAGCTAGTAGCTATTTGCACTACCTGGTGTGTTTTTGGCCTATACAGAAAAATTAAAGGCGAAATTCAACTGTTCGAACGCAGGGATTATTGGAATTTGTTCCATCTCACTAGATACAATGTAAAAAGGAAATCCCTCGAGTTTTTCTCCGGAGGAGGGGGGGAGGGCTCATTACAAACTTTTGTTTGGGGGCTCTGAACATATTTTGGAGTGATTTAAAACATAAAATAAGTTTGTGTTTATTTGTCCAAGGCTAGGCCCTTCTTTGGCTAGATTTACTGAACTGATTGGGGTCTCTCTTTGTCGCAAGGAGTCATTACACAAAGCAGTGACGTGGCGTGAATTGCGATATATCGATTGTTGTGCCATTTAAACCTATGGAAAAGGATCGATAAATAGGGTGTTCGCAGCGAACACCTTAATAATCGATTCTTTACCATGAGTTTAAATGGCATAACAACCGATAAATCGCAATTCACGCCGCGCCACTGACACAAAGCTCAGCTTAAAGAAATTGTAGACTCGCGCTGGAAACATATTTGTTTCAAGGAGCGTTGACATAATATTGAAAAACTCCATGATCGAATCTCTTATCGAATAAATACGTCATGACTCATGAAGGTAGGGTGTGATCACTTCATGGGTATATGTGTCAAGACATCAAATGAATTACTTCTCCGATGTGATTTGATATGAAGGGGTAGGAGCCAGGATGACTTAATTGCTTTGCAACGTTGTAAAGTTAGACAATTTATTCGTGTACTCAATAATGGTTGCAAATTTTGTTTAAAAATCCGTTATATATTTTATTATCAGGAACAGCTGCACCAGGTGCGTGGCATCACAAAAGAGGCACTAAATTAAGTGAAGAGAAAGATAGAAAAATTAAGAGTGGAGAGAAAAAAGGAAGGAAAGAATGAGGATAAAGAGAGCGAAAATAATTTTTGGGAAGATTTTGAAGTTTGAACTGAATCCTAGGTTGGACGTTACATTGCTTTAGAGTTCTTGGGTTGCCTCTCAAGAAACGAATCTATACCGGAGATCGCACGAACAGAAGGCTAGTCGGAAAAAAAATCGCCGGTGAACCTTTCGAACCACGTATGTCAATTGCAGTGATTTTGTTTTAAATATTTCCACTCCTATTTTATTTTCTAAAGAGAACAAATGGACGTATTTCTATCAAACAGAACTATGCACTGGTGGGAAAGATGGGGTCTGCTCGTTAGTGCTCGGGCCATAAGAATGAATGGGAAATACAAAACACGTGTATGGGCCACGGCCCATGGCGGCAAATCTATAAGGGGCGGCAAATTTTGCGATATTTTTGAATGTAGGTATAAAAGAAATCGAATTTAGAAAAAAAAATACAAACGAGAGAGGGCGGCAAAATCTCTCATTTCCTGAGAGTATAGTAATTTCTAATTTTGTCGTCTCTCAGTGATACAAGAGAAAGCACCTTTAATTAGTCGAGTTAAGAGAGAAATGAAACACGCAATTTTGCCTGGAACGGCGCGACGTAGAGAGAAATGATGACGAGGACTTGAGATGAAAAGGAGAAGCCCTCGGCGCGGCGATCGGCATGTAACACATATTAGCGCCCACAAGACTGCACAAATACTTTACGCATTGCATCAAACACAGAGCGGTCATAAGAATGCATGAATACTTCACGCATTGCGGCAAACATAGTGCACGCTATCAGCGTGAAACGCATAGCGCCTACAAGACTGCGTAAATACTTCACGCATTGCGTCAAGCACGGTGCGTTCAGCAGCGGTCGGCGTGAAACTCATAGCGCCTACAAGACTGCGTGAATACTTCACGCATTGCGCCAAACTCGGTGCGGTCTGCGTGGTGCGGCGGCGGAAGTTAAAATCATTAATCCACATTTATGTTTGTTCGTTAATAAATTTTTCGTTCATTTCTTATGAAAGGAAGCCCTTGTACGCACAGAGATAGGTTTACGAAACTTAACTTTCGCGCAAAGTTTTGTGAACATTTGCTAGTATTGTTGACAGGGCTTTCCCGAAAAATGTGTTCAACACTAGTAAACGCGTCTTATGCACCCCTCCTCCGCTGGTACGTTCATTTGATGGTTTTTATTGATGTTTCAAAACGAATGAGAAGGGGGCGGTAAAATGCAGGCGGCCCATGGGCGGCAAGTAGATAAATCCGGCCCTGCGCCAGTGACGAAGCCGTCGGTGGGCTAGTGGGCATTAACTCATAAGCCCTGTTGACAACGCTCTAGACCCTAGCACATGGCACATACACTTTGCACGTAGTTCCGTTTGACAGAATGTAAAATCCCGCTTTTCCAATTCAGCAAACGGAATTTGTAATCTTCCGTCGCATTTCTAAGGCGCAATGATACAACTATTTGAACTCTCCGGAATGCGTGAGGTATCACGCTGCATTTGAAGGCGTTTTCAAAACAGCCAAGTTCTGCTATCCGGATTATTGTTTTGCATAGCTCCTATTATTATGTTTTATTTCCTACCATTTGTTTGTTTTCAATCCTCCTATAAAAACTACTCATTTGCTGAATAAACTTCTGGCTGGAGCGCATTTTAGCTATGCATTCACCACTGCAAAAATGTCAAAGGAAATCGACAAAGTCAGTGTGTATAAGGCTATTTCGATTGTAATCATCCGTCACATTTCTAAGGCGCAATGATACAACTATTTGAACTCTCCGGAATGCGTGAGGTATCACGCCGCATTTGAAGGCGTTTTCAAAACAGCCAAGTTCCGCTATCCGGATTATAGTTTTGCACAGTTCATATTCTTTTGTTCTATTCCGTACCACTTGTTTATTTTTGAGCCTCGTGTAAAAACCACCCATTTGCTAAATACAATTCTAGCTGGAGCGCACTTCAGCTGTGCATTCACCACTGCAAAAGTGTCAAAGGAAATCGACAAGCCCAGCGTGCATGAAGGCTATTTCAATTGAGGACACCGCACCAAGAACAGCCTATAACTTGAAATCGCCTTTTGAGAAAAATGCATTTAAAGTTTTGTTTTTGATGTACTGCGCTATGACTTTTCTATGCAGGTACCCTGTTTTGGTGTTTTTGTGTAACCTAACCCTTCTATTGAAGGATGCCGGGTAGATTTTGCGATACATTTTAAGTTTACATTCTAATATATTTAATTTAAAAAAGCGGTTTAAAGGGCATTATTACACCCATCAGTTATTTTGGTGGTAATATGAAGCATAAATCATTTTAATCACGCACGATTAACGCAAAATGAAAGAATCTCGATAGTGAGTAAAGAAAGGGGTAACTAGCACCTTATAGGCCCTTAAGTTTATAGGTCCGCTTATAGGTCGTTCTTGAACCCATCGATCCAGTGGCCTGACTTAACTCGGAAATAAAAGGTTTTTCGACCTCGAGCCGTTACCTATCTATATTCTATCGCTACCACAGGGTAGGTATAGGCATAGTACAGGGTACGTAGAATCCGAAAAGAAAATGGGCGTAATAACGACGTATACGCCTATAGGCTGTTTTTGGTGCGGTGTCCTCAATCATGTGAGCCAACTGAATGCGGCACCCATGAGCCATGGGCACGTGTCTAAAGCGTTGTGGCCAGGGTTCATGAGTTAATGCCCACAACGAGGAGCCGTGCCGTGACGATATAGTCCCTTTATACTGAGAGTCAAGACAATGTGAATCCATTTCTGATTGGTTCCCGTATTTTAGGCCCTCACAGTGTCACAAACGGGAATAAAGATTACATTTTCACCGATTGCAAAGATTATAATCTGGAATGGACCAGGGAATTGCGGGTTCGGCAAGGAAAAAACGGAATGAGAGAAGGTAGTAGTAGTAAAATAATTTTATTTTAAAGCGGTGCTTTAGCATCTAAGGCCATTTACACCTCTAAAGAGGGCAGTAACAATAATAAATTTACATGGAAATATCACTAGCGCATAAATTCAAAAAGTTTCACAGGATGAGTATTCAGAAGTAAATTTTTAAGAGAGGGTAAGAGCAGGTAGGGAAAAAAACGTTTTCGGATATCTTTATAAAGTGGGCAACTTATAAGAACGTGATCTACCGTTAAGGGGGAATTTGGACAAGAAGTGCAAGCAGGACGGTTTGATTGGGTCATCAAATAGCTATGGGAAAAATTTGTGTGACCAATTCTCAGAGAAGGAACGGAGGAAGGAATTTAAGAAAATCAGTGGCACCATCGTGTTTCTCGCGAACTTTTGCATGAGAATCAACAGTCAAATCGCAAATTCCTCACACATGCAACATCTCCATTTCGATAAAGCAAACAGGCGAAGTATAAACTTATTGGCAGATATCGTCTACTTCAGGCTCGCCTTCAATGTCACCGGGTAGGCAACAAACATACTGGCGAGCGCGAATATTTATCAATTCGGGAAGAACACAAAGCTACGGTCAAAGTGTGAAACCACGTATCTCCGTTTGCGATGTCGCAGACTACCCGTCATCAGTGGCGTGGCGTGCTTTGCGATATATCGATTGTTATGCCATTTAAACCTACGGAAAAGGATCGATAAACAGGGTGTTCGCAGCGAACACCTTAATAATCGATTCTTTACCATAGGTTTAAATGGCATAACAATCGATACATCGCAATTCAAGCCACGCCACTGCCCGTCATCCTCTTTTTTCTTAGGGAACCCAGTCAACTTGATTTCTTGAAAACTTCCTTGGATGTTCTTCTCCGCCAGCAGAGTATTCCGTAGAAATTTCAAGCTACATGGTTAACTTATTTCTCCTCGAAAGAATCAAGTAGGAGCACAGATTTTGAGGAACCGCGGCGGTAGTATATGGTTTCGGACTGTAGCCATCGATATATAACTCGCTCCATAAACTTTGATAAAGTAAGCGAAGAGTATGTAAACATATTGACAAATATTGCGCGGTTTAGTCTCGCCTTTTTCGACGAATTTCGACGTACCCAAATGGCAAGGATAGCTATAGATAGACATAAAAGCATAGGAATATTGCTATATTAAATTTTCCGTGCGTGTTGCCTACGCTCTCCGTTGAAGGCGCGGAAATTATTGTAATATAGTTGCTATAATGTAGCAAAAAAATTCCGATTTTCGGTTGTGTCACCTGTCGTTGCCAATCTGCGAATTGCAAAGAGCGAAAATTATCGAAACATGAGCGACAGATGTACCGGGGAGCGCTAGCAGTTATTTTTTTGGATGGAAAAAAGAAAAACACACATATCGATGGTTACAAAACAATACCGCCTACTTGCAAACTGACGATTTAGAGTAAAATCTTGAGATGGTTTTGGACACTTCAGTGACACCGACTTGAGGTTTGGAAAATTCTACTCTAAGAACATTAGGGTAATGTAGCATCGCGTCCATGATATTGGACTCCATGCTCAGCTATATAATGTTCGGTTGCTCATCACGTCCGAGATCTTGGACTCCATGCTCACTTTAATTGGGGGTAATTTTTTCGAAAAATCCAAGTGAGCATAGCGTCCAAAATTGTGGGACGCAAGTATTCTCTGACAATACACGAGCATGGGGTCCAAAAATTTATTAGGACAATTTTTGTGAAATAAAGACAAAAAAACGTGTTCTCGAAAAAAATTGTACATTGCTAAGGTTAGGTTAGGTTAGGTAAGGTTAGGTTAGGTTAGGTTAGTTCAAGTTAGATTAGATAAGCGAAGTATACGATTTTCTATCATGATGAACTTTAAAACTAAGGGAGGTCTACTGGCTTTTGGACTCCATGCTCAAACAAAGAAGTAAGAAGTTTAGCGATGGGCATGGAGTCCAAGATCTTGGACTAGATGAGCAAGCAAGTATCTCAAGAGTGAGCATGGAGTCCAATATCTTGGACGCGATGCTACATAATCGAAAATTAGTGGTATAGAAAATCAACGACTTTCGCGAGAAGCCTAGGTATAGCTACCTTGATTTTCGTCAGTTAGGGGTTGACCCCCCCCCCCCCCCCCCCCCCNATCGCTCTTCCCTAATTTGATTTCACCAGCAAAACGCAAAGTTAACTTAAGAATAAATTAGAGAAAATATAGTGACTTACTGATCTTTGCCGTGTTGTCCTCGCTGATACTGTATCGCGGCATTTTGATGGTTTTCTTCCAGCTGCGCGTATACGAATTTCGAGTCTCTCTACTTGACGGGTACCGATGACGTCAGATCGGGGATTTGAGAGGGCTTGACGGGATAAAAAATACGGATAGGATAACGATATTATAAACGTATAAGTATGATGAGATACGTGTAGAGTGGACTTTGGGGGGTATTTTTGGATTAGAACAATTTCAGCCGATATACTTTGACTAAGCCGCTTTTCTCAATGCGGCACTTTGAGCAAAATCGCGGAATACGTCCTTGTAGTAAAGAAAGCAATCTTTGCGGTATAATTGTTTCGCTTTACTCATACTAATGGCCGAAATTTCAATCTGCCGAGAACACTTCAAGAACGGGGCCCAAAAGTTTGAACATAAGTACCGAAAAAATCTCCAAAAAGCACTGCAAGGGCCTGAGACGACACAGATCAGATATCACTACAACAACTCCACAACAACTCTAGGACAACTCTCCGGAACAACTCTAGCTGCAGTGGATTTGTCCAAGTCGAGAGAACTGTTGTCTGTACTGATGATCGAAAAAGAAAATTGGATATCAAGATCAGCCAGTTGATAACGTTATGGGTGCCTTTTTGCTACGGAGAGGTACGCTTGGACGGATTTATCTCGAGAAAGAGCGTGCCAATAGCTTCTATAGCCGGCAAGACAATGTCTTATAGCCTTTTATAGCCGATGGCGACTAAGCAACAGCCTGGCGATAAAGTGCATGCTAAACCTTACTAATTACGGATGCTGGGACTCAGTGAGTTTTTGGACTACCGCTCTCTTTTTGGGCAGTAGTATCTTGATTTATTTTGCGAGGAAAGCTCCGTACTTTTGAAGGATGCCTGCCATTCCTAATTTGTTGGAGCGCCTTCAATTTCGTATGATACTGTGCAATACCTCTGTTGTGAAATACTTGCTTCAAGCGCCGTGGTACGCTGAGGCGCGCGGCGCGGCGGGCGGGCAGCCAGCGCGAAACGGCGCCTACAAACCTAACAGGGATACTTCACGCATTGCGCAATGCGTGAAGTATCCCTGTTAGGTTTGTAGGCGCCAGTGCGCCGCCGCTCCGCTTTGTATTAGGCTCTAATATTTAATCTCGTGGAGTCAGCGTTTTTCAACTCATGACTTTGAAATGTTTGCACACTCTGTATGGATTATTCTCATTTTAATTGATGAAAAAAAAAAAACATGTAGTAAAGGAAAATATAATGTGCGTTTTGTAAATATTAAGGTGATTCCGTACAAACTTAATGATTCACAAAGCACACGAATTTCTACACAATATCTTATAGCCTTTTATAGCCGATGGCGAAAAAGCAACAGCCAGGCGATAAAGTGTAAAGCCCGGCTATAGGAACTATAGCCCGGCTGTATAATTTTGTATCGCTTCGTGTAGCCCGGCCGTATGATTTTTTCCACTTTCTACAGCCAGCTATATGATTTTCTATCGCATTCTTCAGTCGGCTATACTTAAAAGCTCCTATGGTATTTTGAAACGCAGCTCCCATAGCCAATTTTTACCAGGGGCATGCTACCTATTTTAAGTTGCCTTTACTACTATTACTTAGTGGTGTTTCATACGAATGCTTAATGGGCCTGTTGCAAACTTTTGCTAGAGCAAAACTAAAAGTTGTTTCTTATAGATAATGCCTCAAAAATCACGATGAGCGCATCGGCAAACTCTGAAATGCACTCATAACTTCACAAACTGCGTAAGAAATTTGCGGTTTTTTGAGCTTCCCGCTTCAAAAACGATACTACGGCACAGGTGAACATTTTGTAAGAGGAGTCGTTCCATCGTCGGCAATAATCATCATAGCCGACGCCAATCCGCCAAAACACGTTTGATGGGACGAGATAACACCTGAACTGGATTAGACCAGATAACAATCGGTGTGTTAACGTTCATATTTTCCACGCCCGAATTGATTGACCTTGAACTCTCCTTGAATTACGCGCGGAACTGCGTGCAAGCGTCGGCCATGATGAATATCGCCGACGATGGAGCGACTCCTCTAACAAAATGTTCACCTATGCCGTAGTATCGTTTTTGAAGCGGGAAGCTTAAAAAAACGCAAATTTCTTACGCAGATTGTGAAGTTATGAGTGCATTTCAGACTTTGCCGATGCGCTCATCGTGATTTTTGAGGCATTATCTATAAGAAACAACTCTTATTTTTGCTCTAGCAAAAGTTTGCAACAGGCCCATTGGTTCATAAGCCATAGGTAGCTTTTTTTCAGTGTGGTATCAAGTCGAAAGGAAATGATCCATTTTTCGTTATAAAGTGCATTGGTACGCAAGTTTGAATTTACTTGGAAGATAAGGTCTTAAAAACCGAAATAAAATCACAGAATTCAAGGTCGAAAAAAAAAACTTTGCCATCACATGATAAATATTGGCGAAATGAGGCGATTTATGACCTAGAGAATGGAAAAAAATACGTTTTATAGTCATGCAAGAATGAGTTTGATGAAGAAAGAAACCTCATTTTCAAGTTTAGAAGACTTGTTCATTTAGAAGACTGAGCTGAGTAGGCAGTGGTGCCAATCGTTTATGATTTCTTTTATTTCTTTTTCAATTAGTTTATGTTTTACTACTTTTGCCACACGAGGCTAGACCTCTTGGCATTTTTCATTTTGTAGTGGCCTTAATTTAATTTGTATTATGTTTTTTCTTGTATTAATAAAATGAATCTGAATCTGAATCTGAAGTCGCGTGAGAGGTAAAGGGAGGGGGAGAGGGTGGGGAAAAAGCCCGTCAATTTGAAAAACCCGCCTAAAATTTGAATTTTCGTGTCTCAAAATCCTGTTGAGCCATCATCAAACAGTTCAATCTCCCCAAAACGCACCATTCATCTAAAGTCCTAACCTCGCACTCGCAGTCCAGCTTTGTAAACAATTGAACAATTGAGTTCCTAACTTGCAAGAAGCGAAAGCTTACCGAAAATGTTTTAATATAAGTCTGCCAAATGTGTTTTACTCTTTTCTCTTTTCATGACAAAGTTTTGAGCAATCAGTCAAACCATGTCCCTGTACGATGACTTCGAAACCGTCAAGCAGAAGTCCGACCAAGTTGCAGGATGGTCCTCAGGAATTAAACTATTCCAGTCTCAGCTACAGCTTAAAAAAGCAGCTCAAACTCTCGTAAGTTGGCTTAATCTTTTAGTACCTCATGGAATTCTACCCCACTAAATCAATCATCAGTTAGTGTAATTGCTTTCTTCCCTTTACTTCGTTTACCTTTCGATCGCAATCTGTTCAGAGGAGCTTCAACCGAGTTGTCGAAGTAAATTTGCCCGACTCTGCTTATTTTCTGTATTAACAAATCTTTAAATGCAACCTAATGGTCCTTACAACTTCTGGACCTTGTTGAGTCTTGGTTCAAAATGTAAAGCATTTGTTTGTAACCATGCCAGTCTTTGGGATATACTTAGATGCCATTAGTGGCGACGTCATCATAGGGATTCTCCATTATATCGAATTGGATCCAAACAATAACATTAACATCTTTTGCATTTCCATCTTGGTAAAAAAAATAGAAGCGAAAAGTTACTTTGAAATAATCTCCTTTTTTCTCTATGGAGGAAGGGTGTCAACCAGAGCAAATGGATGGGAAGCTTGGACCTCCGAGATTACGTTGAATTTCTTAAAATAAAACCTAGTCCTTTAAGGCGAGACTTTACTTAATAGCTCACTCAAATAGTGGCCAATAAAATTGGGAAGAAGGGGGACTACTTAGACCTAGTTTTACTCCTTTTCAAAGTATTTGGATGATGATCAATCACAGTCAATCCTGTTCTTAATTATTTCAGCCGAAACGAGAACAAGCACGGAAATCTGCAGCCCTTGCTCCTGTCTTTGATCTAAAAGGCAAAAAAGATGACGATGAAATGCCAAGCAGTGCTCTCTTTAGTTTGTATCAGTATCAAAAGGTAAGCTTTCACATTATCGCTAATCATTGCAAGAACGAGCTTAATAGCTTTTAGTTGCAAAATTATATATTATCCGGACAGCCTTGATGGGAATTAACACAGTTGAAAAGATAAAAATTGCGGCCAATTCCTTTTGTAACGTTACAAACTCTGTTGGCACAATATTTTTCTGTTCAAAAGGAGTTTGAAATTTTGGCAATTTTGAAAGTCTTTTACTCAGCTAAAATTTAATTGAACAAGATTTAAAATACAGGCATTCTCATCTTTACATACTTCCCAAAAACGACTTCAAAAAAAAATAAAACTCAATAGAAAATTTAGCAACGTACCTAAGATGACTTGGTCAAAGCTAGCCATCGTCATCAGTAAAAAATGTTCAAATTCTAGCTACTGTTATACTTTCTTTTGGAAATGAAAAACTGCTGAAAGTTATTTCTCAGATACTTCGGTAATTTTTTCCTATCTATAGATAGGAAAAAATTAGGAAAAAATATGTAAAGAAAATTTTAAGCCAGGATGTTCGTTTGGTCTCCTTCCAAAAAAGTAAAATATGAGTTTTAAAACACTGCAACTAAGTGTCTCTTGGTTGCAATTTCACCATAAACTTAGTGTATCACAATTTAAATGCCACGAAACAAAACAAGAAGAAAATGGATTTTATTAAATTGATCACACAAAGAGGAATCAATATTTCTAACATTTAAAAATCATCAATGAATGAAAAATTATTTCTTGAGCTCAAATTAAAGTGATTTCATTGTAAACGGCCCAATACTGAGTCATGTAGATGCTAATCCAGCAAAAACAAAGTTTCTTACAATTGAAGAAATTCGGCTTCAAAGTATGCTTTTGATTTTTTTTCAGGATGATAAACCACCCATCACACCTCAGCGACATATTCCACCGGAAATGGATTGGGAATGGAATGGAGTGGAATACGATCCAATGTGGCCCAATGATTATGAAAAAGTTGTCATGGGTATGTTGTAATAATGGTTTATAGTCTGGGAAAACCAATTAGACAGTAAAAATACGGGCATTTTCGGGCAAACCGAGAATTGCAACCTTGGATCCCGGCGTGGAGCCGCCGGGTCCGCGCCAAGCTCACCAGGGTATTGTTACTATTGTGTCCTTACTGACCTTTACCTGGTAAGCGGACCCTTGTCATCATGGCCTATCGGTAGACAAAAGTTTGCCAACCAAATTTTTTACTTTTGTTAATCTTTCCTTTATTCCAACGAATTGGGATTCAGTTTGCAATCTTGGTGAAAAATATTCATAATTGTCGGTAAGTATAATGGTAAGTTATTGTATCACAAATGCGGTGTCAGTTGCCCGATAACCTCTGGGAGGACAGGCATATGTGGCGTTTGGGTGTCGTAGAACGCCAGAGTGCGTTGTAAAGCGACTTAATATATATATATTGTATCACAAAACGTGTTGAAGGAATTCGCAAGCTCTGCTCTGGCATGCCTCCTTAATCAGGGTGTCTACAAGTCCGGAAAGTTAGGAAACAGTAATTACTGATTTTTTAAGGGGGGTAAGGAAGTACTGAAAAAGTGCGGAAATTCCGCAAGAGGTCTGGAATTTTTTTTTTTAATTTTTTCATTATTTGAGCGAAAAATTCAAATTTTTGACTTTTTTCAAATTTCGTCAAATGGAGACACTGAAGAAGTTCTGAATTTTTTGGGAATGCACTGAAAAAGTACTGATTTTTGGCCAGCCTGTTTTAGTAGACACCCTGTTAATGCTGACTTTTGCCTCACAAACTTGTTTGGTTGGTGCCATCCTTCGTGTTTGGTTACAGATTATTTGGAAGTTGACAAGTTTTGTTCTTTCATTCCAGAACTGCGTGAAATTCGGGAACGAGAAAGGGAGAGAGAGGATGATGAAAGGAGAAAGCGGAGAGAAGAAACCAGGATGAAGCCACTTGTCAATGGGTATTGCTTTCCTTCTGTTACAAAAAAAAAAAAAAAATAATTATTTAACAGTCATTTCAACTATCCTAAGTCAGCCTCAGTGGTGTAGTGGTCAAGGCAGTTCGCTGCAAACACTGAGGTCCTGAGTTCAATCCCCAGACGTGACTGATATTTGAGGACACTCAAATATCAGTCATCGTGACTGTGGATGACTATGCCACTCCAGTACCCTGACCCTTCGAGGTAACAGGGTGCGGGAGGGACATAGTCACCCAGTAAGTAATTCGTCTGCACTGTGCGCAGTTACACTTTAAAATTTTAGTAACAAGGCAGAATACTGCTCCAAAACCGCCTTAATGAACAGAAGAAAAATGGAATTGACATCAGTCTCAGAAATATATTAATAAATAACTTATCAAAAATTTAAAATATTTAATGTTAATTTACAAAAGAGAATTTGCAGGTGTCTGAAACTTGATGAACTTCGTGTTTAAGTGGAAACTATTGAGTCAAGTGAACACAGATATACCCTTGGTTCATGATTTGAACAATTATTGGAGAAGATATGACAAAATGATCTAATCTGCTAAAATTCATGTGTTTAAATGGGAAATGACGTCACTTGGCGGTGCATTTTTTCGTTTTTAAATATATTTTTATACTGTTTCCCAAATCAGAAAAAAGTTATAGAAAATACTGTAAACCCAGCTCTTTAAGTACTTTCGGAAGAAGCAATAAAAATGTTGCATGCAAATTCTCCATTCTCTCTTTTTGAAGACCTCAAAGAAGAAAAAGGAGACCTGCTCTTTTTGAAAACTCTTCTTCGATAACCTGTACACGAAAAAAAATTAAAAGTTGATCTAGCATTTATATTGTTAAAACATGTCCGACAAGTTTCAAATGCTGATTTTACATTTGGAGAAATGTAAACTTAATTACGCCCACTGTAAAACGAACAAATTCAAATGTTATGATAGCACTTTTGTATTGTAAAATCAGCATTTGAAACTTGACGGGCTTTTTTTTGACAATTTAAATGCTAAACCAGCATTTCATTTTTATCCGTGTAGGCAATTTTTAATCACTTAGGTCAGAATTAGTCAACATATGCCTTTTAATGTCAGGATTAGTCTCTGTGATAAGTTTTCTTTTTTCTTTCAACAGCGATAGCGACGAAGAAGAAGTTCCAGTTCCGCCAACACCGCAAAGAACGGGAGTTGCAATTGCTCCTCCACCATCGTTGCAAGAATCAACTCCTGTCTTAGACCTACCAAAGCCTGTAGTTTCCTCTAATCATGGTGGATCTGTTGCAGCCAAGATAATGGCGAAATATGGATTCAAGGTAATTGAGGCATTTTGCTCTATACCTCATCTAAAGTTCCAATCTTAGATTTCAGAAACTGCGGTAGAATACAGTTCTCCATCCCGTATCCAAGAATAAAATAACAACTTAATTTGGGGAAAAGGCTGCAAAAAGAACAACAAGGGATAAACAAAAAACCCAGAACGTTTCAGAATGTTGACAATTCCATTTTCAACTGGAAAATGAGTAACATAAACAGTAATAAATAGTAATATTTTCCGGTTGAAAATGGAATTGTTAACATTCTGAAACATTCGGGGTTTTTGGTTTATCCTTTGTTGTTCTTTTTGCAGCCTTTTCCCCAAATTAAGTTAATATTTTATTATGTGAATTTTGACTGATTAAGTTGTTTTTCATTCTGTATCCAAGGTTTCTTGGACTTAAGAATAAAGCCATGGAACAGATTAGTATTGTTGACTAGGTGTTTGATGAAGCCTTTTTTTACTTACTTAGTACGCAACTAACGCCTGTTAGTACAGAGTTTCCACAGTTAGGGAAAACGGGGAATTTCAGGAAACCTTACAAAGTCAGGAAAACCAAGAAATTTAAGTGAAAACCCTGCTTGTCTAAAAACCCAATTCAATTCCAAAGCTGAGCCAAAGTCTATTTCAAGACTTGTAAAATATTAAACTCTAACTATCTTATTGTGTTCTACAACAGAAGAATTTTCTCCGCATGCTGAAGTCTCCTCAATGAGTTTTCACTTCTCATGTTACAGAGATTGGGAACTGCATTGCAAAATCTATTGGTAGTAATTTTGTAAACCCACAAGTCTGTCTTTGACGCCTAATGACGCCTGTGAATGTTTTTAATTCATGTGCGTGCGAAAACTTTGGATTGACTAATTTTGATGCAAACTATAAAAGCTAATTTCCAACCTATGATTTGATTTTGAAAATTGACAAGAAGCTTGTGTTCTGTACAAAATTTTGATGAGATCCTTCGTTTTGTCGTACCCAATTGGATTTATTTTGCAAGAGAAGTCTATCAGCCGCTCATCTCCGTAGTCAGGGTGTCCACAAGTCCGGAATTTCCGGAAAGTCTGGAAATAGCACTGATTTTTGAAAGGCGGTCCGGAAGCACTGAAAAAGTACAGAAATTCTGCAAAAAGGTCCGGAATTAATGTCATTTTTGTCGCAATTTGAGCGAGAAATTCCAATTTTTGAAATTTTTCGAATTTCGTCAAATGAAGGTACTGAAAAAGTACCTGAAAAGTACTGAATTTTTCTGTTGAGGAGGTACTGAATTTCTTGGGAATGTACTAAAAAAGTACTGTAAGAACACTGAATTTTGGCCAGTCTGTTTTAGTAGACATCCTGTTAGTAGACTTTCCTTGTGTAAATGAGTCTAATTTTCACTCTGTTTCGTGGTCTGTGCTGTGACTAAAGTTACCAATTCAAAAATTGCAATATTAATTTCAATGTACATTTCGCTTGTCTCATACAGGAAGGTCAAGGATTGGGCAAGAAGGAACAAGGCATCGCAATGGCTCTTCAGGTGGAAAAAACGAGTAAAAGGGGCGGCCGAATCATCCATGAGAAAGATATAATGCCGCCTCCACCGCTATCGCTAGCCTCTGTCATCGACACGCCACCGAGGGCAGGCTCACCCACGTTCGTCGCTCCTCAACCTGTTAAGCCAGAACCTAGCATAACAGAGATAATGAAAAGTCCGTCGAAAGTCGTCTTGTTAAGAGTAAGTATGGACTTGGCTGTTTTTCATGTTTTCATTGTTTTCAAGTGACGAATCTGTCTGATCTTCTCGCTCATTCATGACCCCTCAAAATCAGGATTCATGAAGAGTATGCCCCCAAAATTGTGAAGAGACTCGTCTCCGTAGTCTTGTATTCATGATTGTTGCCCATTTATCTTTGGTACAAGTTAGATTTACAAATTGTGAAGTTGATGAAAGCACTCGTCCCATGCACAAACTGGAGCTAGAATTACAAATTGTGAAGTTGATTAAAGCACTCGTCCCGCGTACAAAATGGAGCCTTCAAACTGGCACCAATTCGTTGATTTCTCAGCTTTCAAGCTTGAAATTCCTTGAAAATTTGGAGATTGATCTATGATGTGTCCCAAACACATTAGCTGCCTTCAAAAATGGTCCAGCCGACGATCGTTGAATGGTAACAGTCAACAATTCCATCGATGAGCCTCTTTGAAGCCTGCAGTTTGTGCGTGGGATGGGCGCTTTGGGTTCCTCATGCCTGCAATTTACATCTTTTAATTAAAGACAATCTACCCTTAGGCTAAAAGCGAATTTTAGCATTATCATGTATGTTTCTTTATCCAAATGTTGCATAGATAATGATTTTTGCATGAAATAGCCCCCAATCAGCAGATTTACCAAATAGACATGCTATTGTTCAGGACTTGTAATTCATGGTTGTTGGACGGAGAAGCTCATGAAAATAAAATAGAACTTTTGTTAGTTAAAGAAGAACATTTTGTGTAAAACCACCCAAGACTTTATTAAAAGTTAGAACCCGTTAGGGGCTTCTATTGCCTCTACAGTAAATTTCTTCTTAGTAAAAGCAAAATGCGGATTGACTCTTGGTGATTTTGCGTCTGTAGTTGCCCTCCTGACTGTTCGTAACTATTCCCACCAAAAATCCTTTATTTTTATGAGGACATTTTATGCTCAAATGAGCTTTTCGCACTAAAATGAGAATTTCAGTTGTATACTGAATTTAATGCACGTTGGAAAAATTATCAAACCTTGTCTAATCCTCTTCTGAAAAATTCAATTCTAAATTAAAGCGCATCATGCAAAAGAAGTCTTTCGCATGAAAACTCTTTATTTCTTCCAGCCCAAGTCTCTTCTTTTTGCCACCTAATCTTGTATTTACAGAAGCACCTCAGCTTCCAGTCCCCCACAATCTTTTAGCTTTTTATCTCGACTCTTATATTCAAAGCCATCCCACAAATAGATAGGTTTCATGGACATGTATCTATTTATCTGTGTAAGGAGTTCACAGACTCCTTTCATCTGTAGCCTCCTTTTGAATAGATGTTTCAAATTTTCTTATTATAAACGTTCAATTTTTCATGTATTTTCTCATTACTTAGAGCTATCCTTTTGAAAGTTGTAGTTTTGTGTCAAAACAACGTGCAATATATCACATCAATTGATTCTATTTTTTCAGTCACTCGTCACTTTTCTCGAATTTTGAGATCGCAATTCTGTTGTCAGGAGACCAAAGAATTCACTTACCAATTTTGACAAAAAAATTTAACTGAAGAAAAGCAAGGTTTTTTCTGATGAAAAGTATTGCATTCGATACTGATATCGAAACTGCACTCAAACATGATATTTTCCCTCTAAAAAAACCACGCCTATATTACGATGAATTTTTTTGTCAAAATTGGTAATTGAATTCTTTAGTCTCCTGACAACAGAATTGCGATCTCCAAATTCGAGAAGAGAGACAGCAGCTCAAAAAAAGGAACCGATCGATGTGATATATTGCTCGTCGTTTTGACACAAAATATGAACACATCGAATCAACTTAACAGTAAAAAGTCAGAAAGTGGAAGCATGTAGTGCTTAAGGAGAAAACTGCAAAAAGGAATGAATGAATATTTTACTAACTTTGGTGAATTTTGCAGAATATGGTTGGGCCAGGAGAAGTTGATTCGGAGTTAGAACCAGAGGTAAAAGATGAGTGCAATACGAAGTATGGAGATGTAGTTCGCGTTTTAATATATGAGAGGCCAGAAGTTCCCGCAGAAGAAGCTGTACGGATTTTCGTAGAATTTAAACGAATAGAATCTGCTATCAAAGGTGAGTGACGCAAATCTTTGTAATGGACGGATTCAAGTGGAATCAACCTAAATGGTATTCCACGTTTCCTAATTTTCTCTCGTTTTTTTTTTTTTTTTTTTTTTTTNTTTTTTTTTTTTTTTTTTTTTTTTTTTTTTTTTTTTTTTTTTTTTTTTTTTTACAGAGAATTAAATTACTTAACACCTTTAGGGCTTTTTTTTTTTATCGCGGAACAGGGTAAATCGTAGTGGAATGCACTGGATCGGAATCCTGAGCGATCTGGACCGATCCAAAGTGTTCCAAGTGATAAAGAAATCCAAACTTGGAATTTAGTTTGATTTGTTATTGTTTTAATTTGTTGGGGACGGCAAGTTCCTTGCATTAGGTTAGGATCACATTGGCAAGCTCGCCCCACCTCGGAAGAGCGATCCAGCGTTCCACCCGGATCCAGTTGGAACGCTTGGATCACGGCTGAGGAACAGAATAAAAAAATACTGATGTTCATCGTGATCCACAGCGTTCCACTGCGATCCGCATTTAAAAAAAACCCTTAAAAAAAGCCCTTAAAAATTTCTGTGAATTCGCCCTAGACTATGCAGAATAGACTCATAAAATACCAAGTTTTAGAGTTACTTGGTTTTTTGTTTAAAAAAAGGAAACATTAGAGAAAATCAGGCAACCTTTGATTTGAATAGGTTGACTTTAAATCAATCCGCTCAACAATGTCAAGCAACTTCCTTTATCCTATGACTATTCCACGCAAAGCAAAAGCAATTATGTGCATCATTAACAATTTTTAAATGGGGTTATCTTATTTTAGAACTGTTTTATTCGATTGCTTGTGCGGTATATCAATGGCCAAAATGCAAAACCAAGCATCTCAATTGTGGTGTTTCAAAATTTGTGCTCCTATTTTATTTTTCGAAGAGAAACAAATCAACTTTATAGCTTGAAATTTATACAGAATATTCTGCAAATAGATAGAGAAAATTACGAAAGTTTTTAAGTCATCATGTCAGCTAGCTTTCCAAAGAAAAAATAAAGTATAACAGGTAGTCTGGGATGTCGCAAATGGAGATACATAATCTTGCTCTTTGGCCATCACTATAACTGAGCCCCCATTTTCATGCCTCTCAAAGTTTTATTTGTCTTTTAAGTCTCTGAATCCCTTCATTGATGGTCTCGTGCCAGGTGCAAGTAAGATTAATCTTTCTGTACCTTGAATATAATTTTTTCATTTAAAAAAATTGTTTGCAACGCGTTGAAATACAACATCTTTTATGCAGAACACCTTCCAATAAAAGCGTAATGATCATGAAAATGTATTAGGCCCCGCAAACGTTCTTATTGATTTTTTTTTTTTTTTTTGTAGATTTCCATTGTGCTGCTTAAGGAGTTGTTTGCTTAAAAAGAAAGTTTAGGTGAAGTGTAAATTTGTGTGTTTGAGCAAAAAATAATATTTATTGAATAAATCCGTTATTTATCAGTTTCACTCATTTAAATCGTCAGGGTGATTAAGGGTCAATCATACTACCTTCAATGATGAAAACAGCGGTTTTATTACCGCCCTGTCATGTAAAACAGCAGAAAGTGGCTCCTTTTACTTGCATTGCTACAATCAAGTCTGATGGTTGGAAGTTGACGACTAAATTCCAAAATAATTTTGCAGCAGCCTGCACTGCTGTCTTGTTGAAAATCATGGCATTTTTTCGGGACTTGCTATTATCTCGAATCTCTCATTTTCTAAGCAGAAGATGCATTTATCAATCCATGCAATGTCAACCAAATTATTACGTATAACTTGAATTAGTTGAATTTTCGATTTTCTTTTGAGCACAATTCCAAAAAGTTGGTTTTGACTGCTATTTTGGATAGCAGAACAGTTGAAGTTTGCTTTATTTTTCCACTCTCTTTGTAATTCATTAATGATTTACTTAAATGTTTGATTTCTTCTTTTCAGCTGTCGTTGATCTCAATGGGCGATTTTTTGGTGGACGCCAAGTCAAAGCTGGGTTTTATAACTATGAGAATTTTAACAATTTAAAACTACTTGATTGAATTCCAATCAATTCAGAACTTCAATGTATAAAGTCATTAATTTATTGGATCACAGAATTTGTAAATATGTACATCGTGGGTGTATACTGTTAATCATTCTTGGAATAAAACACATTTTTCTCTGAATACAAATAAAAATTCTATAAATTTTTTTACCAAAAAAATGCACATTCAGGTTGTCCACAGACTAGACTAGAAGAAATTACCTGACTTTTTCAGGTTGTCCTGACTAAAATACTGGAAGTCTCTTTAACATTGTTACAGGAAATTGGCAAGAATAGCGCAGTCACTAAATCGTGATGTCTATGGTTCTTGACTATGCTTATTCCCTGATTTTTCCTTGATTTTCAGGAGCTCATTCCCTGATGAGGAATCAAAGTTGTCTCCCACTTTGCTAAGATTTTCTTGGAGTAAAACTATACAAAGGCTGCCCAAAAAGTACCGGGACTGGTTCCATAACTCAAAAATTAAAATAGCTAGAGGCTTGATCTTGGTCTCATTTAAAAGATCATCTTAATATCCATCGATTGAGACCAAAATAAAAAATTTCGGTCAAATATTTCAAAACTTACGACACTGTTGGTAAAAAAAATATCTGGACCCCCTACCGTTTTCAGTGTAAATTTATTCTTACCTTTTCAACCTTCGTCTTCACTTTCGCCTGACTGGTGTTGTAGGTCCTCTTTTTCTTTTTCAAAATATTTACCATTACACCGGATGCACTTTTAAACTCTCTGTCCGGTTGTCTAAGATAGTTTTCTTGAATTCCTCTTTAAATTCCTTATGTCAGCGGAAAATCGCGGTTTGGCCTAAACAATCGTCATGGTACACACCTTTCATTTCATTCAGCATATCCGTAGCTGAAAGACCATGTAGAACACAATATCGAATCACAAAATGTTGTTCTTTTGCCACTGATTTATCTCTTTCCATGATGGTATCAAAAATTTTGAACACAGAAACAAAATCATTCACTATCTGCAGCGTAGACCATGCACGCACTATGAACTGTCAACAATAGCCGAAAATTTCCCGGGTTTTTATAGGGTGGCTGGCCGACGACGGTTCATTCTTTCCCCGTGGACTTTGAACCCTTGCACCCGTAGTCGGACGACGACGACTTGACAGTGTTGCCAAATCAATTAGGTTTTGCCATGATTAGTTGCAAAAGAACAGTGCTCTGATCATTAATTTATAGTGTTCTGGGCAAGACAAAATTATCACCAAAAACGGTAGGGGGTCCAGATATTTTTTTTACAGAGTCGTAACTTTTGAAATATTTGACCGAAATTTTTTATTTTGGTCTCTATCATTGATATTGAGTTGATCTTTCAAATAAAACCAAGATCAAGCCTCTAGCTATCTTAATTTTTGAGTTATGGAACCAGTCCTGGTACTTTTTGGACAGCCTTAGTATTACCCTCCAGAGTTCCAGGTATGAATATAGATTTTTCCCATGTCAATTCTTTAATGCACATTGAAATTTTTTACTCCGAAAGCGTTCCTGATGTTAAGATCATCTGGTCAATGAAAGTTCTTTATTATTCTGATGATTTGAACGTTCAATAGGTCAATTATGGCGGCTCAGGTGCAGTATCATAAACCTCAATAACAATCGGTACTTAAAATTTCCACCCCACAATTTATTTTTCTTCACAAGTATACTCATGTTTCTTTCTTAACTATTCGGCAAATGACTGGTAAAAGACTAACCCGGAGGAAATTCAAATGGAGTTCAAGGGAAAGATTAGCATCTAAACGTTGGATGAGGAGATTTCCAGTTTCTGGAGCAGATTTCTTGATTTTTATTTGACATTTTTCATGCTTTATGAATCCTGGTCTGAACACTTGAAGCATATTTCCGTTGATGATCGGTCGAGCCAAAATGCCGCGATAATGGCGGTGAGATCATAATTGGGTTGGTAATTTGAGGTTAGACTTTTGAAATTGATGCTGGTCGGATGCCATCATTTTCATCAGGTCATTTCTACACCCTACTTTTTGTAGGATTATATTTTGGCTCCAACATTTGCAAGAATTCCACATTCAGTCCGTCTGGTGAGTCCCGATGTTGTTCCGAAAAGTTATGATCGCATCTAAACAAAATACGAAACTGCTTGATCCACCCAGTTTGGTTCGACTGATCATCAACGAAAATACGCTTTGGAGCCTAGAAAGCCCCCGACCCCATTGGGGGTGAAGGGGAGGGGGAGAGTGCAAAAGTAAGTTCTGAAGAGGAGAGGGGCTGGTACATTCCGTGCGTTGTGCTCTATGACCTACAGTTTACGAGATATTCGCATTTTTCTGGTTAAAAAAATTGATCCATTTTCATCATGATGAAAAATCGGCCAACACCAAAATTTTGAAAAGTAAAATCTGAGCTAAATGGCCCCTGACCCCATGAGTCTGTGGAGGGTTCAAAAGTAGTCTCAGGAGTATAGAGTCGGGATTAATCTCAAACTTTAGAGGAAGAGATTCCTGGTTTCTGGAACAGATTTCTCGATTTATCCTGGAATTTTTCACTCCTTCATGAATCCCTGATTTTCCCGGTTTTTTCCCAGATACCGTACATTCGATTTATCTATTGTCATAAAAAGTGGGGACTGTTCTTTTTAAGGTATTCTCTTGATTTCGAAGACAAAAATAAATCCAGAGGTGTTATTGACAAACTTTATTGGTCAACTAACAAATTGATTCAGACATTGGATCGCATTTAGCAAAAAGGAACCAGCACGATTGAAGTGTTTTCAAAATCGTGCAACTTCTTTCCTATTAAAAATTTACTCAATATATGTTCAGTATTAAAATATATACAATTATTTTCCTTTGAAATTAACAATTTTTTGGTGGGAAGCAAAAACTATTTGCTATTCTGAGAGATTTTTTAGAAAATTACGAAAAAGTAACATTTTTACAACACTGTAATCGTGCGTGTTCCTTTTTGCTAAATGTGATCCAATTAATAAACATCTAATTAAATAAAATAACTTTATGGAGATTGACAATAGTCTAGAAATGGACGCAAGTTTTATAACAAATATGCACGTATAATAAAAACAATGAGTGAATCATTACATGAGGGGGATGGGTCTTCAGTCAGGGTGTATACAGAATTTTGAAGAATGAAATTTCAAACCTTAGCCTGACTTTTTCTTCTTTTTTCCCTGACTGGTGTGCCAATTGTGTGGAGTCAGAGGAAACACAAACCTTATCTTGACTTCCAACATATTTTCTTGACTAATGGAATATTTTCACTGAGTCGCAGTGGAGACACAAGGAGGTATTGAAAATTAATAACCATTTTGAGAGCTTTCTTGCCAGTCACCAAATGCTAAAAAAAATTCCATAGCCCTTCACTCTTGAAGAACTTATTAGGTCTTAAAAAAAATTACAACTACCGAGTGTGTCAAAAATGCAAATTACTCGATTCATCAAAAATTGATAGTTTCCAGCCAAGAGTAAATTATTTTATAGCTGTACATCGTTTTACCAACAATTGTAATTTTTTCCAGTTATCACAAAGTTTTTGGTAAAGCTCTGCTTTACTTACGAGTGTCTCGGTTGAGGAAGAGCAAAACCGGTGGCGTTCTGTCGTTAGGCCTGATTTCTTTGCCCACACTGAACTCTCCTCAACCGAGCCACTCTTAAGTAGAGGAGAGCTTTGCCGAAGATTTGCTGATAGCTGAAGAAAATTAAAATTGTTAGTAAAATTGGTAGTTGCGTTTCTTTGGCTCTTAACTACAGGTATATCACATCGTAAGTCCTGAAATTTCAGAACATGAAATGCATAATTAGAATAAATACAGTGATTATGTTTATGAAGGATACCCCTCAGAGCGGCCTTTATGTTTAGACAATCCTAAGGGCCATGGCTGATCACATTTAAGAGCAGATTTTCCTACGCAGCTGATTATGAAAGAAGAACATTCAATCAGTTGCATTGTGAACGTTGCAATGCCTACGATTTTAGCACAAAATCAAGGTCTTTTAAATACTTCTTCACCTTCTAAGATTATACTTTAAAGGATTCGAAAATCAGATGTAAGCAAAAGGGTATGCAGTTAGTTTTCAAAGCCATTTAACAGCCCTAAGAGACTAGAATCTATCGAGTAAAAAACATGTGTCTTCTGAACCAATCAAGACGGTTTTCATGGTTGAATAAGCTTCTTTTACCTGTTATTGATCTATTTTTCGGAAGGGCTACGTCTCTCTACAAAAACAACTTACTTGACAGAACCTGGTGTCTTATTAAAGCCTTCTCATTCATCATTCTGATGTATTCCACAAAAACATTGCCTTAGGACTCGAAACGACCCTTCCATCAGGCAAAGCCAGACCTCTTCCAAACTGCAGGCAGCACATCAAAACACAAGGACCGATCATCGTGTTTAACACAAAAACGAACTCTATTTTCTTGTGAACTCGCTCTATCCTCGTCTGAATTTTTCAATTAAGCTTGAAAAGAGATGGACCTTTACTAAAATGGAATATTATTTCAAAGCACCGATTATCTTATCAAATGTACGTTTCTCTCTAAATGCAATGATCCCAGCACTATTACTATAAACTTCGATACCTGGAGCATCTGACTTCTCTTGGTAAAGCAGCTCTACAGCATTCCCAGCTGCAACTGCATCGCTGAATTTGATCACAGATCCGTTCAGAGATTTTAGCACAGCATGACAGCCACATGTGTCCCAGAAATACGTGGAGCCCTTACTGAGAACATAACCACTGACATCACCGGTTATTACACACAAAAGCTTGTAGCCAGCGCCAGCAGGCTCGATCAAAGAAAATCCTGCTGCAGCTAGTTTAGACTTGATTTCCTTTTTCTCGCTTCCACTTACAGCAATGATCTAATGCACAGAGAAACAGAGACAATCATAAAAAATTCTCTCACATGAAAAGGGGCTACAGCTTTCGCATGTTCGTACGTAAAAAGTACAAATATATTGCATTTTAAAATAATTTTTAACGATTTTCTGACTTTTTCAGGCTTTAGAATAGAGGATGGCACAAAGTTAGAGTGTATTTAAGTAGCACTCTTTAATTTCATCATCTTTTCATGATGTTCTTCACAACCAATTGACATTGTACTTTAAGACCCATTCTAAACATGTGCTGATTATAGGAAAATCAGGGCTAAAACGTGTAATGCTTGAGTACTTTTAGACATATTTAATGGTTGAAATATTGGACCACCAAGGAGACAGAAAGAGCTCTTATTTCCTCAGCATGGAGATAACACCACTACCACGCACATCCAAATTTTGGATTTCTGCCCATGGTGTCTACGAGTCCGGAATTTCCGGAAAGTCCGGAATTTCCGGAAAGTCCGGAAATAGTACTGAATTTTTAAGGGCGGTCCGGAAGTACCGAAAAAGTGTGGAAATTCCGCAAGGAGGTCCGGAATTTTTTTTCATTTTTTTCTTGTTTTTGTCACAATTCGAGCGAGAATTCAAATTTTGGACATTTTTTTAATTTCGTTAATTTTTAGTATGGAAAAAGTACTGAATTTTTCTGTTGAGGAGGTACTGAATTTCTTGGGAATGTACTAAAAAAGTCCTGTAAAAGTACTGATTTTTGACGAGCCTGTTATAGTAGACACCCTGCTGCTGCCCTGACAGGACAACAGCATTATATCTTTGGACAGACTATATGTCTGACTATATGTTGTACTATATACCCAAGCTTAATTTACCAAATTTTGCTGTTTACTTGATTATTTACTAAATCCCTACCATTTTCCCAAGAAATGCAAAATTCCTCACAATTTTCTGGATAATAATTTCCTGGGTCATTCAATTTACTTGTTGGTCGAATGGCAGGATTTCCTCTGGAATTACAGAATTTGTCAAAAGTCTGGCCAATTCCAGAGCACAAAATGCTTTGCCATGTTGCTGTCGTACGGTCGGAGTCCGGATTGTACAAAAGCCTACTCATGGCAGCCACGATCTCTCGAATTACTTACCATTGTCAATGACCATTATTAAAAAACTGAGGAAAGGGCAAACGTAGACATAACCAGAATTAAAATGAGGAGGCGAGAGAAAACATGGGCAAAGAGGAATAATCAGTATCAATCATGATTTGACAGAAATACATAGTCACGCTAAGTTGCGAATTGGCAACTGAATGATGACAAAGATAACAAGATATCGTCACCTTCCAGGCAAAGTATCACAAGCGCCATGCGACGTTTAAAAATTTCCGCCGCCATTTTATTTTTTTACAGAGAAATTGTTCAACAAAGCTGTCCGAAAATTTCACTGAATTTTCTTTGTGCTGCCGATAAAATTTAGTGAAATTTCCAAACAGATTCAACCAACAATTTCTCAGTAAAGAAATAAAATGGCGGCGGAAATTTTTAAACGTTGCATGGCGCTTGTGATACTTTGCCTGGAAGGTGACGATATACTTGTTACTTTAAGCGCCCTCACTGCTGTACCACCACTCCTGTGATCTAGGACAGAGATTGATCTTGGAATCAGTAACTGCTGGCTTAGTGAAAAACCAGTAAAAGAATCCAAGATGTAGATGTTGACGAAAAATACTCACCATCGAGTCCGTACTGCTTTTGGGTTTTGGTACAGAACATATGTTTTGCCCATTGTAAGATAAGCCCCAGAAAGCTCGGCCATTCCATCTGCAAAAATAGTTAAAAAATGTGTCATAATATATATACATATATATAGCATGTATATGATATATAGAGTGCATTCAAATTTTTTATTCCAAAAGCATTCCTGATGTTTATATTATCTGGTAAATGAAAGATTCTCTATTATTTTGATAATTTGAAGATTCAAGAGGTCAATAATGGTGACTCAGGTACAATGACATAAACCTCAATGACAGTATGTACTTAAAAGTTCCTTACCACAATTAATTTATGCGCACAAAAACTCAGTATTACATTGTCATAAATGTTCGGGAAATGACTGTAGTAAAAAGATAATCATTGAGAAATTCAGATGAAGTTAAAGGGAGATATTAATCTCACATCAGTAAAAGAGGAAATTCCTGGTTTCTGGAAAAAACTCCCTGATTCCCCTCTAATTTTTCAGTCCCTGAAGAATCCAGGATATGCCCAGTCTAGACACCATGAATTTGGGTTGAATAAAATTTAGATGCGGAAACACACCTTGCAATGCTTGAATTCTTACTTTGTCTAATAGTTCAGGAGCAAACTATAAATTCATTAATATTTCATCATATAAGTATACTCCTCAAAAAAGAAGTATACTCCAAGCCCCTCATATGGGGGGCTTGGAGGACAAGGCGCACAAGAGTAGTTTTTGAAAAAATTGAGATATTCATGAACTCAACTAAAACTGGTTTAAAAGTATACTCTGTGAAAAATTCCCGACATAGATCCACCTTTCAAGTATCAAAAAGTGAGTTTAAACTTCCTTTTCGCCATGAGGCTCCATGTGATTTCGAAACATCAATCACGTATTTCTCAAAATAGCAAAAACTACACTCACGTGCCTCGTGCTCCAAGCCCTTCAAATATAATTATTTCCTATATTAAAGTTGAGACTTACAATTTATCTGACAGAAGACTGTGGAATGGCTGGTTGATAACACCGGCAATCGGTGTTCCTGATTCTCTGTCAAAGATTCCGATTAAGATTGTGACGCATGCTAGTCCGCTTGAGTGCGGTAGACTTTCACTCCAACCACCACTGATATACTCTGCTGTTGAGTCTACAACAGGAATGGAACAATGAGGTGTTCGAAGTTCTTGTCCAGACATGCAGATATGACGATCAAAATCAATTGAATTGCGTTCATGGACAGTGTTCATAACTCACCTCTGAGTTTCAGGAGACATGTGGCACAATGAGCTCGATTTTTAGGGGCCATTGAAGATTTTTTAGGGGCCAGATTGACTTTTTGCCTATACATCACGGTTCATTTGGTGAAAAGTTAGACGCAAGATGTTTTAGTTACAGAACTAGTAACTGTAACTTGGGGGAAATTTCGAAAAATCACCAAACAGAAACATTAGGATTTTTTGGGGGGGAGGGACGATTTTAGAGGGCCATGTTGGTGCAGAGCCCTCATTTTTTAGGTGCCATGACCAATTTCTTTGGCGCATTGGCGCCTGTGAGTTTTGAACACTGTTCATGGACAAAATGTGACAACTTTTACCATTGAATTCTCACTGTTAAAACATGAAAAAGACGCTGTCACAACATGGTTCACCATATTTAGTCAATTGGGATGTTTTCTGTGTTGACTCAGTTGTGGTGACATAAATTACTATGGGAGACCTCAAATACAAAGAGGCACTGGATGCAGGAAGGTAACTCCACCGTTCCGTGTCTCAAGAGTCTCTCACCTGCCATGATCAAAGCAAATGCATGAAATTTTTACTTAATGTCTCTTCTCTAGCTCTCTGACCTCTTAAATTTTCATTTTTTATTACAGTTCGTTCTACCATTTTAAAGAACCAATTTCTTTGACTTTTGCAGCTTTTGACAAGTGATAGTCCTTAGATGAGCCTGCTTTATTCGGATTTTGGAATTAGAACCAAGGTTTTCTTATACTTCAAAATAAAGCTGTGGATTCTCTCATTTAAACAAGGTACCTAAATATTTATTTCTCGGTCACAATTTGTTGGCAAGATCTACCCGACCGATTTTCATGATTTTTGCAGCTATTGATAAGGAATAAACCCGTTCTACTTAAATTAATTTACAAGAGCTTGCAAGCAAAATGGGCCTTGGGAGACAAGAAAAGCTCTCTGAAAGTTGGGCTGCGCAGCAGCCAGAGTGCACAGCCCCCTTGTATTCTTTATGATCTGACAATGCTCTAGATGACAAACTTCAGAAAATACTTTTGATAGTTTTCTCTTTACAATATCAATTAGCATTGGATATCCTCAAATACGACAACCAAGGAGTGCTCTATTAACACCCAACACCTCATAAAAGAATATTATGATGGCTTATCGGTCTCAATGATCATTAAATAAGAAAAACTAGATTTTCAAGTAATGATCTGTGTTCTAACACTGCAGTTGAGCAGGTTAGCTTCTAGGTTGCAGCCTTCTAGGTTGTTTCAAGTGCCTTGGCTGTACCTATATTTTTCTAACCGTTAGTAAATGCTCAAAAATGGACACTTTGCAAACTCAACAGAGCAAGAAATTGACAGGTTGAGAAATCTAATACTATACCTAACAATTACCGATTGGATCAATCCATATCCCGAGCCTCGATAAAGGAACTTCTAGTTCGTAATTTGGCCAGTGGTCCACACTGACGTCGGATGAGTGAATAGTGGAGTGGATTTCTGCTGCCAAAAGATTGGCAGCTTCTGCATTGCCAGCGAGGACTTTACTCAGGAGAGAAGCTGTGTCAGTTTCTTTCTCTGCCACAGAGACGACGATGGAATCTCCTGCTGCATTGCTGAATTTGTTGTTTTCTTCTCCGTAAATGAAGTCTTTCAGGTCAGGAAACTGCAAGGAATTGAAGGAGTCTAGAGTTTAAAGATTTCATATCTGCAGGAAACTTTGGTTGGGAAGGAGCCAGAATAATTTTCATTGAACGTTGGAATCGTTTTGCGTTTTAGCCCGGACCTCAGGCACAGTTAGGTGCTTATTAACTTAGCTGGTAGGTACATACACCTACAACAACCCTTCTTTTGGGGTATCTTTTCCTCCTCCCCTCCCCCGCATCTGACACTTCTGTTCCAGATTTGGTCGCACGACGAGGAACTCATTTGCTCCCTTATTTTGAAATAAAAGGCTTTGCACTAAATTTTGTTCTATTAAATTTGTTGATCATCCTCTTGAAAACTGGCAATTTTCAGAAAACTCAAACCCCCATTAATTTGAACTGGTGGTCAAAAAAAGTTAGAATTGCTGGCTTCATGCTGGGTGCTTTAGAGAGAATGAGTGTACCTGAATTCAATAAAGGTGAAGGTCAGGCCTAATTTGGCGTTAAGTGAACCACAGGCATGTTCAATTGCGAATATATCTGCTCCTACCCAGCCGAATTGCCTAATTTTTTGGTTTTGGCCTATTGATGAAATGTACAATAATATATTAAAAGCTCATCAAAACGTATCAAGAGCTAATATGCCCTTACAAGTGTGCAGAGTTCATTTCAAGGATGCATGAAAAAATCATAGTGTCCTATTAAGGATGTACGAAAAAATCATAGTGTCCTTTCAAAATGCCTTGAAATAAAGGATACTTTTCCTGCACTTCCATTTTCTGCGATTTGCACATGAAGAAGCAAATACAAGACAAACAAACGTTATTTGACTTTTGGGAGGTCCCCATGGTAAAAGGAAAAAAATGAAAAGAGAACCAACCTTTCAAATCGTCATACATTAAACAGTTGTAGGATGTGAATAACGAAAAAAAAAAAATCAAAATTCAAAGACTTTGGAGAATATTTTTACAATGTCTTTAAAATTACCAATGTTACAGAACTTCAAAATTTTGAAAACGAAAATCAAGATATTTAAGAACAATTTGAGGCGTCATGATCCTATTATCAATGTTCATTTTCAACCTTAATAAGCCTCTTTGAACCTTTGAGTGATTACCACAAAAGAAACACATACTTACATCACATGGAATTTTTACAAACAAAAGGGGATAAAGTCAATGAAAAATTAACTATATCGCATACCTTTTCACCAACCTCGTGACGAACGACCTCCTGCACAAGGACATCAGCAAGTGTTTTGAAATCTTGAACGAATCGAGGATTTTTTTCGGCCTCTGATTTTTCTTGAACCAAGAGGGACAGCAGGTGGGGATTTTGACGACAGGCTCTGGCGATACGCCCTGCTTTTTCCGACAGAAGTAGTAGGTTTCCAACCAGTTCACAAGTCATCTTGCTGTGGAGGAAGCCAAGAAGAATTGTAATGATTAGAGAGAAATTTTTTACCGGGCCATTCACGTAAAATCAACATACTTAGGTAATGAAAAACTCAAAATTCACAAAATTGAGATGTTGGTGCCACTGTTCAAAAGAGATTTTCAAAAACATTTGGATCTGTTTAAATTTTAAAAAATTGATTGGCAACTCTGCATTTAAGGTCTAATGTACTCTCTATAACCTGTGTCACACTATCGAAGCTAGCCATCAAAATATCAAGGTCAGATGTTAAGATTGGCTTATTTGATGACATTATGACCCACGACCCACCACAGCACTTTATCTTGACATTTTGATGGAGAATTTTGATAATGTGACGCAGGCTTATGATCTAGTGTAGAAAACAAAATATTCTTTAAGTTTTTAAAACAGTTACAGTCTACAAAGCATTTTAAAAGTTTTTTCATGTCCTGCTAATAATTAATGTCCAACCAATGAGTTAAAAATGTGTGTGGAATTATAAAAATTTTCATCACCAAATTGTATTCTTATCAATGATAAGAAATTATAAAATAGAAAGTGAAAATCTTCTTTAAATTGAACTAAACTTGAAAATCCAGTGCATTTCAGAACGGAAGATGACTGTCAAATGTTCTAAGTGCAAGAAAGCAGTAAAAAATTCGGAGGATGCCTTATTCTGTGAAATGTGTTCTCAATGGGTGCACTCCATCTGTGCGGAAGTAGACAAGAAGGAGTATGACAGGCTTTTGAAATCCGAGGAATTATTATGGTACTGCTCGGAATGCGAGATAGGAGAGGTGCTTACTTACGAATATGATTACGAATATAATTACGAATATAAATACGAATATAAATACGAATATAAATACGAATATAAATACGAATATAATTACAAATATAATTACAAATACAAATATAATTAGAAATGTCTTCATTAAGCTTGTGGCACAGGAAGTCATGATCTGGATTGTTACAGACTAGGTTGTCAATGTAGGGAAATTGGTAAAGTAACATCTTGTAGGTATCTAGGTATTTATCTAGATAGTGGACTGTCCTGGAGATCTCATGTGGATCATGTAGTTTATAAATTAATTCCTGTGCTATTTCACTTAAGCAAACTCAAAAAATATTTTAAATATATATATATACATTATTTTCATTCTTTTTTTTTTTTTTCTTTCTTTCTCTTTTTTCCCGCTCAGTTTATTTTTGAGGAATTTTATTTTTCATTTTAATTTAGCCTACAGAATAATGGACCACTGTTCTTGTATTACTTAAATGTGATGAAAGTTAAATCGAATAAGTAGTTCAACTCTTTCCACTTCTTGTTTATCTAGCAATGTTACATACTATTGATGCAGAAGGAATCTAGTTATAGTTCGTGTGAATGTTAGGTCACCGAAGGCAAACTTCAAAAGCTTTGAATCCTCATTAAAGAGTAGACAATCTTTGTATAACATTATCATCTGCACGGAGACATGGTATACTGTGGAAAAATGCACTTGGTTTCTTTTGAAGGATATGTTAATCTTCATGCCAGCGCTGGTCTGAATAAGTCTGATGGCGTCTCTATGTACCTATATCAAAGAGGTATAAATTTGAAGAAATACCTGTTATAAGTACTCTGTTCCCGAGTTTAGAAATTAAGTTTAAAGCCAATAATACTGAAATGAGGGTTTCAGGTATTTACGGATCTCCCTCCAGACCAGCTGATACTGAATTTTTTCACAAACTTGAAAATAGCCTAATTAGGGATCAAAATGAAATGCTAGTTGTTACTGGCAACTTCAACATTGATCTACAAAAATGTATTTCTTTCAAATTGCTAACAAGAACAGCTGGTCACCTTACGAAGCTCAGGGTTTAGCAGGAGCTTCAATTGGTTAAGTTAAAGAAAAGAGGAATATGAAGTAAACATAATGCTCACTAAAAACTTTCAAGCCTGTTCCTTCAAAATAGAGTGCACTTGGTTCGATACTGATAATAAAACTCAGTTCCAAGAGCAGAATGGAGGTAAAATCAACACTAGGTACGACTACACAGGTGTCAGTAAAAAAATATTGAACCAGCACACCCAAAGACCTTGACATACTTCTCAACTTGAGCCTGATGCTTATTGATTTGAAATAATCTAGGAGACAGATGCTTGAAAATAGAAAACATGCCTCCCTCATACACAGTATTTTTTATAGAAAAGCGTATTTAAGTATGCGCAGAGCACATAGAGGGAAGAGGGCTGCTCACAAAATGCGTGACACTCTGGGGGAGGGGGGAGATTTGAGCCAGCCCGGCAAGGGCAGGGGGAAGGGGCATACAGGGCTGATTGAGCACAGTCTTCCATAGAATAATGTGCTTCGCAATCAGAAGCGAAACTCCCATATGAATGCGCTGAAGCAAACCCCATACTTGCTTACTATGATGCCACATTGTGCGTTCTTGAAGTGAGCGCTGCGGGACTTTTAAATTCCATGTTCAGAATTGTTTGAGTGTCTTAATTAAGTTTATTGATATGATTCGTCTTGAATGTGAAATAAACATTATTTATATGAGTTGGAAGTATCTAATTATGATAATCAGACCTGATATCGAACCGTATCGGCAGCCCTGATCGCACGGGCACGCATTTTTCAAATCTAAACAGTATTGTACTAGATATTCTACCTCTCCTTCGCCTCAACGTCCCTATACCAGTTTCGCTTCTGATTGCGAAGCATCATTATTCTATGCATCTTCCAATAACCTCTTCATTAACTTTGCACTAGCCTTTTCATCAACTTTGTACAATACTAAAAATAAGAGTTGTACCCAGCTTAAAAATTTTGGAAAAAGAGGATTTTTTAAATGAGACAGTTTAGAACTTAAAGCTCTAAAGCACAAGTAGGGATGATTAAAAAAAAAAAACTTAAAAAAAGACTATATTAATGCAAGGTGTAACTTTCAAAGACATATAGGAGGGAGTAGTGTCTTCTCTCTAAAACTGAAAGCTTCATGCTTTAATTTCTATCGTTGGGCATACATGCGTTCGTATGGACAACAGAGATTAGTCCACTGTATTACTCGTTGTCCAACTGAGCCCTATCTACTGTCATGTGACTTTGTTTACCTCCTCAAAGCTTAATGCTTCATTCACCAGCCGCAAGACATGCCAAGCCGTTGCGGTGAGCATTGAGCCATCATGACAGTCACCAGATGAAAAGCTTTGTTTTGATGGAGGTTCAAGAGAGATCGTGAAACTCGCAACGCTTCACCGTGTCATTTCAATTAAGGCCCGATGTCTATTATGAACGCACCTCTTATATACCTCAATGAAACTCGCTTTTAAAACGATGAGAAAAATTTTTGTCCCATGTTTTTACTGTGTTCTGAAGTTGAGGGCTTTTTTTTCAGGCGGATCGCAGTGGATCGCGATGAACATCGGTATTTATTTATTCCGTTCCTCAGCGTGATCCAAGCGTTCCAGGTGGATCAGGGTGGAACGCTGGATTGCTCAGGATTCCGATCCAGTGCGTTCCACTGCGATCCACCCTGATCCGCGATAAAAAAAAGCCCTTTTATTAGAAAGCAAGTTTTGTCCAGTTCGGCTGGGTAGCCCCAGTTCCAGGTTCGCACGAGTCGGAGAGACATGCGCTTCACAAGGTGAGCTCAACTCTCATGTTGTGATTGAGCTAGGGTTTAACATAGCAATTGATACTACAGATGGTTCTGATGTTTCAAGCTACAGTAACAGATAAGGGGCAGGCAGAAGAATGGAGAACAGGAATTGAATACGCATAGAAGGTTCACTTCACCATACTGACCTTCAATTTCAATAGATTAACTGGAGGCCCGCTTGTCGACTGGGTAGCTTCAATGATTATGTACTAAGTGCTTATCCATGACTTGGTGACACTATTCATTGGAACGATGAACAGGCACTAACCGAAACTTAATTTGATTACAGGTGCAGAAAAAGGTTTCAGTTGGGAATCTGACTGGTCGATAAAATCAATACTTAAAAAATGTGGGTCAGATAGCCATAATGAGTGGGTAATGTGGTCAATCTAGGGGGTATTGGTAATGTGTGACAAGACTGAATGAATGCCGAATGGCGAATTCGCGAATTGTCGACTGGATGACTGCACCGAACTGAACCAATACTGATAAGTGATAAGGAGCTAAGCTACTTGAAATTATTTGGATTTGGATGTAAATTGTAAACAAACAATTTACAACCTATTTTCCCAATTATTCCTCTATTCGAACAAAAGGAATCTTAACCGCAAATTCTGAACCAGACGCTTTGATTGGTCCAGAGCGGTTCATTCCAATTATTCCGAGTTGAACCAAAACAAGCGGGAATTTCAAATAATTCCGGATATCCTGTCTGCCAAATAGTTTCCGTTTCCGGTAAACAGTGTTGTCAGTTTAACGAGAATTTGTTAAGTAAAACTGACAACAATGTTTACCGGAAACAGAAACTATTTGGTAGACAGGATATCCGGAATTATTTGAAATTCCCGCTTATTTTGGTTCAACTCGGAATAAATGGAATGAACCGCTCTAGACCAATCAAAGCGTCTGGTTCAGAATTTGCCGTTAAGATTCCTTCTGTTCGAAAAGAGGAATAATTTTGTATCCACCAATCAAAACGCCTGTTGGATTCCGCGCAGGGAGCGCCGCTGTGTTTTGTTTTGATTTTTTGGCATGTTTTTTGGTTAACGCTCCACGTGAGTCTTTGAGATTTTATGAAAGTTAAAGGAATTTCTGTTAAAATCGAAGAGTCGCGAGTTCTAGCTATAACATTCTTCTTCCTATTGACACTATAAAAGACATGAAAAGTAGTTTCTGGAGCTCTGAAACTTTATCCCAGAAAAAAGTAGGGTTAAGCATGATGACCTTGATGTCCACCATTCACCTGTCTTATCACTGCTCTGTGTTATCACTTTTCACGTAGATTGGTCTTGCCTTTTACTGATACGTCGAGTTGAGTCCCAATAATTGTTTGTCATTTCCTGTAACTTTTAGTTTAGTTTTGTATTCGTAACTCAACATTTCAAGTAGAATATAGTGAGACAGAAAGCAAGGTTTTTTTACGTGAAGCAGCAAGCATTCTAAAGTGCTGATAATTATCCTCTTTAAAATTCACCAATATCCACTCGGTATGTAATTTTTCTTTTCATACTATTCCTAGCTCTAGCTCAGATATATGAAATTTCTAGGTTTCTAGAAGGAATCTAGACTACCTGCACCTCTCTCTTACTTATTCAAATGAAATTGGTTCCATATTTCTGAATGAAAACCTGGCAAACTTCTTATGCATAGTGACGCCCTTGTTATTCTGGTAGCTAAGCAGGAAACAAATATTTTATTCGAGTTATTTTCTTTCAGGTGGTGAAACTTTGCTGTCCAAGTTGCCCAACATGACATCAGTTGTGACGCATACAATTTCGGATGTTAAGATTGTGTCCATGGAGAAGTCGCAGTATGTGATTCCATTATCACTACTTTTCAAACAAGTAAGTCAAATCTGCCTTTTAGAATCATGATCAGGGGTTTTTGCAAAGCAAGACAGGGTTCTTCACAACAGGTTCTCCTCAACCTGTGCTGACGCGAGAGGGTTGTTATTGTTTTCTGCGGCTGAGGGCTGCCTTGCGCAGCACAGTTGTTGACGCATTCTTTATTACCTATATTGTGCGTAGGTTATTTTTCAGGTTTGGCAAGTGAAATCATGTTTTGTTTGACCCGAAGATTGAAAAATCCAAGCCCGATCAAAACCTGCCCATTTTTATGAAAAGTGTGTAAACCCTAAATCTATCTATGGTTCTTTAGTAAAACTATTTTAAAAGAAAAGCCAGAATGGAAATTTTCAAACTCCACATGCTCCTGTAGTTTCATTGTTGGTTTGCTCACTTTCTATTTTCATTATATTCCACTGGCCACTGTAATTAGAAAAATAATTTTTGCTGTTCATGTTTGCAGCCACTGCGAACTTTCCACACTCTTGCATCCATGCAGTCAGAGTAAAATTGACTTTGATTCAAAAGCATGATTTAGTTTTTGTGGAAGGAACAAACTCCTATCTGCTGGAGAATACGATTTGGCTCTCATTCCCTGTAGGGCAAGATTAGAAATTATAAACCAGGTACATATGGTGAGAGTTTCCTTTAATTTCATCTTTGCTTTCCTGTCTTTCAGAATGGAGTCACAAGACGATGGGACATTGTGAGAGCGCACCCAAGCGTTGTCATCATCATTTTTAATACGACAAGGAAAGTACTCGTCCTTGTGAAACAGTTTCGACCAGGTGATTGACTTCAATAATAGTAGAAAGTAGGTACCATACACATCGTTTGACCTTGATATTTTTAATCCTAATTTGTCCGTATTGATGCCAAAACTAGAAAAATACTTCTTGATTAACGATATTGCAAACTTTCCAACCTTTCACTCCACTGACGAAACCAGGTGGCTTAAGTCTGTGAAATCTTGCATGTTATTTTAGTCACCTCACTTAATAACACTCACTTAATAATATAATTTTCACTGCACTTTTTTGCATAGAAAAATATCAGTCTATTTTATTTCTTTTTTTCTCCTTTTTTTTAACAAAAATAAAATCATACTATTTTCTAAATCAGGTACAATCAGATACAGGCACTCTGATTTCACCATTGATGTGCCAATTTAAACTCATAGAAGCCAAAAAAACAGGCAAGTAATCAAGTTTGAATTGGATAGTTTCGATTCTTTCTTCCTCTCTAAAATTTTGCAAGGAAAACTGTCTACCTATCAAAAAGCGCAACCCCGGGAACATCTCTCAAAAATGTTCGACCAAGAAGTAGTTTTGATAATTTAAAATTTGCAATTTTTCAATTTTATCTTCTGTTTTGAAAGGTTTTTCAGGGAAGAAGAAATTTTAAGTTTCACGATCCTAAAAGAGTCAGATTTCTCCCTAAAATCTGGATGCGACTGTCCATGGAAAAAAGGGTTCTTATGGAAAAATTTGCATTAAGATGTAGCAATTTATACTTTTTTAACCAAAACAGACCAGAATTTCGGTTTTTTTGAACTGCAAAATTCAAATTGCTGTAGCTCTAATTTGGTGTGATATTTTTGAGAGATTTTTTGTCCCTAAGTATTCGGAAAGCACCATTCTCTGCTTTGGGATTAATTAAATTATTTTGCGATCTCATTTTCGTGTGGACAGCAGCAGATAAAGTTTGAGATTTTTTATCAGTTCTATTTTTTCAAAAATTTGTTGTTTATTAACTCTGTTAGCAATTTTGTGGATCAAGGATTAAAAACTAACCGATTATGGTCCACTCTACTTAACAGCTGTTTACTACGGAAGCGTTCCTGAGGAAGATAAAAAGGAAACAATCGATGCTTTAAAGTATCCAGCAGAGCTCGGTGTCACGATTGAATTCTGTGCAGGCATATTAGACAAAGATAAATCCTTGGAAGAAACTGCAAAAGAAGAAGTTCTTGAAGAAACTGGGTACGAAGTTGAGGCCAGTAGTCTTCAGAAAATCAAAACGTTTCGGTAAGTCAATTATGTACTTGAATTTTTAATCAAGTGCTTTTTATTGAAAAAGCTTTTTCTACCACAAAATTTTCGGTTATGTATTGAATAACAGTCTGCTGATAGCAAAACAAAACACCAATCAAACAGAAATCAAAACACCAAAAAAAACGATGCAAGAAAATATGGGCTAGACAAAAGAGAAAAAAATGTACATGGGGGATAAAGTGGACTTTATTTAGAAATCTTGCCATGCCAAGGAAAAATGCTGTATGAACATTTGAGAGTTGCCAAATTTCCTTTGATAAAACATGTATTTTCGACAACATTTTTATACTTTTCCTTTAAAATTTTCAGATATTTTAGATTAAATTGCGTACAAAATTGTCTGAAATTTTTGGAAAATAATATTCGCAATTTTCCTATCAAAGTCGGTTTTTATCAGAGGAAAGTTGGCAATGTTCGAAGACTTAGGTATACAGCGTTCTTCCTTAGCACGGCAGAATTAGTAACTACAATTTCTGGCTCATCTCTAAAATCATGTATGTGCACAGGGTTACTAATGGTGCATATGTTTGGCTAATCTTGTTCCTAATTGTAGAATGTTGTCCAAATTTGACACAGCAAACGTAAATGCATATAATAATTCATTCATTCATTTATATATGTAAATAAGCCAATCTGCCTTGAAAAAGAAAGCGTTTACTTCGAAGCCTTCCTGAATAAGGCAGAAAATTCCCCTAAATTGCATTTGCTTCTCTATATTGATAATGTAAGTTAAAGTGAATTTCATATTCCATTGCGTTTATTCAACATTTATTCCTTTCCTCTTTAACATCTTTAAACTACAAACTTCCATCAGTCAAAATGCTGACTTGGTTTTAATGTTTGAGCTTTTCTGAGAGCCGAAAATAATTCTGCCGTGCTCAGGAAGAACGCCATATGAGCCATCAGACACTGCCAAATTGCCTTCGATAAAATTCGAATTCTCAGTGAAATCTGCAAATATTTTTCCTTCCATTAGGAGAATTTTGATCGCTATTAGGTATAAATTATCTGGAAATTTCAAGAGAAAATATCCGTAACTCTCCTCGAAAATAAAGATTTTATCGAAGGAAATTTGGCAACTGTCAAATGTACATACAGCGTTCTTTTTTAGTACGGCAGAATTGTGGATAGAACATTTCTCTGGAGAGTGGTGTCAAAATTTCAATTTAACCCCCTGAAGTTCCCTTGCCTTTGGACTGTCACATTCTTAGGATTTTTAGGTGCCACAGGATTTTTGCAGTTCTGCAGAATGCAAAAATTCTGCTTACACAGAATGATCCATTTTTACTTACAATTAGTTTTTCTGCCTTTTTTGTCAGGTCCTCCGTTGGAATTCTTGGAGAAGAGCAAACTGTGTTTTACGTTGAAGTTACGGACAGTATGAAAAAAACTGAAGGTATGATTTTATTGCTTCCACACCAGCCGAATTAATGAAAATATTGAAACCAAATAAGAGCAGGGTATGATCAACCAAGTTTGAGATAAATTCAGATCAGTCCCGGGGGAACTAAAATTAAAGAAGAGAACAACTAAATGTTAACAAACCGTTGATTTTTATTTGAGAAATTTTAAAGAAAATAACTCAATATTGATGTCATTAATTCGATAAGAGCATCCTGCATGCAACAAAAAAGAAAAATTTATATACATCCCCCATATAATGTTGCTTGATACAGTTTAATAGCTTTTGCATATTAGACTTTTCTGAAGCGATTATCTTTTTCTCATGCAAAGGTCTCTGCAAACGTTTCTGATGATGTCAAGAGTATTAAAAATTTTGAGAAGGAAACACTTAATTTAAACATTTTTCACATCAGTCTTAACATTTTTTCATGCATGCATGCCACTTACATATAATCTAGGTACCTATTTTGAAATTTCTTATTTTTTTCTTTTCTTTTTTACATGTATGTATTATTGCGCAAATATTTGCTTTCATGTTCTCTTGAAGCAATAAGTCCTTCTACATTTTTTTCAGATGTTGAATCTTTCTTTCATAACACTTCATTAGTCTACAACATGGTGGCGGACGAGGGGTAGAGTCAGTAACTGACTTTCAGAGTATTGTTTAAGGGTTAAAGTGCAAGTATATTGGCACATTCAAAGAACCCAGGCTCGCAAGGGACAATCAACCCTCAAACAATAAATGAAACTGTGTAACTGACTCCACTCCTTAGCCGCCACTTTTCGTGCTGTAGACTATAGAAGTTCAGCCTTCCATTAAAAGAAAAAACTCTAAAAATGGACCTTCTTTTAATTTTTAACATGTACATCATATTTTTCTCTTTGAATCGTTTCAATTTTTTTTTTTTTTTTTTTTTTTTTTTTTTTTTTTTTTTTTTAACGTTTTTTATATAAAATCATATCTTCAAAGCAAGTGCCAATTTTTTCTATCCGTTTGTTTCTCACTTTTACTTCTTGTGTTCAGGAGGAGGAGTTCATGATGAAAACATAGAGGTCATTGAGATGACCCTGGATGAATCTGAAAAATATTTGAATCAGGAGAAGGTCATTTCATCAGGCGGTTTTTTGTTTGTTTTGCAGTGGTTCATGACGCATAAGAAACCTCTCTTCCAGTAGTTTTTTTACCCTCTTCCTTTTTACTTTTCCTCTTTAGTGCAATGGATCAATAGACAAGGCACGAATTCAAGCATTCTGATACATGTTTCTTAACCAGAATTTCAGGTAGAACACGATTCGCGCAACGAAAATTACTGAAACCAACTCCTGACGAAGATATTAACCTTTTTATTTCACATTGGTTACGCGGATTTTGAACTGCCCGCTCACAAGAAACTCAAAGCTCTACGTGAGTCAAATCGTGCACTACAACAGTTTCAGCAAGCCTCTCAATCGAGCACTGTTCATTTCCCACCATGTGTTGTTCGAATTATAAGCAATTTGCTATAGCTGAGCCAAAGCGTCAAAATTGAGGTTGTCAGATTTTTATATCGCAGAGACTGTCATGATCATGTTCAGCGCGATGTGAATCACGCAGAGCATTGAGTTTTACTGAGCGGGTGGTTTGAATTCACGCATCAGGAATCATTGAATATCTTTGTAAGGAGTTGAGTTCGGTAATTTATGTCGTGCGCATTGTGTTCTACGTGAAATTTTGGTTAAAAAACATGTATCAGAATGCTGAAATTCGTACCTTGTCTAGTGGTCCATTGGAAAACGTTTGGCTTTCATGTCAATTGAAATTCTCTTAATTTGATGTCAATACTCAGTCAGAGAACTGAAAACTAATGTGAAATCAGGCTTGATGAGCCACGTCTAGGCAAGACGCTAATTGTAAATAGTGATTTTGTTTTACCAGGTGGCTTTGTCGATGGCTGAGAAATAATACCCCCCTAATAACTGACAATTTTTTGAGAAAATGAGATAGCGACTTTGCCAATGGACCACTAGACAAGGTACGAAATTCAGCATTCTGATACATACCTCTCAACCAAAATTTCACGTAGAACACGATGCGCACAACGAAAATTACCAAAATCAACTCCTTCCGAAGATATTCAATAATTCTTGATGCGTGAATTCAAACCACCCGCTCATGAAAACTCAATGCTCTACGTGATTCACATCGTGCGCTAAAAGTGATCATGACAGTCCCTACCATATAAAAATCTGGCAACCTCAATCTTGACGCTTTGGCCTAGTTATAGCAAATTGCTAATAGTTTGAACAACACATGATGGGAAATGAACATTGCTCGATTGAGAAGCTTGCTGAAACCGTTGTAGTGGGCGATTTGACTCACGTAGAGCTTTGAGTTTCTTGTGAGCGGGCAGTTCAAATTCCTCGTAATCAGTGCGAAATAAAAACGTTAATATCTTCGTTAGAAGTTGTTATCGGTAATTTTCGTAGTGTGAATCGTGTTCTACATGAAATTCTGGTTAAGAAACATGTATCAGATTGCTTAAATTCGTACCTTGTCTAGTGGTCCATTCTACACAGTATAAAAATCGAAGCTTACTTTTGTTTGTTTTTTCCAATTATGCATGTCGATGCTGTAAGATTGCTGTAATTTTCAAAATAATTGCAATCCTAACAACAAAATCCCAAAATTTACGAAGTTGTCTCTTATCCTGAAGAAAAATAAAAGAGAAAAAAAAAATAAAACCGTCAATCTGCTGACAGACGGTACTGTTCCTTAGTCATCGATGAAAGTGTAACACTGACAGGTTTTTTAATTATTTTATTAATTTTTCAGAATTTTGTTATATTTTTTCTTTTCAAACTTATTATTTTGTATCAAATTCATTACTGCTTAATTGTTTTTATTGTTAATATTTTTTAACGGAGATAATGGTTTTTAACTCATTTAATGATTGTTTATTTCTACCTTTGATTCTTAAAGTTTTTTTTATTATTTTAAGTTGGTATTGTGTGTACCTGTGGGAGAGGATGCAGAATTCAGAATGCTCTATACTTGTACGGATAATTGTGCCTAGTTTTTAACTTAAACGTAGAATCATTGTCATGATCATTCTTTTTATTTTCAAGAGAAAATATTTTTCATTTTTTATGAATTGCCTTTATCAGTTTATCATAAACTTGCCCTATTTTACCTCCGTGTAACAATGTGTTACTGCTAGTTGTTCCTGATAGGATTGAACATTTAGATTTCTAAATTGTATTATATATCAGGCAACAGCTAAAACAATACTTGTCAACTGTTAAAAAAAAATCATTGGATCTGTAAAGATCTTGAAACAGTTCACACCAAATGTCTGTTCAGGTTTGATTTGATCTTTTTCTAAAACAAATTACAAATTTAAACTGAAAAACCATTTAAATTTACTTGTTAACTTAAACATTTTTACAAAACCTAGGAACAAACTTTTTCACACTATAAATACAACTTGATGAGTTCATCTGATACTGCAGAAGGAGTAAGTATACCCAAATCCGTGAATAATAACGTGATATAAGACGGAGGAGTATAATCAACGAACGGATGCTCCTTTTTCAAGTCTGTGGTCAATTTACTGGACAGATACTGAAACAAAAGAAATGGCGTGCTTTCATTTTCTACACATTTACAAAACTAAGAAAGGCACAACAACTTCATACAAAAGGCTGAATTTAACCATTTGTTTTGCTACTATGAAGTCCGCACAAAATAAGTTTACCCACTCCTAGAGTGCAATAGAAGATCTATCATCTTAATTCTTGTATTTATTTTCAATGCTAAATTGAGGTCAGTTGATCTTCTATCACACTCAAAAAAATGTAAACTTATTTGGCATGGACCCTAAGCAAATTTAATGCGCGGATCAATAATAGTTTGAACAAAATTTTGCAGGAGGGAACTACTATGCTGGCTCATTTCAGGAACAACGAATGTGCCATTGTTTTCCCTGTGCAGATAAGTGCTTTCACGGGTAAGCCAGAAATAGTAGTTTCTTCTTGAGAAATGAGGTCTAATTATGAGGAGTCAACCGTTATCATAGCAAAATCAGTTAACCAGGATCCTCATTTTTTAAAGCAGAAGTGTTACACTTTTAAAAATGCAATGACTATGCTAATAATGCAATTAAAGTAGAAAATAAAAGAAGGAAAAGTTCTCGTTTCTTGACATAGATAATGAATAATGACCAGAGAAAGAAAATAAAATTCAATGCGTATTTACCTTAAATTCATTAGGAAGATCTCTCTGATTCAAAGGGTACAGCCGGGAAAATTTGAAACTTTCAGTTAGAACATAAAATGGTTTTTTCATTGCTTGAGCACATACAGCCATGGTGAAACTTCCAATCTGCAATTACAAACAGCGACAGAGATAAGCAATTTAGAATCAATTCATTCAGTGGCGACTAAACGTGAAGACCAAGCATCCTGGTTTACAAAGTAACAGATTTCTTTTTATACTTCATTTTCTAGGGATGTAAATCATCCAGAAGCATGGCATGCTTTGCGATAAATCGATTGATCTGCCACTTTAAACTATGAAAGAGGATCGATAGACACAGGTGTTTGCAACAAACACCTTAATAATCGATTTTTTACCTTAGCTTCAAATGGGAAAGTATCGATTATCGATCATTCACGCCTCGCCCTTGAAATCATAATAGTTTCTTTAAAACGTAAAAGATTATTCTCAGTTTTTTAGAAAATATTATGTATAAAGTTTAACAAAGCTCGCTTCTTTCCTCCTGAAAATATAAAATGGGAGCGAAAATTTTAAACATTGCGACTGACATGCACTGATCACGAGTTTAGCCTTGCAGAACCATTTTTGTACATTTTGACTCTTGTTCGGTTTTCGTTCATTCCTGAAGTTAAATTTAAAAATCGAATGTTCAAGAAAAATTCAGAAAGACACTTACTTTATTGATAATTCCTCCACTTTCGACGACACTTTCAGCACCGACCATCACCATGTCAACACTCTCCATCACGTATCCTACAGCTGAGTCCAATATTAAAGTACACTGCACATTCTCTTTTTCCAGGGCCAATCGCATTTCTTCTCTGAAAGCATAATGAGTTCAAGTAGGGTTGATTTGACTTACGGGCCAGGGAAGAGTGAGTGAATAATTGAGTCACTGCAGATGATTAAAAGTCACCTTCTTTTAAAACTCATTGTAACCAAGAAGGAGTAGGAGAAAAAAAATTGTAAACCTATGTCAATATGGACAGAGATGGAGTCCAAAAAAAAAATGTAAATACTGAAGGAGATAAACAGCGAACATGAAAACTCAGCAGGATATAGAATACCGAATAAACTGTACAGTCAGATTTGTTAAGGCAGGCTGTCACAAAGTTTTTATTTCCATTTATCGTTTTCCTCCTAGATTAAAAAAGAAAGTAAGCTCCTTTAGGTTCAAACTTACTTTAAAAATATCTTGGATCCCAAGAGGTTGGAATATTATAACAGACAAATTAGTTACATTAACCTCTCAAAGCGAATTCATTGTTTGTAGAATTTAATTTTGACGTAATAAAATGGAACGTACCCAGTATTGTCGATGGATGAAACTGTGACGTAAACTTCGAAACGCTTATTAGCTCTAGCTGCTTCTATCATGGTCTGCAACACTGCTCGAGAATTTGAATGTGTAAGGACAATCTGCCCGAAAGAAAAAAAAGAAGAAATTAGAATTTTAAGTCTATTCCGCGACAGCATTTAAGCCTCCAATTTAAAGATGCACATTGAGACCACCTTCACTTGAAACCTCTTTGAGAACTCCTTACGAACATTGAAACTTCTAGAACTCCTGAGACAATTTCAAAGAGGTACCAGGCCTCACACCAACTAGCCAGGGGCTTTCCTTGAAATATTCTTTGGATTGTCTTGATTTATTGAAAAATATTCACAGTGAATTTTAGTTGATTTCAAGAAAAATTAAACATCATCCAAGATTTCAAACATTGTACTGTGTACAAAAAATAAAGGTGCTCATTTATTTCTTTATTTTCGACTTAAGCCACCAATATGGGGGAAAATATTTTATCCAGATAAAGCATGCATATTTTCTTTTCCTCTTTCGCAAAAAAAAAAAAAAAAATTGATACCTCTAACAGAACACATAAAGCAAGCAAAGAAGTCATCAGAAATCGATGAAAAAACCAAAGCTTACCGAACCATCATAAATAAAGGCACAGGCTTGTTTAGCAACTTTGCCTCTGGCTTGCAGGAGCTTCTTCAAGAATACCTCACCGCGATGTAACATGATGTCTTTGCACTCCTCAAAATTGGTCTGCAAATAAAAAAACACGTATTATTTAAATCATCACGAAGTTCAGTTAATCTTAACTTTGTAGGGGCTCACTTTTTTCATTACAGAGTAAGACTGCAGAAAGAGTTGCAAAGTGCTTACTGAAAAGAACTGTGTTGCTTGCAGAAACTTTTCCTACTTTTTTCTTTTGACATCTTGCACTAGAATTTAACGTTGCATTGACGGTAATGTTTGCATCTGTTCTTTGTGATTAATTTAAAGATTTAGTTTGAATTTTCATTGAAGTTAGTCTAATTTGTAGTCTCCCGCATAGAGGAACATGCCTCAATTGCACTGATTCATCATTTTTAATTGACATTTTATTTTTTTACAGAAGAATCGTCTTATAAATTTGCCTGGAATTTCCAGTGATTTTTTTTAAGCTTGAGAGAAAATATTCTGAAATTTTCGTACAAATTCGCAAGACGATTCTTCAGTGATGAAACAAAATGCTTGTAGAAATACTGAAACAGCGCGGACAAGATACATTCCTTCATGTAGGAGATGACAAACAGCACTAAAAACTGAAACTTAACACATTACTAAATGATTGGAACTTGTAGAACTTACACTGTGAGAGCTAATGAAATTTTTGAGTTTTGACAGATGAGGTAAAGAAGAGGTAGCACCAGAGATGGAAAAGAACCCCGCACAGACCTTATGGGAAATGGCTCTCTCTACAATCAGATGAAACTTGGATACATGGCTCAGCTTGTCATTCTGATCAAAAATTCTCATGGGCCGAAAGAGATCCCACAAGCGGTTTTCGAGATATTCGCCATTTCATGTGCTTAAATTGAGGTTTTGCGGGCCGGACCATTGTGCGGTGCTTCTTGTGCTCTTCCTTTCCGGTCCACTTTGGCCGCTCTCCGCTTCCACGCCATCCATATCCGAGGCTCCGACTCTGACGCTCATGAGGCTTTGCTCATCGTCGCCGAGCCGGGTAGTCTTATCACCGCGAGCGCCAGAGTCCGAGCCTCGGGTATGGGTGGCATGGAAGCGGAGAGCTGCCAAAGTGGACTGGTAGGGAGGGGCACAAGAAGCACCGCACAATGGTCCGGCCAGCGAGACCTCAATTTACGCACATAAAACGACGAATATCTTGAAAACTGCTCGTGGGATCTCTTTCGCCCCTCAGAACTTTAGATCAGAATGACTAGCTGAACAACATACCCAAGTCTAATCAGATTGTAGAGAGAGCCATTTCCCATAAGGTCTGTTCTGCGGGGTTCTTTCATGAATTTATTCGTGGTGAATTTCATGCATGAAATTTTTTGAAACTTTTGAGGATGCATTCAGGATGCCAAGAAACGCCTAGAAACAGTGATTCTAAATTTTGAAATTTTTTTCCCTAAGCCTTCCCTTGCGCGTTGCTAATGTTTTCGTTTAGTTTAGAGGATAGGTTGGGGTTTTTCTCTCTAAACTCCCCTTTTTGCCTCCCCTTTGTGTCTGGCATCTCTAGTAGAGTAGCATAATACCGCAGCATCAACAGAAAGACCACCTGAAACACTTTCAGACCTCCAAAGGTTTAATTAATAATTCCAAAAAAATATTAATAAATTTCAATTTTTGTAAAATTTATTCGAGCCTTATGAAATTTCACCTTCCATCTCTGTATAGCACTGTTTGTGAATTTAAATGCTACATTTTACAGTCTACTAAAAGCTTATCAATATTAAAATTGATGGGAGATGAAGGAATTAAATTGGTTGAGTTACCGTAAAGTCAAGTTTGGCAAGTGTGATAAATCGAAGGAAGAGTGCGCAGCCTGATGCTACTGCTGAGACTGGCATGTCAAAACTGCGCATTACATCAATTGCAGCTTGTAAATTAGAATCAAGGCCTTGCACTGTTTCCGCTGCGAAGAAAACAAAATGAAAATTATTATAGAAATTATTCCTACTTGATTACATTTGAATACTTAAATTGTTATACCTGCTTAGGAAAAGAAGTCTCATCTGACAGAGAGAGAAATACGCAAAATCATCTAAATAGTGAAAATTAATTGATAGACCCTGAAATTTACATCATAGCAGTGATAAGTTTAATCCCTTTAGACACACTGTTATTGCTTTTTTAGTGGCCTGACCAACCAAAACTACTTCAGTATTAATTTCACTTTTTCCTGATATATTTTGTTACTTACTTATATAGGTAAAAGCAAATGAAAGTTGCAAAAACATTTCAAAACAAAAGACGGGTCAGTACATACATCCATTATTTTTTACTATGGGAGAGGACATAAAATATGAATAAAGTGAAGGAGCAGACTTCGTCAAGAAAATGAGACTTAGAAATACTTACACTTATCGTGCTCTAATAATTTAAGTAAGGTTTTGATAGCGGCAATTCCTGCTGACATGTGTTTCTCTTTTTCAAGTAAGCCATGGAAGTACTGCTGAACTTCTGTGGAAGAAAAAGTAGAATATTATATCGGATAGAACAAAACTATAGTATGCAAAGCTTTCTGAAAATAATGCTCTGAGCTTTCCGGGTCCGAGTTTAAAGGAGGAAATCTTTAAAGAGATTAAACGTATGATTTCCTTTCAAATACATTATACAGTAAGGATGTCTTATACTTAGTTGTCCATTTCATTTTTACAGATGAATGTTAACTTGTTTGATAAGTGTGTAAATTGTGATATGACAGTCTTCAGGGCATGAAGTTATGAAACTTTTCTAGAACAGTTACCAGTAACAAACATGATTGTTGTTTTCTATTCTAACTCATGATTAGTCAGTACAAGGTCCTCTTAGATCAATCTCATGGGGCAAAAGCGACAAATTCAGCTGAATTCGAGAGGATCAAATTTATGTTCATTGTTAACAGAGCGTCTCGTTTGCACCAAATTCATGATTGAAGCTTTCTAGGAATAGAGCTTACCATTTCGATTCATTTTAGTTATTGAAATAGAATTATTGCGTATCACAGTCTGAGTTTGAGCATACTGATCAAGAGTCTTCGGAAACTCTTAGAATTTCATCATCGTCAATCTCTCGTCTTCATCGCACTGAGACGTTCATTAAAAAGGAGTGAAAGAGGTAAAAGCAAACACTGAGCAATCACAAAAAGTTATTAAATTCAAGACGATATAGTAACAAACACTTTTTACGCTTCAAATCCTAAAACTATTCCAATAAATCCTATATACTGTAAAAGTCAGTAACCACACGACAGCTGGAAAACAGAAACAGAAAACATAACCTCGAAGGCAAAACAACAACAGGAAGTTTGCGCAGAGCCATGCAGAGCGCAGCACTGCTGTCTTGTTCGATCATCTTCGCGTTCGGTTTTATCTTTATCAACAACTTTTGAATTTTGAATTTTGATTCCTAAATTTTAGTTGTCAGCTGGATGTGTGAAACTTCAAGTGTATCCGTGTGAAAATGCCACATAAATGATGTAAAACCTCACTTAATCTTCTTATTTTTACTCAGTAAGTATTCAGATCATCACTAAGTAGGTCTCACAAGGTTAGATTTTCCCTAACTGTTATCACTTCTTGTTCACCGCTGACATCAAATTGAACCCAGTCATTCATTTTCCTCCCACTTTCACCGTACATACATATTACAACTTCCACTATGATTTCTCTGAAACATTTTGATTGTAAGTTGCTCTAACCAGTCGAAACTGCTATGCCTCTCATCACTGTCCTCATCGTCATCACTCAGTCATCGTTCCTGCTCATCGGCCGCTCCAATCTGCAGACTACTTGATCACCCAGCAGATTCTTCTGTCAATGTTCCAGAGGAAATAGACGTATTTTTCATTTGTTGCCTTTTTTCCATCAGTAAATTTATCACACTTAACGTTAGACTGCTCGAGCAATTGTTGATAAAGTGACATGTGGCATCCAGTGAATCAGCTTATCAGTCCACATCATGTGAGCCGAGTTTGAGCTTAGTAAACCTTTTGATTTGTTAAGTGGTTCCGATCATCCACCCTTGCTTTTTAGTCCGTTTCCATGCCATAATAAAGGTTACATATCTTCCACCCTCCATCAAGGACTTGAAGTTTACTCCCTAAAGTAGACCCGTCACTTGTCCACACAACATTGAATCTTTGATCAGCCCTGAATTGGTGCTGTTCACCGAGTAAATATATCGATTCTGATGGGGTTCTGATGAAATTTCATGTGTTTAGTATTTGTTGTTGGACTGTACATACATATGATGAATCATCTGTCCTTCGGTGTGGACTCCAGGGGGCATGAATAGAGCAGACGCATCGTAGGTATGTTGAGACCAAAGTCAAGTATTGTTTAGGTCACCACTCATCACTTGTGCCATGTGAGTGCATGTATTAACCTGATGAGTGGTGCTGATTCGGAAGTTATCAGAGATTGACATTTGTCTCAACATACGATGCGTTGGCTCTAAGACAGCTTCAAGTACTTAGAAGGGATTTATCTAGGTATGAATAAAGTTTGAAAAATTCACACATCGCACATTGCAATGGTACATTAGGTAAGTATGATTTTTAAAACTTCCTCAAGGATGAATTTTCTTCTTTTTACTGACTGCGAAGTTGGCAATCTAAATTTTTGGTAGGTAACTGCTCCAAGCAGCTTAAAATGTATTAATAAGCAAAATATTGTGCTGTATACACACTATTAGCTCATGTGTTTTAAAGTAAAAAATTTTATTTTGTTTCAGGAAAGGCAGATGTTTCATCAATCTTAATTGCGTGGGTTTTCTGCGCTTGAGCCTACAATGGCTAATTTTACTGTCGGCAGCCGCGTTGAAGTTACCGGCAAAGATGTTCAAGGAACAGTTGCATTTATTGGGCCAACATCATTCTCTCAAGGGAAATGGGTTGGAATTATCCTAGACGAGCCAAAAGGAAAAAACAATGGCACCATCAAAGGGAAGCAGTATTTTCAGGTCAGCACTTTTGATTGATTGGATTCCATTTTGCAGTAAGGAACCACTATTTCTGGCTCATTTTAGAAACAACATCTATGTCTTTGATTTCTCTATGCAGGAAAGTGCTTTTGGAGAAGAGCCAGAAAAAAGGCTTATTCCTTATTGAAGTCTCCGTTCTTTATTGCAGAATGTAATCCAACTGATAAATACTTAAAATCTGATATGTAAAGTATTATCGTCTGCTGAAATTTTCTACAGTAATGACTCAGGAGTTGGATGTCTAACGGCAACTTTTTTGTCCTCAGAAAATGAAGTGATTCCTTCAGAAGGATCATGAAGAGAGTAATGTATAGTTTTTTTTTTTTTTTTTTTTTTTTTTTTTTTTTTTTTTTTTTTTTTTTTTTTTTTCTGTCGCAACTATCCTATAAAGGGAAATTTTAATTCTATTATGTGCAGGGTTCCCAGATGTTACGACTTGTCGTAACATTTTGGAAAAAGTGCTGATTTTTGCAAATTGGTGTGAAATTTGTGCTGATTTTGCATGTGTGCTGAATTTGTGCTGATTTTTGCCAATTTTGTGCTGATTTTTGACAAATATGTGCTGATTTTTCTTGGGTAAACGTACTTTCATGAAAATAGGCGGTATTTTCACGTTTTTTTGGTGGCAGCATGGAGTGGAGGGAGGGAAAAAGGGAAAAATGAGAGAAAATGGGAAAACAAACAAAGAGGCAAGCAAAGCAATGAAGCATTTTAAGCAAGCTTTTAATAAGTTTTATCTTAATTCAGACGATTTTAACTTAATTACGTGCTTGTGTCACAGAATTAGAATAAAGTATGCAGAAGCCTAGGATCCCCTCTCAAAACTTCTCATCCTTAAAATATGAGTCCTCTGAGATGCAATATCACGAAGTCTTTTCTAATATTTCAGTATTTTTCTCCCTCAACGTGTATAATTAATGCTAGAATATCTTTCCGAAAAATAGTACATAATGGGAACATAATTAGAACATTACATACATAAATAGAATTTACATTCATAGAATTACATAATTAGAAGTATGAAATAATCTCTTTTTTTTCTCTGACGGTCTTCTGCATGAGGTGACTCATTCAAATTTAGCGCCAGAGACGTGACATCAGTGCTGCTCTCTGCGCAAGCATGACGTTCCCAGCCAGGTTGTGTGGTTGTGTGCTTCTGTGCTCTGTTTGGCAAGTGAGACAGGCGAAATTATCGGATCTGCAGCTAGTTGTGGGTTTTGACCGTTAAAATCTCAGTAGTTAACTTTAAATTAGGTTTTTTCGAGGAAAATTTCAGAGTGCTGAAAAAGTGCTGAAATTTGATGAGGCTGAGTGCTGATTTTTGAAAATTCCATCTGGGAACCCTGATTATGTGATGCACCGGAGACCAAGGGGACTTACGGCGAATTTCTGTAACTAGATTCAGTTGAGTTTTTGACCTACCAACTACTTCCTTAGAAAAAATGAAATTCCCTCCGCACACTAAGTAGTGCAACAATGCGCCTCCATCACTTGATTTTCATGCCGGCATCAATGATGACCACTTCTAAGATTCACAGTAAAGTGAATGGACGGAAACTTTAGCCTAATCTCATCAAGCAACTGAGTTTGATCCTTAACTTCGGCATAGCATTTTTCTCTTTCGGTTTGCAACCCTGCCGATCTGGTTGAAAAAGTTGATCGAATCCTTCACGGAGATTCGCCTTTAAGATGCGTTAGAAAATTTTTCAGGAGAGCAATGAATTGCAGTTCCAGACGAAATTACCGATTTTCAGTTTTTGATACCAGGTAATTGATTTTTATCTCTCTGAAAAGCATGTAGTTAAACTTTTATGTCATACCCTCTTTGCATTTTCAACAATGTCATACGCAAGCTTTTTAAGTGAAGATACTCAAAGCCGGCAACAGCGTGAGGATCCCCATCTTGACTCAGCTGAGCGGCCGTTATGTATGAAATGCACATGTATCAACATCCTTCCCCCCCATTTTCAACCAAAAATTATGATTACTTCCCCTTGAAGACTGAAATTTCAATGTAAAGTATGCTCTTTAACAAAGAAACTTTCGTTTTTAGTGTCCCGACAACTATGGAATGTTCGTTCGTCAAATGCAACTCACTCTTATCGATGAGAGTGGGAATCGCATTGATATGGCCAATTCTGGATCCACGTCTCTAACATCCCTAGATGACTCGACCTCTTCTAAGCTGACACCTCCAGGACAGCGTTCCAGGTTGAGCAGGTAATATTTACAGTTTTTTTGCTTGTCCATAGTTTTGACTAATAATCAACTCTGGCTTCGTTTGGGAAGGAGGTAGTGTTGAATAGATAGTAAAAATCTTACATTAGCGGTGCCAATTTTAGATAGATGATAGGCTAATGAGTTAGATGTGACCTTCTAAAACTAACCCATTGTTTCATGTGGTTTTTTTGGTCTTTTTCTTCGGTCAACTATTTACTTTGTTACTTTTAAACATAAGCTATAAGATGAGACATCCAGATTTCCTGTTCTTAATAAAGTTTTTGCTCATTGAGGGAGATTTTTCAATTTCCTGGATTGTAAAATAGATCCAGAAATTTTGGGAATCGCGCATAATTGTGAGACCTTGCCTCACTTTTCCAAAAATTGTGGGAACAGTAAGTCCCCTGCAGTTTTGAAATCTTTTGCCGCAAACCTTGTTCCCTTAATTTTCTCAGTTCATGATATGGACTGGACAATTCGGAAATTGCAAGCACAGTTGTGGAGGCCCTCTTCAGTTTTGCCAATTTTAAGCAATAAATGCGAGTTTCGTCGCCTCAAGCGGAAGAGCTATTTTGAGCTTTGCAGTCAATTTTAGAGAAAGTCAGCTGCACAGTTTATTACAACTTATTTTATTTTTGGAAATCTTGAAACTTTTACTTTCTTACCTCTTGCTCATCAGAACCAACCATTTTTTCCTTTTCATATCATCTACTGAAATATTGCTGCAATTGGGTCTTTAATAGGCAGTTTGAACGTCTTCGCTGGGTGAATTGTACTTCAACATTCATTTTACAAACTTGTCATCTCATACCTTCATCAAACTGTTGAAATATTTGATTAGAATTCAGCATGATATTTTTATCTCACTAACCCACCATGAGAAGTTACCTCAGAATGTATTATTTTCATAATTTCCCTCGTCTCTTCAGCCCGAAAAATTTGGAGCAAATTTTCATGACATAACCATGGAAGTTACTCTATTCATGTTGATAAATGAGAGTTAAATCCGTTTTGTAAGGGAAGTCTTTTTCATAAAATAATCATGAACAAGTGGTTACTCATATGGATATGTACTGTTACGGAGTTCATTGTTTTTGAGTAGTTCCCAGTTGAAGTAGAAAGCCTTCATCAAACTTATTAGGTTAAAATTTAGTGTCCATAATCATCACAAAATGTATTTCAGAGTAATTTAGGTAACTTTTCTCTCCCTCAGTAGAAATAATTGATTTTGAATATTAAACTTTCAGTGCTTTCTAAATGTCATAATATTAATTATGTATGCTGTTTAACCCTTTTGTAATGTTGACTTCATCCGCTTGCTTTACATTGTTGAAACAACATAGCAATATCCGGAAGCGTCCAGAGCCCACTGTGTAAGTTTTCATCTTGTCTCCACTATTTTTTTTTGCCCATATTCATGTAAATTACACGCTGCCAAGATATGCGCAATTCTGCTTTTGTTTTCTAACATCTTTTGTTGCAAAGATGAAGGAACATGAAGCAAGTGTTTCTTCAATTTTCAAAAATGTTATTTGCACCTGCAGTACTTGTCATTTCAAAATCAATACGTTTTCTGCTATTAGTCCTACTTAACCAAGGATTTTTTTTTTTTTCTATTTAAATCACTGATAAAATATTCTAAGCCTACAAAATCAGAAAGAGATTTAAAAATTCAGCTCCTGGTTACAAAGTGACCTCAGACATTATCTTACGAATTTTCCTCAATTTTGTTGCTACCAGCATTTGAAGATAGTCTGAAATTGTGGCAGTTGTCTTTTGTGTAAGAGCCACACATGTACCTACCATTGGTTTAAAAAAAAAAAAAAAAAAAAAAAAAAAAAAAAGGTTTGATTGTGAGTTATTTCCTGTGTGTCAATATTCAATAAAACGAGTGAGGAATAACTTAATCAGCCTAAAGGAGACAGTAAAGTAACAACTCAATCTGGGAACTAGCTGTTGCAAAATGTAAAAGATTAACAAACTTAAGCAATAAAACAATACTTGGTCTTGCCCAAATGGCAAATCAACAACTCACTTTTGCTTTCTTTTGCCTGGTTAAAAAAGAGGTTGTTACTATCTCCAAGGCTTTTTTTATATATATAAATACAATCTGATCATTCATATTTGTAGCAGCTTTTCCTTGGATCTAGTTGTTATTCTAAGTGTGCATCATTGATTAATGATTTTATTGTAGAGGACACTGTGAGATTCTTTATAGTAATCAATGATGCTACATATCGATTTCTTCCAAGGGCATTATCTACATTTCATATGTGATTGTAGGTTCAAGGCATTTCTGTTAAAACTGGAATTAGGAACGCGCTGTTGGGGCAGATTTTTCTTCTTCAGAATTTAAGCGCTAAAACTGTCAGAACATGATTTTGTGACACAAAACTAATGTATTAGAGCCCAGTTCAGATGACTTTGCCTCTTTTGCTGTATGTGCAGGATAGGGAATTCCCTCTACCGCGCATACAGCTAAAAGGGTACTTAAAAAAGGGCTGAAAATAGGTATCAGGAGATGGACCATTAGACAAGGTACGAATTTGAGCATTCTGATGTATGTTGCTCCCTCAAATTTCTTCATAAAGGACCACTCACGTAACCATAATTACTGGAATCAACTTCTCACCAATATATTAACATTTTCATTTTGCAGGGTTTATAACAGATTTGAATTTCCTGCTCTCAAGAAAAACCAGACTATGTAAATCAAATAGCACACTATAACGGTTTGGAAGGCTTTTTAAGCAGGCTCTGTTCCTCCCCCATTCTGTGTTGTTCAAAGTGTGGACAACGTCCAACAGCTGAGCCGAAGCACCGAGATTGAGATTGCCCTATTTTTTAACCGCAGTGACTGATGCAGTAATGCTTAAAAATATATTTCACTCAAGTAGATTATGGTTTTTTTTTTTTTTTTTATGAGAGGGATGTTTGAATTTATGCATAAAAAAGTTGATATCTTGATGAGGAGTTACTTTTGATAATTTTTGTTGTACAAATCGTTTTCTGCGTAAAATTTTAAAAGTAAAACATCTATCATAATGCTTTAATTCGCTCCTCATATAGTGGTCCATTGACAGGGTGTCTACAAGTCCGGAAATAGTACTGATTTTTTAAGGGCGATCCAGAAGTACTGAAAAGTACGGAAATTCCGCAAGAAGGTCTGGAATTTTTTTCATTTTTGGTCATTTTTGTCGCAATTTGAGCGAGAAATTCAAAATTTTGAAATTTTTCGAAATTCGTTAAATGGAGGCACTGAAAAAGTACTGAATTTTTCTGTTGAGAGAGTACTGAACTTCCTCGAAATGCACTGGAAAAGAACTGATTTTTGGCCAGCTTGTTTTACTAGACCCCCAGATTGAAGAAAATCTTGGGATCCCTTACCACTTGAACTTTTAGATAAATATCTGGCCTCATCACTGCCATGCTAAGAAAAAACGCAATGAATGAAAATAAATGAAGGAATGAACATTCGAGCGTTACTGACCTGCCCTGGACGAAAAGTTTATGTTTGAGGAAAATTATGAGTATTTTTTTCTTCAAACTTTTTTACGATTTAGATTCAGTTGCGAATATAATTCTCTGAAATAATATAAGACGAAGAATGATATTCACATGTTTTTCTGAAGCTTCATACAGCGTTTTTCTTTAGCACGGTGGATTAGTTCATTGGACCTACCTAAAAGAACTGGATGCATTCTGAGAGTTGAAGTACATAACGATGGCCAAAGTGCTAAACCACGTATCTCCATTGCTGTGTTTCAAAATGTCTGCCCCTATTTTATTGTTCGAAGAAAAACAAGTCAACCATATAACTTAAAATTTCGACGAAATACTCTGCCATTAAAGAATAAAATCGAAGACATTTTCAAGAAATTAAGTGACTAGTTTTTTAATGAAAAAATAATTAAGTAGGACAGAAACTCTGCAACGTTGCGAACAGAGTTACGTCGTTTCGCACTTCGGCCGTTAATAAACTGTGTGGAGTGCTCTAATTTGTTTCTGTCTTTTCTTTACCACATTATCGCTGCCACTTTGTTTCGGATTCTACTATTTCGTTCCTTTTATCACTCTTTCGCTGATCCATACTCATGCTGTCATAGTGTTAGACGGAAATCTTCGCCTGCGACTAAAATCACGATGTCGCAAGACTCATTTTTACCTTCATCATCATCATCCTCATCTTCGCCTTCTCCCGCATTGAGGTAGCTTCTCCTTTGTATGAATTCGGCGTGTCGGTGTCATCTATCGTAGCATCGTAATCAGCATTCCTATCTTTCCTGCGCTTGTTGATTTGTCCGTAGTTTTGTCTATCTTTGTCTTGCTTGCCAGTCACTCTGGTTCCAACTTTGTAGGCTAAATCAAAACTTGAAGAGAATTGTAACGTCAATTTTTCTTATTTACTTTTTTCTCTTTTTTTTGTGAGCAAATGTCATGGATACGTCTCAGGCAAATAATCAAATCAGGCATTTTGCCTAATGCCGAGGCAAATAGTCAAATAATCTAACTTGCATCAAAATTCTGGTTTGTTTGCTAACTTTAGACAAAATAATTATTTGCTTACTCAACAAATATTTCACCTTAAAAATTTGCGTCTTTTACAATGGGATCTATGATAATCTCTAGTCCTGGATTTAAAATTTATCTCAAAGTTCTCTGTATGTCATGAAATATTAAATTTTTCAAATTTTGACGGTTAGAACATATGAGGAGTATTTGGAGGAGGTGTACATTTTTTCAGTCAAGGGGGGAAGTAAGTAAATTTGATGAATTCTAACTTTCAAAACATTCATACTCGTGAGATCCTCGTAAAAAAACGTACTAAACCTCATGAATTTTTCAAAATGTCACCATTTTCCCAGGCATTTGATAAAATGACTGAATTGACTAGTTGCCTGCAATAGATACAATGCTTTGGTGTGGCGTCAATGATTTTACACAGTTTTTAAGTGCTCACTGTATATTTTGTCTTGTACTCATGACTTCACCTTATTTTACACTTATAACTGGGTCGCGTTAAACAGAAAGGAACCAAGCCACATCAGCTATTGCCAAATTTAATTGGGCAATTTAATTTTTTACATGAAAACGGTTGTGCGGATTCTCGGGCAAATTTCAGCTTTTTTGCATCATAAGAGGCAAATTCTTTCAAATTTTCAAAGGAATCTGCACAAACGTTCTCTCATAAAAAATCAAATTGCCCATTTAAATTTGGCAATAGCTGATGTGGCTTGGTTCCTTTCTGTTCTACGCGGCCCAACTGTCCACAAAGAAAGGGACTTCAGCACCAAAATGCTCGGCACTGGGATCATGATATCACTGCTCAGAAAGGTGTTCTACAAAATATTCAGCTTAAAAAATGTCACATGTATTGATAAACAAAGGACTTGCGATCTTTTAAAATTTAGTGTTAAAAAATACAATCTTGACCAAAAGCACTCGACGTTTTCAATCCACTATGTCCATAATTGTTGAATTGAAATGTCACCTCTGGCTCTTTGGATGAATTTAGTTCAACTTTATTACATGTTGCCTAATTTTCTCTCATGTTTTATTTTTTCAACATGAAACTAAACTTTTTATGAATGTCCTCAAGATTATGAAGAAATTGCTCAAAAGATTTCAAGTTTCAGTGAGGCTTGGTTTTCTGTTTAAAAAATTAAACATCAGAGAAAATTAGGCAACCTTTGATGTTGTTAGATTGATTGATCAATCCGTCCAAGTAATATCACCTAAGTGAATTGATCTGCTTGCCTTTGATTCTTTTAGATACAGTGGAGTGTTCTTTGTCTAAAGACTCATATTCCAATTTTTTGATCAGCTGAACAAAAACTGCACTTCTAAAAAGTTTTACTGATTGAGAATATCCAGTGAATGAAATGCAGTCCAGCAAGTTGACGCATATTTATGTCAATGGGTAAAGTCCAAAACGATGTATCGTATCTCCATTGCAGTGTTTTAAAATCTCTGTTCCTACTTTATCTTTTTGAAGAGGAACAAGTGGACTATTTACTGTGTAATTTCCATGAAGTAATCTACTAATACAGAAAAAAAATCAAGAAATTAAGTTGACTAATTTTCCAAAGAAAAAATAAAGCATGACCGAAAGTCTGCAACGTTGCAAACGGAGATACGTGGTTTTGCACTCCAGCCAGCGATGTGCATACCTGAAATAATGGAGATGTTACATGTGTGAGGAATTTGCGATTTGACTACTGATTCTAATGTAAAAGTTCGCAAGAAACACGATGGTGCCACTGGTTTTCTCTGAAATCAACTCCCAAGCTCAAAAAAATCTCTCAAGTTGAGGCCAAAATGGAGGGGATATCCCACGCTATCCTAAGAGTCCACCTCTACATCAAGACAAACTCTCTATGCCAAGATAGGGAGCAAATACATTGACAGGGCTGCCACTTTAATTGGGGACTCCAAAACTGAAAACACGGCAACCCTGCTAATGCATTTGCTCCCTATCTTAGCATGGAGAGTTTGTCTTGATGTAGAGGTGGACTCTCAGGATAGCGTGGGATATCCCCGGCCATTTTGGCCTCAACTTGAGAGCTTTTTTTGAGCTTGGGAGTTGATTTCAGAGAAAACCAGTGGCACCATCGAGTTTCTTGCGAACTTTTACGTAAGAATCAACAGTTAAGTCGCAAATTCCTCTCACATGCAACATCTCCATTAGAAGTTTGTTGTGTGAGTTTCTGTGTGTTGTCCTGTGGTTTTCTGTAATGTAAATGAAACATGAATTTCAAGAATCCAAACCCTAATGCTTTGTTTAAATTTCAGCTCTCGGTTATCTCTGGCCAGTTCAAAAAGTGGCTCCACTCCGTCAAGGAGCAAGGAAGATGTGCGACTATCCACCGGAACCCTCGCTGACTCTTCGTTGTCAGACAATTCAACACCGTCTGAGGCCAAATCCGCTAATGGTCAGCAAGATCCACCATCGCTTCAGAAACGTGCATCCTTCGTAGAGGTGAGTCTTGTCCCTCTCAGCTCACGTTCAGATTGCCGTCTTGTCGAATTTTGCGTAGTTTTGTCTCCTGTGCTGTCGCTCGTAACCGTATTGAAAGTAGTTTCCTAGGATCCATGAATTTGTCTCGAAAGTACGAGAAATATTTAAATTTGTATTTGCACCTGACAGAGGAAGGATTTTTACCTCTTAGAAATGTTTTGCTGCCTGGATTTTTTTTTTTTTTTGCAACAAACCGTTGTTTTAGCCTTTGTAATGAAACGGTGCAACGCCATCTGGCATCCATAAGTAACCATAATTTTTTAACTTGGTGAATTTTGAAGTATTAATGATTCCTGTCCTGGGCAAAGATCATCCTGTATAGTATACGAATGTTTAGCCGGCGCCGAGTCCCTTGGTTGTATGTACATTCTCTTGAAACATTAGGGTACATAAGAGGTTTTCCAAGAGGAATGGCGACTAGAAAATGGGAAGGCCAAAAATTTGCTGCATTTCTGTAGTAAAGAAACTCTGAACTTAAGGTGATTCGATGGACGCCATATTTTTTGTCAGAACGGCATGCGATATATCGCATCAACTGGTTCCATTTTTTCAGCTACTTGTCATTTTTCTCGAATTTTTAGATCGCAATTCTGTCGTCAGGAGTCTAAAGCACTCACCAATTTTAACAAAGAAATTCAACGTAATAAAGGCGTGGTTTTTTTTAGAGAAAAAATATCGCATTCGATACTGATATCGAAACAGCACTCGAATGCAATATTTTCTCTCTAAAAAAACCATGCCTTTATTACGTTGAATTTTTTTGTTAAAATTGGTAGGTGAGTGCTTTAGTCTCCTGATAACAGAATTACGATCTCAAAATTCGAGAAGAATGACGGACGAGTAGCTGAAAAAGGGAACCAATTGGTGCGATATATCGCATGCCGTTTTGACACAAAATATGGCATCCATCGAATCACCTTAAGTGCAGTGTACCTCCGTGTTGCTCTTACGTGTGATCAATATTTGTAAGTACGTATTAACTTGTTATTTTTTCCTTGCGAAATCAACTGTTTCCCCTTCAAAATGGGTCCAAGTAAAACAAAGTCATGTGGAATGATTTCAGCAAAAATCCTGTTCTTTTTCATCTGGTTCGCTACTAATTACGTATCACCATTACTTATGTGCTGTATTTCAAAACTCAATCTGAGTATATTTGAAACACCGCATCAGTGACTAAACCACGAAACCTTATATGTCTGTTCAAGACATTCCAGACATCTTTTGCTGTTGTGATTGTTGATGAGAGAACTAATCAATCAGTCTAATCTCTTTAAAACTTTCAAGGTTTTTCTTCTCTGTGAAAATACCAAGCACCTGGGTCAATTCGGAAAAATAAATTAGAAGTAAAGATTTCGAAATTGCAAGGCTTGTGAATACAGTCACATCGAAATTCAGAGAATCAGAAATCCACCAACCGAAAAATAGAGTGCTGTATTTCCTCCAGTTGTAGTTTCTTAAGGAGTAAATATACTTGAACTGGATTGAATTTTGCATTGAAGAACTGCAGTTTGTCTCATTCGGTAAATCACCCATCTACATAGGGAAAGTAACGATAAATGTGATGTTTCTAAAATGAGTCAGAAATGTTAGTTCCTCATTGCAGAATGCAGTTCAACTGATCCGCGCAATCTTGATACGAAGAGGTCCAGATGGTGCTGCAGTGCATAAAATCGTCCATTACATCGAATGTTGTATTTCATTAATACCTTGAAAGACTGGTCATCGCCCGTTATCGTACTTTTGCAAAACTCAAGCTAGTTTACACGGAACATTACCATCCTTTACTCTCAAATGCAAACTTTTCTGACAACTGGCGAGTCTCTGGATCTTAAGGTGATTCGATGGATGCCATGTTTTATGTCAAAACAAAGTGCGATATATTGCATCGATTGGTTCCATTTGTTCAGCTACTTGTCATTTTGTCATTTTGAGATCACAATTCTGTTGTCAGGAGACTAAAGAATTCAGTTACCAATTTTGACAAACAAATTCAACGTAGTAAAGGCGTGGTTATTTTAGAAGAAAAATATCGCATTCGATACTGATATCGAAACTGCCCTTGAATGCGATATTTTCTCTCTAAAAAAACCATGCCTTTATTCCATTGAATTCGTTTGTCCAAATTGGTATGTGAATTCTTTGGTCTCCTGACAACAGAATTGCGATCTCAAAATTCGAGAAAAATGACAAGTATGTAGCCGAAAAAATGGAACTAATTGATGTGATATGTTTCATGTCGTTCTGACACAAAATATAGCGTCTATCAAATCACCTTAATATCCATTTTATTACTACAGAGCGCCCACCACAGTGAAAGTGCCAGAAAATGCAAGTAACTAGAAAAAAAGTACGCTTGCTTTTTTCAGAAACGTTTAAGTTTTTCATATTTCCGACTATTCCTCCTTTCTTTTCATCCTGAAAGTTCCAGAACCATAAAATCCTAATTGAAGGAAGTGTTTTACCATCAATTAATTTTTTTCTCTTTTTTCTATGAGTTGAAAAATCTTCGAAACAGGGTTGCCACAGTCAGGGAAAACTGGGAAATGTCAGGGAATTTTGAAAAGTCAGGGAAAACCGGGAAATGCCAGGGAAAATGACGAAAAAGTCAGGGAAAATTTGTTAAATCACCTTCATTTGCTTTCTAAAATGGGTTTGCGGTTTTGAACAACAAATGCCTGAAAACTATTTTCAATTATGTCTTCTTAACCATCCGTCCTATCTTCAATTGTCAGGGAATTCAACCAAAATGTGTCTGGGAAATCAGGGTAATGTCAGGGAATTTCATTTTCGAAATTCTGTGGCAACCCTGACGAAAGTGTGAGAAAATCGGTCAAATGTCCGGGTCTTCATCTCATCTCGCAAATATATTCATTTTTTTGCTAGCCTTGATAATGTAATGGTCAAGGTAGTTTGTTGTCAGCATGAAGGTCTCAAGTTCTATCCTCGGTGGTGACAGGTTTTAAGAATACAATCCCATAGAGGCATATGCTCAAAAAACATTTCATATTTTTGTATTTAATTCGATAAATGATCAAAAGTATTCGTTTTACAGAGAGACTCTAATATACTAACCAGCTGTTGATGACTTCTTTGGAATAAAATGTCATATTTCAAGCTGTCATCAAGATATTTTGGTAGATATTTTTAACAAAATTCAGGAACGTTTACAGTTTTTTTGACGAAATGAGCTTATTCATTTTTTGATGGACCACTGGACAAGGTCCAAGTTTAAGCATTCTGATACATTTTTTTTAATCAGAATTTCACGTAAAACACAATTCTTGCATCAAAAATTACTTGAATCAACTCCTACTAAGCAATTAACATTTTAATTTTACATTGGTTACTGGAAATTTGAATTGCCAGGTGACAAGAAACGCAATACTCTACGTGAGTCAAATCGCGCCTTACAACGGTTTCGGCGGGCTTCTTTAATCGAGTACTGTCCCTTTCCCCACCCTTTATTGTTCACAGGGTAAACGATTTGCTATAGCTGAGCCAAAGTGTCATGATTGAGGTTGCCATATTTTCATGCCGCTGAGACTGCCACAATAACGTTTAGTGTGTAATTTGACTCACGTAAAGCATTGAGTTTTCATGAGCGGAAGGTTCGAATTTTTGCGTCAGGAAACATTAAATATCTTGGTCAGAAGTTAATTTCAGTAATTTTTGTTGTGTGAATTGTTTTTTACACGAAATTTTGGTCATGAAACATGTATCAGAATGCTTAACTCTGTACTTTATCCAGTGGTCCATTACTAAATGTATTCTCTCATTTTAGACTGTATGCTTTTTTTACTGGAAAAAAGGGGATTACCAGAGTATTTTTTTTTTTTTGTTGTGAAGGTGACTTTAGATCCCTACGTGTCACACATTTTTCATACTGTCCCTCATTGTAGTAGAAGAAGAAGTAAACTTGTTGATTAGGATCTTGATTCTTTTTTGTTAAATTTTAATATATTTTGTTTTTAGTTTTGTCAAACCATTAGCCGACTACCTTGACTACCTACTTTATTGCCTTCATCCTTTGCGATTTGAATACCCTAAAATTAAGAAGGAACTCCTGGTTTTTGTATTTGAACGTTTAACTCACCTCTGATTTTAACTTGTGTTAATGCGTTGTAATTTATATTTTCCAGCAATCTAAAAACTCTCCGTCTACTCCAAAGACCTCCAAACTGACCTCCAAATTAGTTGCTCCTAAAGTGAGATCGAAATTTTCATCTCCCAAAATACAGGCTAATACCAGTAGTAGCTCCAATGTCGAACCTAATTCCAATTCGCTTGACCAACAAGTAAAGCCATATTTGTTTATTTTCTAACTTCGCGCCTTCATGTTTGTCTTGCATATTAATCCTCATCTAGGGCTGTCTGTGTGGATATGTAACTACATGTATGTAATCCATATTTATGGCTACTAACAGCACCCAAGTTTGCCAGCAGAAAATTGAGCTCAATCAATTTCATCCCAGCTTTCTCTCAATCGAGATAGAGCCGTGATATATTACCCAGCACATAGTATGCAACCCCTAAAATTTTAAGTCACATCCTCATTGAAGCCGAGTGTCAAAATTGAAATTCCCAGTCCCTCTTCCTCCCATTTTGATAGCTGAATAACTTTGGTTTATGTAGGCAAATAAACTTTTATCAAACAAGTCAGAAAATGTAAAGGTGGGCAGAGCAGGTAGTTGTCTATCAGTGAGAATCAAATGCTGAATTTTTTTAATACCTCTAGTCAGATGCCTTGAGTCAGAGCTTTCCCAATTTTGAAGTGCCAACTCTGTCACTATTTCAAGGTTTTTGATGTATTGAAAACATGTTTGGAATAAATTCTCTTCTCACATTTCTGCTATGATCTGTTGGCCAAATCTAGGGGAGATGATGGTTGAGGATGGAATCAAGGATCATCCAAACACCTTGAAATGTTGTTTCTAATTCGTGTTATATTTTGCATGTACCAGGCCATTCTTTTGCTCATGTTTGATGATATTTACTCAAAGTTTATCATTTATAAATCTTGACACCATCTGTAGCAATGCGGGAATCATCAGCTGTCGATATTTTTCCGTTTAAAGCTATGGTAAAGAATTGATTATTGAGGTATGCCCTGATAATCGATCCTTTTCCATCAATTTAAATGGCAGATCAATTGATTCATCGTAAAACACGCTATGTCACTAAAAACGATTAGAGGGCTCCTACAATCTCTAGCGGAATAAGTTTACCCGTTTCTTGCATTTACTTTCAATGCTATCTGACGTCAGACAATCTTTTGTCTCAAAATCAGTTTAAATGTACGTGAACTTACTTGGCGTGGACTCTTTTGTAAAGAGGATGTCTTGTGAAATCAGAGGACACTTGGTAAACTGTTTAAATCATCGTGTTTTCTGCCCTGTTTTGCAATCTCTTACTTTATTCTCGTTAATTTTCCGTGTGATATGATGATGCAAATACCCTAAAAAATATCGTCAATCCGTCCCTTCCTTTATGAACTCCCCTAAGTATTTGATCTGTAAATAGGTTTGTTTCGTAACTTACCTGTCAAAAATCGTTGATAGTAATTCCATAACTATGCATTACATCCTCTGTAATCCACTTCTTGCTGATTTAGCCTCACTAGCAGCAGACTCATCTTGCAGTATGCTTTTATCAACTGAATCTTTTCATTCCCCTGTACCATAGTGATCCTGGTTTTGTCTCCTTTCATCTGTCAATTCTTGTTTCATCAATAACGTACTTTCCTCCATCTAAATGTCCGAACCCTTTTGACCATTCCTTGTTTTTTCTTCCTGGAGATCAACCTTTCGTTCTCCCTACAAATGAATGCACTCTTATGAAACATGTTCAGTAGTCAAGGTTTCTGGTGGTCTGAAAAACCTGAAAAGTCAGGGAATTTATGGCGACCTGGGAAAGTCAGCATGAGTCAGGAGATGTGTAGGAAAATTCAGGGAATTTCACAAAGAGCATTTCAACTTAATAAATTTAGTGAGTGCTATTAGCGATGATACAAACGATTTCCGAGTATCTTTTTTACATAATTTGAATTTTTAGAAGTTGAAATTACATCAAAAGTTTAACAAAAGTCAAAGGAATTAAAAGAATAAATCAAAGTGTAAGTTATTTCGAAGGTCAGGGAAGAGTTAGGGAATTCCGAAATTTTGGTGTTAGAGAAAAGTCTAGAAATAAGAGAATGAAGAAATTACGGAAATCCTGGTAGTTGTGCTGAATCATCTAGTTGTGAGAAGCAGTCAGTAACTAATCTGCTGATTGATCGGTTAATTTATTGACAAGCCTCTTATAAAGAGGATCTTAAATAGAGGAAATGACTTGCCCATGAATTAATGGAGAACTTTGTAGTTGAAAACTCTTGATCGAATGATATGGTACGTAATGATTTAGTTATTTATATGTAGTTCCATCAAATATCGATGGCTATAGTGTGAAACCACGTTTCCTCATTTGCAACGTTGCAGACCTTCTGTCTTACTTCATTGTTCCATCGGAAAACTAGTCAAGGTAATTTCTTGAAAACTTCCTTGATTGTTCCTCTCTGTAAGCAAAATATTCTGTATAAATTTCGAACTCTAAAGTTGGCTTGTTTCTTGGCGGAAAAATGAATTAAGAGCGGAAAGTTTGAAACCCTGCAATAGAGATACATGGTTTTGCACTTCGGTCATCAAAATATTGGTTTCCGCGCACGAGCAGAATCTGCAGGAAGAGGATCAAAGAATTGTTTTTTAATCTACTCGATTTTGTTGATACCGGTTAGCCGTAAAGAAAAAAGTTGAAAATGGACAACACTTCTTTATACTTTGTATCAAACTCGTTTGTTTTGGTGTCCTACATTTCAAGTTTTCTGCTTTTCTTTTTCCAAAACCAAAAAAATCACTTTTCTAATCTAATCCTTAGATCATAATTGCTGATTGTACATTAATGTTCTTTGAAAATTTCTTATCCTTTATTTGGTTTCTAAGTATATTTTCACTGCACACATTATCAGGGGCTGGGGGTCAATCACCCCCTGAACATTGGTTAAATGTGTCCCACAGAGTCTCCTCTAAGTAAAATTTAAGGGCCCCATTTAATACTCCTGCCTTTAAGGAGAGTCCTTTAAAACTCCATTACCTTCATTGAAAGAAGCTCCCAATTCTTTTTTTGGTAGCTTTCCCCTCCCAGAGCTTTTAAAACAATCTGGAAACTTTAAAAGTATCTATCTCAGTCTCTCTCTGTGAAAGAACCGCACCAGTAAATCTCTTTTTATATTTGTTGAACTTGATCCCAGGACCATCTACGGACCATTATTTTGTTATCGTTAATGTTTTTCAAACCTGATTTCCCCTCTTACCGCATTATGTCCTAACAAAACCTGCGTGGAACTCCTTTTTGGTACTCTGTATTCTCTAACCAAACTTTTTCCTTGAGGGGTTTGAAATAGGTCAACTAATCGATTAATTTTTGATTTGATATATAAGAATGGATGAGACATCATCGCAGGACGTATTAACATCAAAACCTGTTCAATGACAGGGTTGCCACAGTCAGGGAAAACAGGGAAATGTCAGAGAAAATTGTTGAATCACCCTATTTTGCCCCCGAGAATGCGTTTGATGTTTCGAACAACAAATATTGCATAAAACCATTTTAAGTAATGTCTTTTTAACCATCCCGCACATTGTCAAATGGCAGGGAATATTACTGAAATGCACCGGGGAAATCAGGGAAAAGTTAGGGGATCTTTTTTTCTATATTCTGTGGCAACCTTGAATAAAATGTCAAATATCATCACAAAACTCACTTTTGCTAAATTTTGTTTAGTTAGACCGCCGTTTCAAGGAGATTTCACTGATGATCATTAGATAATGATCAGTTAACCATATTAATTTTTTTGCAAAAATTAGTTTCTCAAAAATATTTTAAATGTGCATTTAATTTGTTTTTCCAGATATTTATTTTCTGTCTTATAATGAGCACCATTTTTGAGTTGAAAGAATGCATAGTGAAAGTCAGTCAATAATTTATCTTTATAAAATAAGCTTCATCTGCAGTTATAACTTAAATTCATTGATTTTAAACAAATAAGTGAACATGTGTATGTGGAAAGATTAGATTTTTTTTCTCATTTGCTAGAATTTTATTGGTTTAAAATAAGCGCATCATATGATTATATTTTGGAAGTCTTATTCATCTCATATATGTATAAAAAACCTTTGAAAACTATGTAAATTCATAGTTTTATACGCAGCCAGTTGATTTCTTGACAGATGTCCAGGTTTTGAAAACTCATATTCATGAGAAAATTTCTGCCTGCCTGCACTTTTCTACTACAGCAATGAAATTATTTTTATCGGATTCGAACACCATTTGCTCTTGCGTTTAAGTACCTTTAGTACTTTAATCTCCTTTCTTTCATCGTGGAAAAATTTCATGAAACCTATCCTGTCGTTATTAACTCGCTTTTAAGCTCATTTTGTCTCTGTTTATTTGTGAATTGTTTTCTGTGTATCATACTGTGCTTGTTTGCATTTATGTGTACATATTGCTGGCCAAATATATGTGAATATTTTTTTGTTTGTTTTTAATGTCGGTCATCATACAATCTCAGTTGACCATAACCATTTTACCTTCTGCTCTGCATGTGTTTGTACAGTTTTTCACCATGTTTTTTATTTTATGTCTTGTATTTATGTTATTTTTTCGGCATGTCATGATCAACGAGCCCAGATAACAGTTAATTTAACATGGAGGGTGCTCTTTCTCTGCCCCTCACTACCAAAAGTCACTAATTTCTACTACCAAAATCATCTAATCAATTAACTCTTTCTAGTATGAGATTACCATATCTTTTATAGGGTTTTAGAGTAATGAATGTTTCATAAATAAATTGGTATTAAGTAAATTAGTCTTAAGTCAGCCTTAAAAGTGTCCTGCCCTTTTGAGAGAACTTCTCTTGGAATAATGCAAGAGTACTAAAGATTGGATTTTTCGAATTTTGTACTCTCTTATCATTCTTGTCTTTTTGAATATTTCCAAAACATTAATTCTTTGCCCTATCTATTTTTTTGTCCTGAGTTTCTCCAGGCTTCATGAGTCAGTTGCGCTGGCCACAGAAGCAAGTTTTGATCATTCAAGCTTCCAGACACCAAAAAATAATAAGATTTGTTCAAGCACCAAATTTCTACGTCCAATAGTAATGGACATATCGTCCATAGGAAAACACAGGGCATGACATCATCCACGGTGGTTTCGCACACCTTATTTCATCTGTGTTTTACTTCACGCAACCAGTGCAGATGTCTTCATCCTTGATTGATGAATCTAAGATGGAAGAAACCAGATTATGCATTGCCGCTTGTGAATGATGATGTCATAAGTTGTTGTTTTTGATGAGCGGTATTGTTGTTAATATTGGACTTAAAAACTTAGCATTTTAAGAGATCCATTATTTTTTGCTTCTGATTTTCAGTGCCCAACTTGAACGACGTTCATGTCAGTTTATTTGGGAGGGAGAAGTTTGAATTTTCTGATCTCAATGTAAACTAAGAAGGTTTATTTCTTACTAAAGAGTTGACTTTTGGCATTTTCAACATTTTCCAAGTGCTCTTCTTAAATTTTTAATAAGGAAACTGTCTCATGGTACTTGAACTTATATCTGGTCTAGTTGTTTGCCAATTAATTTTTTTGAAAGGTAATTTGTTCAATCTGTACTTTCATCTACTTTTAAGCTTTTCAATGCAGTAATGAAAGCTTTATTTCAGCTCTCAATCCTTACTTCATTTCACAGTGTCTTGCAAAGTTTATATCCTCTGAAGATTAAAATGTAACTTCTCTAAGAAAAATAGCCATTTTCCAGGAACATCCTGAGTGAAATTTGTCATATTATGTGTTTTCGATCATATATCCAGCAAAATCAATAGCTTCTGAGCTCATACCACTATATTTTAATAATTTTAAAATTCAAAGTCGTGTTCCAACTTTTTCCTAATTATTATGATAGAATTTGAAAATCAGTGCATCAGTCTCCGTTGCAAAGTTGTAGTGATTAATTTTCCTCTGTTTTTGCATTCAATTGCACTCTTTTCATCAGCAGTGTAGCTTTCTCTCTCAAAGCCTAACTTCTCAAAGAACTCCTGTTTCTGTGGCCTGAAGAAAAATCAGCCTTTATCATTTGCTAAGGGGTTTCTTTTTGTTTCAACCATAGTATTAATTTTTTGCCCTTGGTTTTCAGACTGGTTTTGTCGAAACTTTGAAACCGCAGTTCACACCAGGTCAAGTCATGCAACCAGCCTCAGGTCCGGCATCAACGCAAAGACCACCTCCGGGTCCTGTAATCGACCCAGCAGAGCATGAGGCACTGAAATCTCAAGTCAAAGATTTAACTGAAAAGTTAGACACAATGAGACGTGAGTAACCCAAATCTGCTAAAATTAAAATATCCATGAAGCATAACTTGAGTCTGTCACAGCATCGTATATTATCATCTAAAAATCTTGATAGTGTCAGAAAAGTTTTGAAAGATTGCAAACTTGTTGCAAAGCCTTCAGCTCACAGAATAATTCATGACAAGTCTAGATTTTTTCGCTATTATCCATACTTAGGGCTGAAGTCAAAAAATGCGTATATCGAATTGTGGTGTAGAAGTCTGTAATCATGTTTTATTTCTTTAAAAGAAAACGATGAACAACCAACAATTATTATCAAAATCTTCTGTGAATACTCTTCATACATCTTGAAAAAATCACCCAAAATTGCAAGAAAACATTTTTATTAGTTTTCCCTGAAGAAATAAAACATACTTGGAGATTTTTAAATGAAGGTATGAATTTTTCCACATTTAGCCATTGATGCGATTTATTTCACAAGCTTAATGTAATTCTTTATGATTCCTTCATTTTTTATTATTCAAATCTTTTTTTCATCAAAGGAGTAAGGATAAATGAAGTTTCATGCGATTATAATTATTTTTTTCTCCTCAGTGAAACACAAAGAAAAGACGCAAACACTGGAAGCCATGAAAATTCAGCTGGACCAAGCTGCTGAGTTTAAAATAAAAATTATCGAATCACAAGCTAATTTGAAGAAAGACATCGAACGCTTGAAAAAAGAGAAGCAAGATGCTCTAGAGGCCAAAAATGAATTTTCTGACCTAGCAGAAACTTTGGAAATGGCAACTCTCGACAAAGAAATGGCAGAGGAGAAGGTAAGTTTCTCATGAAGTCATATTTTACTTTTTTTCATTCCTCTTTTTGATCCAAGTGCATAGAAAACATAGAATAATCATTTTTTTTTTCTTACTTGACACAATAGTTAACTTCTGATAATCGATAGCATGCTCAATAAGGAAACGTGCTAAGAGAAGAGGACATGCGTGTCGCATTTTTATGCTAATTCTGGCAATTTCAATAGAGGAGGCCTATCGATAAGGGCTGTTTTTGTCCCCACCCTAGCTGAATTTCCTCAAACCTACGATTTTTTTGCTCTTTGGAGGTCTACATTTTCTAAATTTCATCATTATTTGGACTACATTTTGCAATCAGGGACTATAAATTCCGGCCTGGTTTAAAAACAACGTATGTGCCATTTGTTTTCCTATGCACATAAGTATTTTTTCAGATGAGCCAGAATTTATAGCTCCAAATTGCCAAATGTAGTCCATTTGGTCATTTTCGGTCTCTTTTCTAGCCTGAAAGTGGCCTAAACGTGAATCGCCAGGCCGATTTTGGCAGAAAATTCAGATTTTTTGGCATTCAACTTCAAACTTGCACTTCCCGCCAAAATCGGCCTCAAGGCACATGTTTTGGCCGTTATTAAACCCAAAAAGATACCAAAAATGACCAAATGAGGACTTATCTGTAACAATAGCGGATGTGAAAAATTACCTTTTCGAAACACGCTTAAAAAACTGTTTTGTTCACACAAAAATTTAAAATATTTGGCTCTGGCATAATGTACAGATCTCAAAGATCACATTTCAAGTATTTTCTCAAAATTTTCTCGATGCCAAAACAGTTTTTTGAATGTGTTTCGAAAAGGTAATTTTTCACATCCACTGTTGTTAGAGATAAGTCCTCAAATAATCATGCATTATGTTAAGTATAAACCTTCAATGAGCGAAAAATCTTCAAATTGAGAAAATTCATGGTGGCCTGAAAACGGCTCTTAATGATACCCCTCTTTTGGGATATATTGAGAATCTGCTTTCAGACGGAGGTGGCCAATTGAGAAAAATTTCAGGGTCCTAAATTTCTTAAATCCTGCATGTTCAAGTAACTTCTGTGTTTTCTCCACCGAATTTTCTTAGCTATCCAATTCTCAGATATTTTTTCCTTCGCTTTATGTCCTCACAATTTCAGGGGAAACTGAAAAAATTCAGATATCGGGAAATTTGGAATTGAAAAATTAGTGACTGCACACCTGCGCCATTACTATTCTCTCTGTGTTATAACAATCATTTATCTTCCAATTCAATCAGTCATTACTTGTTCACAGGCAGAAACGTTAGAGTTAGAACTGGAGCAAGCAAACGAAAGGATTGAAGAGCTTACACTTGATCTAGAAATAATGAAAGCCGAACTTGAAAAAATCACTAGCGGACACAATGCAGAAATCAATAATGAAGATGGAGCGCCCGTCACAAACTATCAGCTAAAACAGTTAGAGCAGCAAAATATCAGGCTTCATGAAACTTTAGTCAGGTATTCATTTCCAGCCCCTATTCATTCAACATAGCATTTCGACATTTGAGCCACCGCTTTTCTTATTTAAAAACTTTTCTGCCTCATATTGAAAGATATTGCTGACTTTTTAATTTGTATTACCTTATCAAGGAAGCCTCTAGGAAAACGTAATAAATTCTGATAATTTTTCAGAAGATTTAGCAGGCAACCTGCATTGAGCGCAAAGCGGTTCAATTAAGAAGATATGTTTTCTCAGATGGTCAATTTTACTGAAAACGCAAGAATACCTGTAATCCTTGGTCAATTGGTGCAACTATGGTAGATGACATGTTTTTCTGCGGCTTTGTTTATGACTCAATGTTTTTGCAGGATGAGAGATGTTTCTGCTCATGAAAAACATGAAACACAAAAACTGCAGAAGGAGCTTGAACAACGAAAAGCAGAAATAAACGATTTAAGAAAAAATACGGACAAATTAACTGCTCGCTGTGCTGAGTTGGAGGAGCAAGTGGCTGATCTACACGAACAAGTACGTTGAATATAGTGATTATCCATTGTTCCTTCTCAGAGGCTATCATGAAATAGATACAAGAATAACATATTTAATTAGCTCTCTCACAACAATATCCTTGGTTTCTAGTTTCTATCTAGTTTTTCCAATTTTTTTGGCCTCTCCAAAAATTAGTTACTTTGGACATTTTTGAAGAGTCCTAGAACTCATTTAATGATACTAAAACTTGATATAGTTAACACTTAGAGTTATTAAATTCAGAGACAATGTTCATGACTTCTCGCCACACTCCAGTTTTCAATCAGAAAACTAATCTACATAATTGCTCGAAAACTGCTGTCTGTTTCATTTTTTTTTTTTCAACCAAAAAACATTTGGACAATATTAAAATAATATTAATGATTTTTGAATAATTTTTAAATCTTTTGAAATAAAAAATTTCAAGGAACAAATTCTGCTCTTTTTCCTTTGAAAAAATAGAGCAGGTGCTTTAAAAACTATGCAATAAAGTGCAATTCCAGAGTTCAGCTATCGATGACTCTCTCAGGAAACAAACATAGAACAAGCTTTTACACAAAAAAAAGTTTATCTTTTGCGCCTTTTTTTATCAGCAGGTACATATCAAGCACTGGGGACAGTTTGCAATTCATCTGCTAGTAAAAAGTACGCAATGTTAGTGAATAATCCATTTGTCAAAATCTTCCAACAGAAAGCATCTATTAAAAACCCTTCATCCCGTTAACAAACATATTGATGTTATGTCTTCTGTCTGAGAAATATACTCAGTAAAAATATACTCTGTATATAGATAGGGTATTTGTGAAAAAAATCTGCTAGGTCAATTTCTAAAATTATTTTTGCTGCGCATCTTTTTCTCGCAAAATAGCCCGATCAAATTCGAATTTATGTAGAAATACCACTCTTTAAGAATGTCAAGAAGTATAACATATTCAATTGTGTTTCTCTTACTTTGCCATCAGGTGGATGCTGCTTTAGGTGCGGAAGAAATGGTAGAACAACTTAGTTTACAAAAATTAGTCCTGGAGGAAAACGTTAGTAAATTGCAAGAGGAAGTATTTGATTTAGAAGCTCTGAAGGACATCAGCGATCAATTGCAAGAAGACAGCCGAGAGCTTGAACTTCAACTTCGTCAAGATGTCGACATGGCAAATGCCACAATTAGAGAGGTATTCGTCCATGTAACCCTCATCATTTATCATATGTGAGAGAGTAAAACACGATGTGCCCTGAAGAAAAAGAATATTGAGAATTCTAAACCTCAGCCTAAAGATTAATGCTGCATCATACAATGTAAAAAACACCCACGAATTCCACAGATTGATCCTCTGACAGCAAATGCAAAATTTGAAGACATAGAATGGGAATTTTAAAAAAAGAGCCTTTGAGTCCATTAGTACTCTTGACAGCCTTAAAACGATTAATTTTAAACGCTTATAACATCAGTAATCATGTGAATGAAGACTACAATAAGACTTCAATTTATTGAATTTCACAGGACCGACGAATCGATCCGTTGTATCGCAGAATCTTTTAAGTCGAATTGCTTGAAGCCCTTGAAGGGAGCGGAAGATATTTCTGCAGAATCACAATTTGACAAATTGAGGTCTCGCTGCAGTTCTATTTTTGCTAGGGCTTTTTCTTTAATTATAGATTATACTTTAGTCACATTCTTGGTTTTTTCTCCCTTTTTTTTTCTTCTCCTTTTTTTCTCCCTTTTGTTTCTCTTTTTTTTCTCCCTTTTGTCCTCTAGTATAAAAAATTAGTTAATAATTTGTCCAAAAGCGTTCAGAAAATTATTTGAATGAAGCTAACATGATTCAGATTTGAATCTTATAACGCAAACTAACTCATTTTGAAAAAAAGTAGGAGGGGTAGTATCTGGAGATGTCAAAGAGTAAATAATACATAATAACCTATGTAACTTGATAGAAGTATTTTATTTTGCTAAGAGGACAGTGTCCTCAACCTCTGGAATCTTGACCAAGAAAAAATAAGGTCGTGCAATTGAATTGTATCAGGCTCAAGTAATACAATTTATTTTTGGCAATTTATGGTTTATTTCCTGTGGAATCTTGCCAAACTTGCTATGCTACCAAGATTTTTTTCATTTCTTAATAATGTTAAGCTCATAGTTATTTTGCAAGAGGTTTAGAATCAATTCAGCACATTTTAGAATCAACGCATTTGCTGCTAATCTCCCTATGCTAAAACTTGCGTCCACGGATGAGCCAGAAATAGAGGTTCATGATTCCAAAATGTAGTCCAATTGATCTTTCTGCCATTCATATCAAGATCAAATCGAAATATAAATTTGACTAGTTTCATGTGAATTATGTATTCTATGTTTGTACCTTGAAATGTCTTCAGGTCCAGAAAGAAAAAGAAAACGCCTTGGAGATGCTAGCAGATAGGGAACTAACGATCGTAAAATTTAGAGAACTGGTCGCAAAGCTAAAAGAACGCTGTCAAGAGCTGGAGCACCAACTGGACAGGGAATGCAACAGTAAGGCAGCCATGAGCCTGAGCATTCCAGAGATGCTCGACTACAAGAAGATTTTCATAGACTCAAAAGCGCTCGCACGTGCCATAGACTTAGAATTAAGACGAATGGAAGTGGAAATGTTGCAGCAGCACGTGAATCTGCTCCAGGCATTCATGCCGGATTCTTTCATGAAAGGCAGTGGTAAGCATAAAAATACTTAACTCTCAGCTTTGTGGAGTGAGCCTCTCTAAATCAGAACGGGTAACTCGTCTTCCGTGTTGTGTACGCTCCTTTTGCAATGGCTCTAAGTCCTCTTCATTTTAATGGAGTGAGACTTTTGATGTATGTTATCTGCACTGTTGCGCTAAGTAAAATCACTGTATCAGCATTCAAATGTTGCTATTTTTCCGCTAGGAAAATTTTTATTTGTGGAAAAAGTCATGAATATTTCTCCCGAAAATTTCAGACTTTTTACATAAAGTTAAAGGAACAAAATCCTCTGAAAAATCGGAAGAGAAATATTCACAAATTTTAAATTAAAATTTGAGGTTTTCAAAGGAAATTTGGCAACTTCTGATGGCTCATACAGCGCTCTTCCTTAGCTTGGAAAAGTAGAGTTAGGAATTTTTGAATATTATACTATATCGACTGTGTAAGTCGCCAATCACATAACTCGGTTTGCGACGTCGCAGACTTCCTGTCGTACTTTATTTTTTAAACGGAAAACTACTCAACGACAATGCTTTAAAACTGCCGTGATTTTCTTCTCTGTGCATAGAAAATTCTGCATAAACTTCAAGGGGTGATGTCAATTTGTTCTCCTTTAAAAAAATAGCCTAGAGGCGGAGATTTTCAGCCTCTGCAAACAAAATATGTAATTGCGGACTTACACTTATGTCTTTAATTTCGTTTTGTGAGAATTCAACACACATTTTATAACTCGCAAGGAACTTCCTTTCAGGTGATCATGACGCTGTTCTTACTTTGCTGTTGATTCCCCGGCTGATCTGGAAGAGTGAGATCCTAATTTCTCAAACTAGGGATAAATTCCCAGCAATAGAAATTACTACTAATCGGGAAGCTCTCCTCAAAGATCACTCAGCTAATCAATTTGCAGCGCGGTCGCGTTTTTGTTCTTATCTCTACTTCTTACAGGTATGTTATTTTTTTCACACAAAATTGATTACTGTTTGGAGGGGGGGGGGGTTATCGTAATTACGCTAAATCATTTTACCGTTTCCTTTATCTCCAGATTTTTTTCTATCAGCAGTCTCTAGTGTGATTTCTTATGACACAAAAAATTGAAGTCATTGCTAAGAAAAATAATAAAACTTGTAAAATTGTAGAATCAAGAAATGGAAAATGTCATCCTTTACGAAAGAAGTTTAGTTTATTCAGGATGATTTCTTATATAAACTCTCTTGTAGAGAGAAGAGATAGCACATTTTAAGCGCAAGAACTGTCTCAAATAAAAATTTTGTGGAAAAAGCAATGATAACTTTCTTTATTTCAACTCGTAAGTTTGTTCTTCAGTTTTATTTAGTTTGCTGAGAGTCAGCTTTTGCATGTTGTTTGATAGACATAACCCTACATCATTGGGTAAAAATGAAATTAATAAAAAAAAAAAATTAAAAAAAGTTAATATTTTAAGAGAGGACAGCCCTTTTCATTGCAGTTGCTCAATTGCAAACAAATATTTCTTTAAAGTAGGAGACAGACTCCAACTCTAATTATGTGCACACTGTCAAAGGGAAATTAGACGCAAATTTCAATTTTCATAATTTCAATTCCCAGGCTGTGCTGCGGCAGTTCCTTAATGGACTCAACACTTGTCCACCAGATCTTCTGATGAATATAGCAGGCATTTTTCCGGAGTTGAACCTCCATGAGAAAACTATAGATAGCTATGTAGAACTATTGCGAACGAACCAACTAGATGAAAATGTCAATACTGATGCGTTAGAGAAGTGCTTGAATTACTTTTGTGCCATGCATCCAGCGTATCTGCTTCGAGCCGGCGTGAACCTACACCAAAGCTTTTTGCTCTCGGACTATCACAAAGCATTTTCAGCGGCTATTGATAGCCTCCGCACTGATGCTGCAATCATCAATGCCGTGATGCAGGTATGAAAACCTCAGAAAAACCTTAATTTTACTTGATTTGCACTAAAATTGAATTTGTATTGGCGCTTACATGTTCTTAAATTTGAAGAATTTGCTTAATCTATTCCAAAGTCCTTAAAATTCAAATCACCTGGTGGTCCAGAAGATCAGTCTTTTTTCATTTTGCTGCGAAGACTTCTGGAGAGTCCACTAATGTTGTCTCTTTGTCATACAACTGCCTATTCATTAGGTACGTAGCAAAGAATAAAGGTAAAAGAGAAGGAAACTTTCCTCGTAAGACTCCCTTTGATTGTTTTTGTAAGTTCTTCCATTTTTTTAAAAAATCCTTGAAAGGAATACAACAAATTTTGATCTCATTGGGATTCCTTGTGACGTCCATGAATTTTCTGAAGATTGCAGATAGGTGTAAGGACTTATATCTGAACTTTCCTAGAAATGAATTAATTTTGGACTTTGAAATCTAAACAATTTTAAAAAATTTTAGTTATGGCTTTCCTAAAATCACGGAGTCCCGAATTTTCTTCTCAAAATTTCAAAGTTTTGATAATTATTTTTTTTCAAAAAGGAAACACTGATAAAAATTTGCACAATCATGCCACAGAGGGAAGATTCATTTTTTCAAAAACCAAAAAATGTGTTGTGACAAATGGTAAAACCATGCCATAGAGAGTTACAATTTTTTAGCTAAAATCCAGTTTTCTTAGTTTTACATTTGGTGTAATTTTGTTTCTAGCCGGAATCTAACCCACACGATATTGAACTTTTGTGTCAGCACTTAATGACATCGTGTGAAGTCATGTTCACGCACTTGAAACCAGTCCGATTACTCCTGTCTAGCTCACCTGGTGCTGAGAAAACAGCTGATTTTGGTCTTGGAGAAATGTTCTTGCAGAACACCTTATCTCAAGCTCAAACACATGCAATGAAAGCCTCAAAAGTTATCCGTGATATAGCCAGAGTTTCCTTTTCTTCAATTGTAATCACTGGAGGTAATGTCGCTCATCAATACTTTCCAAATATCTTTAAGTAGAGTAACTATTACAGTCATATACAAGCTTATTTCTATGGGACTACTTTGAAGAAAGACGAGGAAAAAATAGTTCCACAAAGTGAAGTGTATCCAAGTGTTGCTTCTGTATAGGTATAATTGTGTCAAAGAAATCAATGATTAGCTTATCGATAAGCAGATAATGATTGCATTGGCTTTCTAGGTGTATCTTTCATTTTCTCAATCAGATTTATCCATCCTTCTCCTCCAATTTAATGAATTCATCTGGTATTTGTTACATCAGCTGTTGACAATGAAGTGGGAATTGACAAGAACAAAATGTTCGAAATTGCCACGTCTTGTTGTGATCGTGTGTTTGATGATACATTGCAAGGGCCAGTTGCTGTGATCAAAAATGAAATCAATGCCCTAGCTGCAGATATTGCCAATTTAGCGCAGACGATTCAAGAGACAATTCACTCATCATCAAACGTTGCTCAGGCGAAATCGAAATCTTCCGTTGAGGTAAGAAGAAATTTTTTCGTCTCCGTTTTGGTTTCTTAAGGCGTATTTTGCATATCATTAGATTCCAATAACCAGAAGAGATTCGTGTATTAGAGAATGAACAAGTATGAAAAAGCAGAAACAAGTAGTATGGGATATCAAAGATACAATTTCATTCTTCCCGAAGCATTGGAACTAATTTTTGGGTGTAACCATTATGACTTCTTTCCATTCCTACTTCGTTGCTCACCAGACTTGTTCTGGTATTTTCCTGCTCGCCCATCTGCCAACATAAAATTGATATGTTAAAAGTGATTGAATGGATTGCCACTTTACAGGATGTAATCGCCCTGCTTACCATGATTTGTTCATAGAAAGACACAAATGCATCGTTTTACAACTGCAAAGTATCAAATTAAATTTGCTAGTGGTGAGCTCTGTTTCATCTGAGCGTTCTTTTATCCCAACTGGCCAGCCACCACAAGAGGTCAAATAATCTGGAGTATAGCGTACTTAAGTACCCTGTGAACAATTGAAACAAATTAAAACAACAATCAAAAAACAATTGAGTATAAGAGTTTGCGAAATTTTTTTGTTTTTCATATCATTTAGGTTAAGTTTTCTCATATCTCTCTTACCCCAAGCAAACCCAATTGCCACCAGCTGAGGGAAAAGTGCCGGCAGACAAGGTAGATTTAAAAATGCAAAAAATGGATTTCGCAAACTATGCTCAAAAGAGTGGATTTTTAAAAACATTGTATATACTTATCATGATTTTTGTGGGATTTTACCACCGGTAAGTCAGTCAGATACATTTCTTGCGTGCAACAGGTCTGTTCCTTTATCTAACAAGGGCTTATTATTCATGTTATATTTCTTGATGTGTTTTCTGCAGATTACGCCACCAATTATGGTTCGTGCCAAGCAGACCAAAGAAGAATTAGGAAACACCAAAGTTCTTCGAACGAAGATCGAGGCTTTGGATGCTGACATTCGTGAGTTAAAAATGACTTTGAGAGCCAAACAAGAAGAAATCGGGGAGTTGTCCGTGAGGAAAGAGTTAGCAGAGAAGAAACTTGCAAATGCTGTCAGAGACAATGAATTCAATACTCAAAAATTACAAGTTAGTATTTTTTTCTCTTGTTAAAATTACAAAGACTTCTATCTACTTTTCTGTGTGACTGATATGAATAGATTTTTAAGGAATAGTTGAATTTAGATTAAATGTTCATCGTAATTGCAGATGACTTTGAGATTGCGAAGTTTAAAATTATTACAAAAACATTTTTTTGTGGAAGATTGATTTTAAAAAATTAAAATTTGGGGGAACTCCTTTTTTTATTCAAAGATTTTACACGATTTTGCTTCTGTGGCTTTTATTATATTCTGAGCTATGATTTATGCTGTCTGGGAGAAAATGTGATGGAAAAAAAAACTGAAGTCTTATCTTCATTTTACTGTCGAGTTTGCATAATTTTTTATTATTGATCTATTAAAAATTTGACAAAAAGAATCTCAAGTACAAGGAAACAGAATCTATACAAAAGCAAGAAGGAAAAAAGAACGACACATATTTCAAAATGTTGGGTGTATCAAAACACTCATTATCTTTCCTCAAGTTCGCTAAAAACAGACTGAACTGTTGTGAAAACTGTAATGCAAGTCTCGGAAAACAACTAAGCTCTTTTATAAGAAACAGTAAGCCCACAACTGCTGCAAAAATGATTCAAAGGGTTGCAAGACATCGCCAAATTTGTGGGATTGAGCTCCAAACATTGTTAACAGTATATATCTGTGTGTTTGGTGAAAATGGTTATCTTGAAATAATGAGAATTTGGACTTGTTTGCCAAAGTTATTATGCAGAATTTGTTTTTTTTTTCTTCTTTCTTTTTTTTCTTTTTTTTTGTTGAAGAAGTCCAACTGAAATAATGTGAGAGAAAATTGGATAAAAATAAAGAAGGTGCAAAAATTATGTGTAGTAACCCAGCATGAGTTTGAATCATTTATCATTCAATTCTTTCAGCGGAAATTAGAAGAAGCTCAGAATCAGCTCAAACGAAAAGAGAAGGAGTTTGAAGAGACAATGGATCATTTGCAATCTGACATTGACAACCTGGAAGCAGAAAAAGGAGAACTGAAGGACAAACTGAAGAACTACTCCAAAAAAGCATTTATCGAGGGTGTTGCAGCCAAGACAGTAGGCGGTTCGTTAACATCACCTGTTCACAGTGGAGGGCCTGTCCAAGTGATCGAGTCACCACTGCTTCTTGACGAGATCGATAACTTACGGAGAGCCCTGGATGTGGTGCAAATGGAGAAAGGGCAGCTAGAAGCGCAGTATTGCCAGAAGATTCTGGATGGCATGAAACCGTTGATCATCCCGCAGAAACCAACAAAAACGAAATTAGACGAACTCAAAATTAAAGCCAAAAATCTACGCCAGGTATTTTTATTTGTAACTACAGCAAAATGTTTACCCATTCATTGTCCTGCATTTTATAGGATTTTTTCATTTTCTTAGTTGGATATTTGATTGTTTTTTTTTCTCCTTTTACTTTTAAGTCCTAGGTGTCTACAGGACTAGAAAACCAAGAATCATCAGGAGAAAATCAGGGAATTTTATCAACAGACTTGAATTTTGAACAATTTTGAATCTTGAAATCTGATGAAACATCGCATGATATGGAGAGACAAGACATTTCGATCATTTTAATCTGTGAAAATCTGAAAGAGTCAGAAATGTTTTCCCCCAGAACACTAAACATCTCGACAGTTATCTTAATTTGATTAATATCAATTGCTTCACCTCTCTTACATTAGCTAAATAGTTCACTTCATGCCTAGAATTTAATTTCCTGCAAGAATAGCGAAAGTGGTCCTTTTTTTGAAAAAATTACTGTGCTTCCTTGGCATTTAGTTCCAATTCAGATTTTTACAGCTCATTCTTCTGAAGAGAATTTGCTCTATGACAAATCCCTTGACCAAACCCTGTTTGCAGCACAGGCATCAAAATGCACAGCTTTGATAACTATTAACGTAATTTTCTCAAACCTTGAAAACTTGGCATTCACTGTATGTACGTATGTGGTTTCAGGTGCTATCACATGACTAGCGCTGCCGCTTGTATAAATGATGTCATCAGCGCCATATTTGATGAAAACAATGTTATCTGATTTAAAACATTTTATATTTCTGTTGAATTTGTATGCACTTAAACATATAAGGAAGTGAATCGAACGGTTTTACTGTAAAATTTTCGCTTCAATAACTATCTTTTTTATTCCTTACAGGAATTATTAATAAAGTCCTTACCAAAAGTGCCTGATCTTAGCAAACGAATTATTGGTGTGGAGCCAGCCTTAGATCCTGCTTATCAGAAGCATTTCCGTCAGAAAAAAGAAATGAAGGAATTGCAAAGGAAAGCAGATGCTCTTGAGGTGACTTTTTTTATTAAATTGGTTTCAATTTTTCATCCCTCTTAAATCAAAATGACTCATCTCCATTAAGACCGCGTTTAACAGGAAGGAACCAAGCCACATCAGCTATTGCCAAATTTAAATGGGCAATTTAATTTTTTACGAGAGAACGTTTGTGCAGACTCCATTGAAAATTTAAGGAATTTGCTTGGCTTTTTACGGAAAATTCGCAGGAATTTGTACAAAAATCCGCCCAACCGTTTTATTGTAAAAGATTAAATTACTCAATTAAATTTGGCAATAGCTGATGTGGCTTGGTTCCTTTCTGTTTAAAGGCTGTCCATTTATCATCTTGAATAGATTTTTAGTGGGGAAAGTTGTTTGATTTTTTTATCCTTAAAATATGTTAAAATTTTTCCTCTCATATGTTCAAACTTTTGGTTAAAACTATTTATTCTCCCCTGTTTATTCATAATCATTTGACAAACAAGTTACCAGGGTAGAATCTCATTTTCCAAGTCTGAATTCTTACCCTCTACATATTCATGGGCCATTCCTGAAATACTTAAAAGTAAATAACACTGAAATCGAATATATTTACTCTGCCCTTTCCCCTCTTAAAACCATCAACACAGATCTGCACTTCTTAAAAGAATATGTAACAATCAGTTTAACCTACATTCTAATAAGCATTTTGTGATGAATTTTGGATGAATAGTTGCCACCTCGCATTGATTTTTATGTTAGATTTTTGGAAAATCAGCGCTACATGACCATTGTAGTGTTATGCACCACAACCCCAAATGGATTGCATTTTGCAAGAAGGAACCATTAGCATTGCAATGATGCTAAGATTGTGCAACTTCATCTTTTGCAATAAAATTGCGGAAATCGTGAAAAACTATGAAATTTAGATGCTAATTTTTGTCTTAAATTTACAGTTTTTAGCGAGTAAAATAGAAACTACTAATGGATAATCGGGGTTTTCCTCCAAGACAAAAGAAGTTGCACAATCTTAGCAACATTGCAATGCTAGTGGTTCCTTTTTGCAAAATGCAATCCAAATGTCCCCTCCTCCCTGTAATGCAGGCTTCAATCCTCCATCTTCCCTGGAGCGTTTTATTTTTGATGTTTCAAAATCCCTGCTCCTGTTTTTTTTTTTTTTTTTTTTTTTTTTTTTTTGAGAAGAACAAGTCTACTTTATGGCTGTAAATTTGTACGGAATACTTTGCTAACATGAAAGAAAAATCAAGAAAGTTTTAAAGAAATTACATCAACTAGTTCTCTAATAAAAATATTATGCAATTTTTTTGGCCTGTTCTTTTTTATTCAGTAAGTTAGGAATCTATTGAAATCTATAGACATATTTGTTCATTACAGAGATTTAATAGTCCATAGTTATCAGAGGAATTTTTGACACATTCACGTTTCGTTCCAGGCCCCTCAAATTTTCAGGGATTTAGGCCAAGTGGAATCTGTTTCTGTAGATACACTCGTCCGTTCTGTGAAAATTTGATGCCTCTACGGGGATTCAAAGCGGGAACCTGCCGACCTAGAGTCACACTTGCCAACAACTTGGCTAATCTGACCGGCAAATTCAGATTTGATTTTGGTGCGCTTTTGGCCGAAGTATCAGTTCAATCCTATTTAAAATGAAGATACTTAAATCTTAATTTGGCGTTTGCAATTAGAAGGTCCCTTTTCCTGTGGACAAAGTTTTGTAATGTTCTACACTATTTTTCAATATTTTTTTGTTTGTCAAATGGATCCAACCATTTTTATCAATTCTTGTTTTCACTTTCAGACGGAAATCCAAGAAGAAATTATCAGGCAAAAAGCAGGTAGCGGAATAGACACTGATCTAAAAGTATTTCCAACTCCTGAAATGACAAAGGTAAAATTTGCATTCTTTCCTCTTGTCAAAAGTCTTATGCCAATTTGCTGGCATTCATCATGCCAACCCTCCCTGCATGTAATAGATCTTGTCTTATAGGTCTAGTATATGTGGATGTAATTTTGCAAGCTGTGCGCCAAACTTTATAAGCTGTTCACCAGTGTTACTATTTTTCCATCCATATAAGGAGGCTGCAAATAAAATGATGGAACTCTGCACCAGCTAAATTTTGTCACTGTGTATTTGATTTGGCGTTCTTTACAACCTCCTGAGCAGAACATGCTTTTGAAAATGAAAATTTTTTCGTGCAAATCTCAACAAAAGCAGGGCTGACGAGAGAATTATTCAGCATTTTTATAGGCTCTGCCACTATGTCAGATCAGCGGACGAAACTGTGTTCGGACCTTGACCCTACATTTAATCACTTGCTGTTATCAAATATCATTCGGTAGAATTTCGATTATTTTTTACTTAATTCTATTCAAACGCAAGCAAGGTTGCAAGTCATGTATTATATGTCTGTCCTTGGTCGGCAAGAAATGGAGAACTGTTTTCGATCACCCATTGGCATTGCAACATTTCCACTGGGTGTGTGAAGGTGCCAAAAATCATTGCAAGGTATCTAGCGACCAGGAGAACCGGGAAGTGTCAGGGAAATCAGGGGAAACGTCTGGGAATCCGCCAAAATTCTACATGTCAGGGAATTTTATTTTGCAAGCAATTTTCGTGTCAGTAAAGCGTCAGGGAAATCGAAAAACACCGATTTTTTGGAAAAAGTTTCGCGAATTTTATTCTAGCAGAGATTTCTACCAAAATTTCTCCCAGGATTTCTGTTTTTTTTAAAAATGAGGCAAAAATATCTCGCATAAGTTTAGACACCATATATTTTGCTCTATTTATTACACGATATTCCTAAAATATGAGACAATTCTTACTCACATCTAATCAGTTCAGCCGTGTCAAAATTAGGAATTTTTTTTTTTTTTTTCTGTCAGGGAATTATTTTTCTGTCTGTCTGGAAATTTTACATTTTTCCCCGGTTTTTGGCCATTTTTGTCAGGGCAATTAGAGAAATGTCGGGGATTTTTTTTTTCTTTTTGAAAATTGCGAGACACCCTGTACTTGCTGTCATCAAATATCATTTAGGAAAATTTCGATTATTTTTTACTTTCATTCTATTCAAACGCAAGCAAGGTTGCAAGCCATGTTTCATTTCCCTGGCCAGGAAGAAAAAGAGAACTGTCTTCAATCACCAATCGACGTTGCAACATTTCTATTGGGTGCCAAGGTACACTCTACTACAGGTATGGACAAACGGGGTGCCGAAGTGGCGGCGCTGAGAAAATAGGCGATCGAGTGACGTATGAAGTCGTACCGTCCATTTGCTGCGCAGGTTTTCGCAGTCGTACTCTCGATGCTGTCAAATCTACGCGTTTTGACGACTTTCTAAAATTCCATTTGTCCATACCTGTAGTAGAGTGTACCTTGCTGGGTGCATGAAGGTGCTGAAAAATCATTGATGCTAATCAACCTCCTTTTTACCTGCGTGATTTTAAATTTTGATCGATTTTGTTCCAGGCCTTCAAAGAGATGGATCCCATTTTAATAGGTGAAGTAGTCGTTCCTGTACCCGCCAGCGATCCCGACAGTGGTCAAACTAGGAAATTATTCTTAGATAGTAATCAATTCAAATGCCTTCAACAGAAGCTCTTGGCTATGGGAACGTAGAATCCAATCATCAATTAAGTCCGTACTGTTGATTTTATTTTCATCAATATTTTGTTTATTTTCAATGCTAGGATCCGACAAATGAAAGATATCTTTTTGTTTCAATTTTATCCCTCAAGAGACTCTTTTAGTTTTTGATAAATTTATTTTTTTCCAAGGTCCTATTGATTTTACTGTTGGAGTTGCAATGCATGAAAGCATACTTGAATTTTAGTTCTGGATTTTAGTTCTTTTAAATCGTAGATCCGCTCACTCTCGTTTCGGTAAAGTCGGTGTAATTTTATAAGTCGAATCATCAAAGTTTTGTGAATCACCTTTTTTCTTTTCTTTTTTTAAGATATTTGTAGCGATATATTAATGTAATTACTTTTTCTGTGATCGATATTTATTAACCCTGTTATGCTTCAAGTCTCTTTTGTTATCGCATGATGAATTTCATCTACTCCCAAACATAATTAATTAACTAATAAATCTTAGAATTGACTTCAAAACTTTATGAAGAGGAACCTTCAATCACTGTTAATTTTGATTTACCGTCATAATGCTCATTAACTTCATTATTGTACACATAACTATTTTTTTAGCTCCTGAAAATGGCTGTGTTCAGCTGGTTCAATATATCGCCAATCAAAACTAATTTTCATCCATTTTTAGATAAATTAGATTTCCAAAGAGGATGAAAATTTTATGTGCTGTCATCAACATAATAATACGCATTGGAAACTGTCAGTAGTGATACTTTTTCTTTTACTATTTAACTTTCATTAGTGTGGAGAAGTAGTGTAATTGGACAAGTTTAACCTTGGATCAGCGTAATTGCATCAGATGTTTCATAATTTTCTCTGATGTTATAATCTTAAAACAGAACTAAGGAACTCTGTAACTTGAAATTTTGTGAGAATATTCCTCAAAATTGAGGGTAAATTCTCTGAAAGTTAAGTCAGTTTAGTTTTCTGTCAAAATAATAAAACGTCAGAGAAAATTGAGCAGTGTAGAATGCAGTCAGGCAGATTCCAGTCCAATCCATCCAAATAATCGCGTATTATAATATAGTCAGAAAATACCTTTTTGTTGAAAAACTTGCGTGCATGAATGTCAGCGCAAGTTCCTTTTTTCCAAGCAAATCGTAACTGAAAATTATGGACATTCATTATAATTTATTTTGCTTTCTCTTTTCAATACTACTCACTGTGCTTAACGTAAACATCTCCATGATGAAATCTATTCCAGCTTTCAGTGTTGCAGATGTCTTTTCCAATTTTGTTTCTTTGAAGGAGGACCAACTATTGTTAATGCACAAATGTTTTAAAATTGTTGTTACTCTCCTAAAATTATTCTCTGCAAAGCACATGCTAAACTATCTAGTCACTATCTGTTAAAAAATTAAAAAATGACTGGAGAACTTGAAATACTGCAAGCATTAGAACACTGCAAGAGACGTTCTATTCAATTTTTCAAAAAAAAACCATAAACAAGGGCAGAACAAGTTAAAATGATAAATAAAATTTTAAATATTTTTCAGCGCACTCGCAGTTAAGATTTATTAATTGGAATGTGTTTCAGGGCACATTAGGCTCCATGCCCAGCTGTCAGCAAAATGTATAAATAACCTTTAAGTGCAAGTGAGAATGCTGAAAAATTTTTAAACATTTTATTCACATGTTATCCTATCAAAACTAGCCTTTTCCTGTTAATATTGTAAATTTGCTCATTTTTTTTACTTTGATCCTTGTAAATAATTTTTGTAATGTGTTTTAAACAAGTCCTGCGCTACATATTTATTTTCAAACAATACTATAGGTGCAGTTAGAGATGGAACCATCTTGTTGGATTGTGGCTAATTTTATTTTTTCAAAAGTGCAACGAGAATGGCTAAAGTGATTGTTCCTCTAACGCTCACTAAATTCCGATAGTATACCAAGGAGCGTTAATGTAACATAAAAATGATTTTAATTAAAGAATAAATGAATTGATCATCAATATGGTATTTTTTCATGTTAAATAACCACCAGGTAGAATCAAAGGCATGCTGTCTAGACCAGGAAAATCAGGGATTCTTCAGGACATGAAATATTTCAATAAAAAATCAGGGAATCTGTTCCCGAAACGGGGAATCCTTTTCTCTAATGGTTAGAGACAAAGTCTTTCCTCTGTGCTTTATAGACTTCTTTAGCACATTCCACAGGCCCATGGGGCGGGGGACTCCTTAAAGTCAATTTAAATGTTCAAAATTTTGGTAGGTACTGGTACCCGCCATATCTAGGTGACTATGAGGTCGAGGTCAATTTTAATTTTTGAAATTTTGTGGCTGGTCAATTTTACATCATAATGGATCGATTTTTGAGACCGAAAATGCAAATATCTCGTAAACCATTGATCGTTGACTATAGCAAATTAAGTTTTTCAGTCCTCCTGAAGCTCTGGAACTACATTTAGCACCCTCCATGTGCCCATAGAGTCAGGGGCCCCTAGGGTCAATTTTAATTTTCAAAATTTTGGTGCTGGTCGATTTTTCATTATGATGAGAAGCGGATGCTTTTCTCAACCAGCAAAATGCGAATACCTCGTAAATTGTAGGTTGTTAAACAAAACAGACGATTTTTCATCATAATGAAAACAGATCGAAATTTGAGACTGAAAAATGCGAATATCTCGTAAACTTTACCACTCTGAAGCAAGTTAATGCATAATTTTACATTATTTTGTCGGATTTTGGGCGCAAAGTTCGTTCCATGAATGGAAGGATCCAACCATAACAAACTATTCTTTTTCTAGAAACAGTTTATTTACTCAAAAAATTAACAACTTAAAATACAGAAAAAAAAGTTTTCAGTCCCATGATTCATCGTTATTACACAAATTATCCATAATATTAACAAAAGGAAACAAGCTGAACTGTACAATGGTAATGAACAAAGTCAGAAAGGTCTTAATATATAGCGATCGTTCAGAAAATATTTACACAAGTACTAGCATCCTTAACCGCAGCACTACATTTCCTTTTGCAGAGGAATGTGATAAAGAATTGTAATGAAATTTAGTTCGAAAGTAAAAATACAATTCTGTACATAATTTTCTCTTTTTATACCTTCATTTAGAAGTCATTCTATTACATCGGGTGATCCAAAAGTTCCACACTACCAGTACCAAGCATTACTCCCGTAACTTCTGAAAAAATTGAGATGGACACATGAAATTTTGTGAGTAGAAACTCCTAGGTGAAAGGAAACAACTTTTGGGAAACCCCAAAATTTTAAAGGGACCGCCCTGAAAAGAAGCAAGAACCTTACACATTACAAGGGTGGTGCAGGACTTTTGAATCACCCAGTGGAATCTAGCCTTACATAAAAACGAGGAACATTTGAGTATCGCATTCCTATGCAACAGGACTTACTTAAAATTTAAGTAATTACACTGTAATAAGTTGGAGCTCCCAGTTATTTACAACAATTTGAGCTTAAAATATGTAGTTAGTTTTGACACCCAAATTAGCACTAGTAAGTCTATGGACCTGAACTTTCTATTTTAGTTTACATTTTTCAACATACTGAAAGAATTGATGGAAAAATCAAATTCACAGTTTTACTTTCTCTCTCCTGAGTGTTGAGTAAAAGCTGTTTCAAAAAATAGGTTTGAACAGCTGAGCCAACAAAAAATTTAAGTTTTTGTTGATAAGATATGATGAGTTTCAACTCACCTTTGACTAAAGTATGTTTAAACTAGATTGGATAAAAATTTCACAATACCTCGACTTAAAAATAAATCATCTTCAAAAAAAGAATGTTTTCAGAGGATAATTTGAAACGAGAATATATGAGGTATAGAAAAGAGATTTGAAAAAAAAAAATTTAACTTGGTAAATTACTTGAGTGAAACTCAAATTTGCTCCCAATGCAAGAAAACTATTTATGATAGAAATGAAAATTACAATCCGGGTAATGCTGTTTTCATCCAAAATATATTACAAAATATTCAAAACGTAACAAATATTTAGAACGTTTACGAAAATTGGGAAGACAAAATGGGAGAAAACTGTTGTGCCCAGTGTCACTAACCGCAGCCTTTTGCTTGTTCCAAAAATAGAAAGATTAAAAAATGTCTACAAAATTCCAAATGCAATTGAAGTTTTGAGCAAGTTGCTTCTTCCCCAAATAGTTATTATTTTACTTACTATGCAAATAAATTCAAAAGAAAATCACAACAGAAAGAGAAAAGAAAACTTAAGCTCTTGAAAAGATGTAAAAAGGATTTTAGTGTGTGCAACAAACAATTGACAAATTTTACTGTAAAAATAAGTAAAAAAATCTTGCACCATTGGTTCCTTTAAAATTATTATAAAATCGACAAAAAAGACGCAAATATGAATAGTGAAACTAAAATGGAGGCTTATACCCTTAAAGCAACGATTGGCGAATTTGGTCTTCGTCATCTTGTTCACTGCATTTTACATTGCGAAAAGAGGTTTCAACTTAGGCTGTGGTTATAAGTTTTATTAGTTGGTGCTAAAACCAACTGTGGGCACAAACTACAATACCTTTGATTATGCGAATTCATCACAGATCCTTAATATTCTTTCACAATATTTCAATAATCTGTAAGGTTGATTTTAGACTTGAGTCGCTAAGGAGGAAAAAAAGATGTAGGAGAAATATTCATCACTGTCAACGTGTGCAAAATAATTATCATGCTTGGTAAAATTCGATAACCAAATCAAAACATAGCTGAAAAGAGAAGCAACTTTTAGAACATGAGGGGAGAAAGAAACCCCCAAAAAAGGAAATTTTAGAGACTTTAAATTTGGCAGATCAAAGCAGGGAGTACCTCAGAGTAAAATTGCAAGTCGCAAGGCTGTAAAGTTATTTTCTGTTGAAAACGTTTTGTAACTCCAGTTGAATACTGCAAAATGCAGAAAAGTTCAACCAATAGGAGACTTTCTTGCAACTCGTTTGCAAGTAAGAGGAGTAAAAATTAGAGAATCCAGGTTTTTAGCAAAGCTAAGTTTAAGCAAATCTTTAGACCAGCTTCGTGAAAATCAGATCATAGTCTCGTGTGAAACAAAAAAACACACATAAATGGATACAAGGACTAAAAATATTCCAAATTTACCTGTCAACAATATTGGAACGAACCCATTGGAAAACTTTAACTTCATCTCCTATGATAACAAATTGCGCGAAGAGTGAACTAGCAGCCTATCTTTTGAATTTTGAATATTGCCTAGATCTAGAGACATCGACAGGGCTCTTAAAAGGACCCACATTTTAAGTACATAGAAAGGAAACAGTCATAGTTAAAAATATATTCATGTTCGAAACATTTCTGCTCTCCTAAAATGCTTAGTTAACAAGGGAGCAATCGCTTTAATTTTTCTTAAAATTAATCGTAACAGAAGTGCAGGTGAGTGTGTCTATGCTTCCAGAAGATGGAACATCATACAGAGTCAGAAATGCGGCATCGCAATGCATGCTTCCTCAACAAAATTAGGCATACAACACAACGGGCACATTTTCAATTTTGAGGAGTGAGTGAAAATCAAGATTTTCCATAAAAGAGATTCAAACTTCTCACTCGCGTTGGACACCAAAGTCTACTGGAATCAACTTAAGATACTCAACTCATTTCAGTGATATTAACAATGAGATAATGGTTTAATTCTACTCGATCTGTTTTGACTAGTTTATAACTAATTGTAAGATGTTTCAAAAGGAGAAACAAGTTTGCAAAACAAAAGCTGGGTTTGTTACAGAAATAGATGACGGTCAGAATCACTACTGGAAATAAGAGAGGAACTGGTGCTGCATTGCAATGAATTCATATCAAACACCATCATGCTACAATTTCAGAATTTTGTGTCAATGTTACAATACAAATAATACGAAAATTTTGGTCGGATAGAGGGGTAAAATTTAGAGCAAGACCGGGTTTAGAGGACAACTGTGGAGAAAAATTACATTGATTACAGTTGGCATGATTTAATTGAAAAACACCTGAATTAAGAGGAAGAGCACAGGGGTACACATAAAATTTTCAGTAAAACAAAAAATCATGAATTTTTTACAAATTTCCTGGACATAGATGTGCGCTGTAGTCCAGGGTCCCAATTTTTTCGGCAGGTTTGCTGTCCACTCTAAGTTGAGGTAAGAATGTCGACTTTGTTATTCCATCACTGATTAATGGTTTGGACCATTAAAGCACTATAGTTGGCTCTAGCTTGTTGTGAAAAAAAGCTGAACTTGCGTACAACTTGAGCTTGGAAAATAATTTTCCTGACTTAAAGTTGAATTTAGAATTTAGAGAATTACGGTTTGCAACTTGAATTAGACTGCAGCGAACAAGGGTCAGGCCCAGAGTCCCTTACATTAAAAGTTGCTTGCAGAAATTAACATAAAAGCATGTGAAAATAGAAATAAATAAAAAGTGAGGTAATGATGTGGACTAGCAAAATTGAAGTTGTTTGCCTTCTTTTCTAAAAATTTCTGAAATCTTTGTGTGCTGACTTAACCCTTGAAAATGAGCGACAGCAATTAATTTGCAAAACAATTACTTCCCGACACTTCCTGTATTGGAGAAGCTCTGTGAATGATCTAATTAAAGTATTGTTACCAGGAAAATTTGGTGTTCATCAAGTTTAAAAATTCTTCTGGAACTTGTGTCCGATAAGTTGGCAGTTGTTCACTTCTGACTGCCACTTGCAGTAAACATGTTTAGCAATATCCCCTCAGAGAAAGGTATTGGTTTTCGTATCTGTGCACATCCGCAGCACGGTGTCATCATGGCACTGGGCCAATCCTTGATTGCTATTAAACAGTGCCGACAAAGTCGCTTGCGAATGGAAAGTAAACAACTGCCAACTTATCTAACGCAAGTCCTACTCATGGAGTGAAAGCAAATGTTTAAATTTCAGGGGTGATATAATGATAAATTATGCAACTTGAGTCACAGAGCGTCATGCAGGAGACTACAAATTGAGGAAACCATTCAAAAAAAGATAAATTTCATTGAAAAAGAACAGTCTGGATGAACAATGGAGCTTACGCTCTAAGAAATTTCAATGTAGCATGTGCAAACGAAATTTTTAGTTCGCTTACAATGACTGTCACTTTTGGAATTTTCTTCACTGCCCCTCCAATGATTTAAAAAATTCGACTACTAAAAACTTGTTCATAATAATTAGCAGCTGTGTACTAACAAAATAAATTGAATTCCCTCCACTGGAGAAAGTAATAAGTCACTGGGGGAAGTCCGGGGGCTAGTAAAATAAAACAGTTTAATGGCAAACAATGAACGCAAGTCAGACAGTAAAGGCAAAAAAAATAACTAGTTCACAATTGCCTCTTTTCAATTAAAAAGGGAATGAGGAAAAACCGTAACAGTAAACACAGGATCAAGCATTTGGATTTTTTCGCATCAGTGAAAAGCAACTGCAAACGCTTTTCTACCTGGAATTAATAAAAATAAATAGGTACACCTCGGGGGTGTAGAAAGTGCTCGATTGACTGACAGCCAATCGCAGGAGAAATGTGAAGGCACCAAAAAAAGGGAAACTGTGAAAGCAGAGGGCATTCATATGAAAAGGACCATAAAATGCATTATTTTTTGAGAAGAGAAGTACTAAGCGCATTACTTTTCGGAGGGGAAAACTGTGTTACTAGCTCTTTCATGCAAAGAAAAGAGTGAAGCGCGCAGTCTTGTGTGAACAGCAATGCAAAGAAAGCCTCAAAAAATGTGCGGGTAAAGAACTTTCTGCACCCCTGATACACGTGGAGATTACATTTTCATCGTGAGTCATACTTGGGTTCATCGCGACACAGGAAAAAGACGTGTTTGATTTTAGGATAAAAACTTAAGTATTACAGAACTAGTACAGTCACACTCGTTTCAAGGACTGTAAAATTTTAGAAATTAGTTGTGACTGTCCATGGCTAAAGGGCCCTTGATGTACAAACCTTTTTCTGAGAGGCGATTCTCGTCAATTTGCTTAAAAAAATCAGAATTTGAGTCTTTGACAGAAAACGCTCTTGAGTATCCCGAGGAATAAATTAGTTCGCTTGGAGACCAACAAACGGCCTTTCAATGAGTCTGTTGTATGAAAGAGATACAGCCAAATAAATGGACTACATTTCGCAATTTGGAACTATAAATTCAAGCCCGGTTAAAAACAACGTATGTGCCATTGGTTTCCCTATGCACATAAGTGTTTTTCCAGAGGAGCCAGAATTTATAGTTCCAAATTGCAAAATGCAGTACATATGTACTCTATGTGGGTGGAAAAAATCACTTTGGGCTTGTTAAACAAGTCTGAAATCCATTCCTTAGTTCGCAATCTGCGAAGTCTACGACACGCTTTTTCATCTCTTGCATCTGCGGGCAGTTTTTTTCAGTCACTGCCGATCAGGTCTCTGCACACGCAGCGGAATAAGAAAAATTAACCCGAGTAAACAAACGATTTCACTAACTCTATCAATTGTATGATTTTAAGCGTTATCAAACATTTGTTTCCTTTTTCTTTGTATATTTTGTAAAAAAAACAAAAGCTTCCACTCGATTGAAATCTTACGCAAGGAGAGTTTATGACAGTTTGCAAGATTTATGTTTATATGGGTAGGTCTTTATCCAGGCAAGCCCGACTGCCGGCCTCCGAGAAAAACTGTCCACATACGTGGTAAATTTGCAAAAACGTGTTACAAACTATACAGATTGCGCACTAAGGAGTAGATTTCAGACTTTCTTGATGTGCCCAACGTAATTTTCAAGCGAATTTACCCTTCAAAAATGTAATCAGTTGGCTGTATCTCTTGTGTGCAACAGGTCCATTGTGCAGCGGCACAGTCGAATGCGCTGTACAAAGCGATCCCTCTAATTATTTTATCTTAGCACAAGCGAACAATCACAATAACCATCCTGGCAGTGAACTTTATTGCAAAAGTGCTGTTTTACAATGACAAACTCCAAACCATCACAATGCCAATTCAGAGTCTCATTGGACCTTTTCCAGAATTTTCATTGAAAAAATGTTTGAAAAATACTCCTCTGTGCAAAAGTGTGCTTAATTTTGCAATTGTTGGCACTAGAGTTCCTTTTGCCATGGCTAGTCACGAATTTCACGTTATCACTCTAGAAAGAAGAATAATCATTCAATTCTCATTGAGACAAATACTTACTAGAGGATACGAGGATATTAGTAAATCATAGAAAAATTACCCGATTGAACCAAACGGAGACTAATGAAAATAGACTTTTGCAGAATAAGACAGGATCATAAGTTCATTTTGATCAGCGCCACCGTCATCTACGAGATGGCTTGAATGTTCGGTTGAACACAGCATTGGATAGAACGATGACTGGAGAAAATAACCTCAGAGGACAGTCACTGGAAAAAATAAAACATTTATCAGTTTCATGGATGCTGATTTGCACTCAGAAAATATGCACTTTATTAGAGACACGCAGCTCTATATTACCGTGCTAAGATAAAACGCTGTATGAATCTCTAAGCATTGCAAAATTCCCTTTGATAAAATTTTAGTGGGCAAGTTTTAAATATTTTTCTTTCAATTTTTCAACAAATTTTGTTCCCAATTTAATCGAAAATATCTGAAAAATTTAAGGATAAAGATGCATAGCTCATCTCCAAAATAATTTGTTTATTAGGGGAAATTTGACAACATTCAAATTTTAATACAGCGTTTTTTCCCAACACAGCAACATAGGGTTAAAACATGATGAATAAAAGATGATAACCATGATTTTGTGATTTGACAAAATTAACCTCATTAATGGGTCTGTTGCAAACTTTTGCTAGAGCAAAAATAAGAGTTGTTTCTATCAGTAAATGTCTCAAAAATCATGATGAGCGCATTGGCAAAGTTGAAATGTACTCCTAACTTCACAATCTGCGTAAGAAAATTTGCATTATTTTGGGCTTCCTACTTCAAAAATGATAATACGGCACAGGTGAACATTTCGTTAAAGGAGTCATTCTATCTAGCCCCTGTGCACTAGGATACTACACAATATTCAACACGGCTGGCACCAATCCGTCAAAACGCATGTGCCTGGACAAGATTCTAACCATTGGTTAACAACCACCCACCATGTTTACATTCACGATTTCTTCAGCATTCACGGCATTGAAATAAAGTTATGTCAACCAAATGTCAATATTCAGTCACCTAAGAAACCTGCGTTGATAATAATTTCGGGAGATATTCGTCCTTGCCGGCAAGAAATGGCCTTTCAGATGAGAAAGAGATGTCTGAGCTTGTCTACTTGTGAAATGGCAAATAACACCACGGTGTTGATAAAAAAAATTAATTAGAAAATGTAATTGGAAATCTCCACAGGCCAATTAAAAGCTTGAGATTGCATACACAATTTTTTTTTTGGTAAAACTGTCAGTCACATACATATCGATGGTCAAAGTGTGAGATCAGATGTCTCCGTTTACCATGTTGCAGACTTCCTGTCATACTTCATTTTTCTTCGAAAATACAGTCCACGTAATTCCTAGAAAATTCCCTTGATTTTCCTTCTTTATCAGCAGGATATTCTGCATAGCTTTCAAGCTATGTAGGTGGCTAGTTTCACTTTGAAATATTAAATAGAGGCAGAAATTTTGAAACACCGTAAACTGCAATGGAGATTCGCAGTTCGGTGCTTCGAGTAGATTCAAAACCTGGGGGACAAAGCCCAGAACGGAACCTCTAAGGGTATTGTTGATAGTTTCGTGCTTTAGCCGTCAATATCTTCCTGAAAGATGGCTTCTTTTTCTTGCAGAGTTGTCGGAAGGCTGAGCAGAAACTTTGGCTTTCAACGGTTTCAACTACGGTTTTTATTCAGCAGCTCAAAGAATGTTCAAAAGAAAGGCCATGGCCAATGGGCAATTTTAAAGAAAAAAAGAACAGATATCCGGACTGAAACTATTTTCCAATTGCTGAAAAAAACACTTACTTAGAATTCATCACAGGATTCGCTTCATTGCCACTGATGATCCAAAGAGGAAACAAAATTGAGAATACACAGCCACTGGAAAAAAAATTGTTTTGGTCATTTTAGCACACAATGCCTTCTTGCATTTTTAGTCTCAACACATGGTAAATTGTCAACCGACTGATCTACATTTTGCAATTCGGAACTGAAATTTCTAGCTCATGAGTAAAAACACTTATGCGCATGGGAAAACTACAGTACATACGTTGCTTCTAAACAGAGACAGAAATTGTAGTTCCTGATTGCGAAATGTAGTCCAATTGACATCCCATTCGGCATCTTTGCGGTCTTCTTTGAATAAGATTTTGAAATGATGGCTTGATGTTAGGTTTTAGGTAACTGGAAGGGTAGCAAAAGGCATAGAGAAAATAGAGGAGGTATTCGCATTTGGGGCATCTTGGATTTTTTTGATGACATAGGTACGGACGATTTTTATCGTCGATTTTCTTCGAAATGGTGTAGTTTATAGAAAAAAGTAATTCTATATAAAGTGTTTGAAATGACATAATGAGTTGATTTAAGTAAAAATATCGGATGTTAAGGTCCGTTTTTCATACCTAAAATTCTGGATTTTGCTGAATATCTACGCTATGTTGTACCGACCTACGTCACGGGGTGAACAATCCTCAAGATGCAAACACCTTTTTTTTCTCTATGAGCGAAAGGGACCGTTTTTGGGCCCACCCTGAATTTCCTAAACTCTACGATGTTTACCTTATTGGAGGTCTACATTTGTTGGAATACGCCATGATTTGATCATTTTTGGTTTCTTTTCGGATCTTTTACTCTGTCGTGCTAAGGAAGAACGCCATAAGAACATTTGAGAGTTGCCAAATTTACTCCAGTAAAACGTTTATTTCTGAGAAAAGTTATGAATATTTTTACTTTAAATTTTCAGAATCTTTAGGTGAAATTGTGAAAAAAATTACCTGAAAAATTGGGAAGAAAAAATTCATAAGTTGACCAGGAAATTTGCGTTTTATGAAAGGAAATTTGGCAACGCCTGGAGGTTCTCACAGCGTTCTTCCTTAGCACGGCAGTACTGGCCTGTACATGAGACTGAAGGCAGATTTTGGCAAAATATGCGAGTTTTACAGGTTTTCGGTCAAATCCTGGCCAATTCGCATTTTCCGCCATAATTGGCCCTCAAATCCACGTTAATCTATTATTAGATTCCAAAGAAGACCAGAAACGATCAAATCATGATACATTCTCTAAAATGTAGACCTTCAATGAAGAAGAATTGCAGAGTTGAGGAAATGGGCCTGTCGCAAACTTTTGCTAGAGCAAAAATAAGGGTTTTTTCTCATAGATTATGTCTCAAAAATCACAATGAGCACATCGGCAAAGTCTGAAATGCACTCCTAACTTCACAATCTGCATAAGAAATTTGCGTTCTTTTAAGCTTCCTGCTTCACACATGATACTACTGCACAGGTGAACATTTTGTTAGAGGAGTTGTTCCATCATTGGCAATATTCATCATGGCCGACGCTTCTGCAGTTCTGTGTGTGATTCGAGGAGAGTTCAAGGTCAATCAAGGTGGGCGAGGAAAATGTGAACGTAAACACGCTGATTGTTATCTGGTCTTCCCAGGTCAGGTGTTATCTTGTCCCGTTACACGAGTTTTGGCGGATCGGAGTCAGCCATTGATGAATATTGCCGACGATGGAACAACTCCTCTAACAAAATCTTTCCCTGTGCCGTAGTATCGTTTTTGAAGTGGGGTGCTCAAAAGAACGCAAATTTCTTATGCAGATTTTGAAGTTAGGAGTGCATTTCAGACTTTGCCGATGTGCTCATTGTGATTTTTGAGACATTGTCTATAAGAAACAACTCTTATTTTTGCTCTAGCAAAAGTTTGCAACAGGCCCATTCAGATAAAGTGAGCCAAAAATGACCCCTATCAATGCCCCTCCTTTGGATTGACTTCGTAAAATTTTAGATGGGTTTTGTAACACTTGAACAGAACATTCAGGAACACCATTAGAATTGCATTGTTTTTTGGCCAATCTTTGAATGAGCTGTTAATGTCGCAGGCAAATAATCAAATGCCTGGGCAAATAGTCAAATATACTTACTAAGACTGAAATTCTGATTATTTTGTTTATGATTCTTTGATCATGTGGGAAAAAATTCTGTGTAAAAACTTGCTTCATATGATCATAAATACGTTTTTTTCTGGTTATTAAATGCAAATTTATCTCAAAATATGCAGCATTTCATAAAATAAAAAGTTGTCACAATTTGGACAGTTCAAAAAATATGAGGAGCATTTTTGAACGGGAAACACAATGACAGTCTGTACTTTGACGGATTTTTAGTCTCAAAATATTGAAAATTTGGGAGGTCTTTGTGAAAACATAAAAAACCTCATAAACTTTAAAAATGTGAGTATCTGCCTGGTCATTTGATAAAATGCCTGATTTGACTATTTGCCTGCGACATTTACATTAAGTGTAATTTACAAGCCATCGTGAACCATAATTTTTGACGCAAGCTTTTCTCTCTTTTGCACATAATACAAACTTCCAGAGTCCAGAATAAAAAATTCCATTCACCTGACAAAATAGGACTTCGGCAACTCGGTGAGAATTGCAAGAGGGAGTCCAAACCCAATGAAATAGGGCCAGTTGTTTTCGATGAAAGTAAGTCTCCTATGTAGCTCCCAGCCCATATTGCACCACTTGTATTCGAAAGCGTACAGCGAGTAAAGTAGACACATGTGCATCAGCGATAGAAGTTGCCCGATGGCAACAATTGGGATCATGCTTACTACCATACTCTGCGAACAGACACGAAACAAAATCGATAAAACAAAACAAAACTGACGGAAATTTTCTTTGGCACTGTTTTGTGTGGAAATGCATCATCCTTCAAAGAAAGGATCTTCATACCAGAAAGCTAAAAGAGGATATCACTGCCAGAAGAAATCTCATGCAAAAATTGTAGCAAAAAGGATGTTGAACCTTGGCAGTTAGACATGGCGACAGTTGAATTTTTGCAGTTCAAAAACAGAATTTTAAGAGAGAGTTGATGAAAAATTTAATATGCGATTTTGGCAGCTTAAAATGGATCTGTTCGTTGTCTTCCCCACGAAAGAGCACAACTGCATTTCAATGTTGCCAAATTTCCCCTCCCAAACTGCAATTTCAACTGTAGAATTTTAGGCGTATCTAACTGAAAATTTCACTGATTGTCCATCTGATCTCATGCAAAAATCAGAGAAATTTTGTACAAAAATTGCGCAAGTACATCCTTGTCAAAAATCAAATTGTTTGAGTCATTTTGCAATCTTGGAATAGAGTTATGTTCTTTCGTCCCATTCCGGAAACAACATACACTGGAAAAAAAAAACACATTGGATCTAGAGTCCAGACTCTTAAACACATCGACAAGAAAAAATACTCTTGATTCAATCAGATTTAAGCTTAAATTAAGAACCCAGCCTTTTAATTTGAGCGGATTTCCTTTTGATTTAAGCTTAGATCTGATTGAATCAAGAATCCTTTTTCTTGTCAATGTTTTCAAGAGTCTGGACTCTAGATCCAATGTGTTTTTTTTTTCCGGTGTACTGTGTGCAAGAGATACGCCGAAGTGGATACACATGCTACACGTAAAATTGCAAGAAAATCACAATGGACACATAAAAAAAATGAAATCCACTCCTTTACATCCAATTCAAAATCTGTATCACTGGTCGGCTGTTGGGGCACCTGGGACTAATTTTTCCAGGCTCTCTGGAGCCCAGCACTGCCGTTCTACGGAAAAACGCTATCTGAGCATTGGAATGTTGCCAAATTTACTCTCAGAAAATACTTATTTTTGAGGAAAGTTATGGATATTATTCATTGAAATTTTCAGACACTTTCGATCAAATTACAAACAAAATCCGCTGAAAATTCAATAGAAAAATACTTGCAAATTTTCCTGATAATTCGTGATTTGTAGAAGGAAGTTTGGCGAAAACTGAAGACTCACACAGCGCTCTTCCGTAATACGGCAGAGTAGTGCTGGCTGTCTTCAGTTTCTAAGAAATGTTGCTGGGCTAACAGCTTATATGCTAAAACTGATCTCTTGAACTTCACTAACTATCGCTTTGAAAGAACACCATTGAAAGGCTGTCGGGAGAGTTCATCCTGACATTTTAAATTCATGAGAGTACTCTTACATTGTCACATTGCGTTTGTCACGTTTGTTTGTCAAATTGCCTTTCACTGTACTATATTTTGTACTTAAAGGGCTTGTCTATATATTTCTAGAGTAAATAGATAAATAACATGCGCCAGCTTCACCTTTTTCCATATGACTGCTGTCACATTGTCACAAACTTTCCGAGACCCTGTGAGTCAGGAGTTTTTCTGTATAGTAAGACCTCCATTAATCGGATTTCAAGGGACTGACTAATGAATCCATTAAATCGGAGGATCCAATACTTTGAATCAGCTTGAAGTCCTTAAAGGGACCTAAAAGTTGATCCGCTTTGCAAAATCTGTTTAATTGCAATCCAATAAATTGAGATTTTATCGTATTTAATTTTGAAGGTATTACTTAAGATTGAGAAAATTGTTGTTTTACCTGAACTAAAAATAAAGCTTGGACTAGAATACTGAAGAACGAATCTGCGATGAGTTTACTTATGTTTAAGATATTTTGAGGTTTGCCTTGGCTGTACCGATACGCTGAGTCAGCAATATCCTGCAACAGAACAAGGGCTAAATGAAAATGACGAAAGCAACAACACAATAAAAACTATCAGAGGGTTGAGTGAGGGCATTGGAACGTTTCGCAAAAATAAAATAATCAAACTGAAATATTTTCTTCCTACTGTGATTAGAGGAGAGACATGAAATATTTCAGTCAAAGGTTCTCTAAAAGTGAAGAAAAAATATTTTGTATGAGTGGAAGTACCCATACAAAGGGAAATGGCCCTTATCACCAAGAAGCTCAAAAATGAACAGTCAAAACATAAAAATACCTACATAGGTTTCCTTCACATGCATTTGCAGATTAAATAATACATATGTACTTGTGAGAAAAAGATGATCATGCTGTTCGTGATGTACTTTATAGGGTTATAGGGAGCAGATCCTGCCGAAAAAAAGGGAAAAAATCTGATGATCCTCTCCAATTTGACAAAAATCATTTCCAGAAAAATTTGCCTCCCTTGACAATCAGATTTTGTGATGACTTTTCTTTCACACCTTAAGCAAGTTACAAAAAGATTGAACAACACTTATGAGATGAATAAGAAGACAAACCTGAAACCATAGGCTATTCACAACTTTGCTGAGGAAAAACAGCGGCAAGACCCACACAGTGCTGAAGGTCCATGATAAGAACAGATGGACCCAGAACCAAATGGAATTGGCAGTTGCTGGCGAGTGGCTAAAAATCAGCGAGATGACATATTTTAGACTTGGCAGACATGCACATTCAAAAATTAGGATGCTCAGCCAGAAGATGCCGCCATTCAGAGCACAACACTGTAGAGTTCTTTTCAAAACTTTTCGCTCTTTCCTGGGAACAATAGATTGAGCGGATTAAAATTTAAAGTGAAAACAAACAATGTGATTCAATCAGACGAAAATTTTTGTATCTGATTCCTTGCTTTGAGAGACCTCCCTTCTGAACTTTCTCTATCACCTTGCTAAGATTCCAGCCTTATTATTTACTTGGATACTGCTATTTGAACCACGTTAAACAGAGAGGAACCAAGGCTTATCAGCTATTGCCAAATTTAATTGGCTAATTTAATTTTTTACATGAAAACAGTTGGGCGGATTTTCATGCAAATTTCAGTGAATGTTCTCCATAGTTAAAGCAAATTCCTTAACATTTTCAAAGGGATCAGCACAAACGTTTTCTCGTAAAAAATTAAATTGCCCAGTTAAAATTGGCAATGGCTGATGTGGCTTGGTTCCTTTCTGTTAAACGCGGTCCATTTATAGCAGTAATTTTCAGCAGTTTTTGGCAGCAGACCACTTTTTCACCGAGGGAAGGAGCCTTTTTTTCAGACGAAATTAAAAAAACAAAAAATCGTCCACCACTCATCAGCTCATGGACCACCAGTTGAGAACCACTGATTAATACAGTTATTACTTTTAAACAAGGTAAATTGAAGAATTTATATTGAAAATGAGCCAACTTAGAATTTTTTGGATACCGTTTGAGATGTTTTTAAGTGAGACCACTTCTTGAAAAAGTAAATCGTCTAAAAACAAAAAAATCTCTTGAGAGGCTCAATTTTGGAAAAATGGAAAGAAAAAAAACATGGTTTGCAACAGCAATTCTTGCAAGCGGTAAGACTGTATTTCCTCCTTTTAAATCTATTGTAAATAATTCAAACTAGATGAAGCAACCTACCAAAATAAATATCCATTGTTTTGGATACGTTTACATGGACAAAACCCGAAGCTGCTGATTTGCAAAAATCATCACAGCCTTTTCAAGATTACCGCCTCAATGGGTCAGTTGTGCTGGTCACAGAATTGTGTTTTGATGCTTTATTCTAGCAGATCAACTAAAATTAATAAGATCCGTCCAAACAGCAACTTTCTACTAGAATATTAAATGAGATATTGTGCCTTGAAAAACTTGATTTATGACGTCATCCACCGCAGTAGTACATACCATGTTATGCACTAATGCGGTGGATGACATCAAAAACCCGACTTCTCCAAGGATGATATCTCGGCTAATATTCAAAGTAGGAAGTTATGGTTTGCACAGATCTTAATATTTCTAGCTAATCTACAAGATTCAAGCATCAAAACACAATTCTGTTGCCAGCGCAACTGGTTCGTTAGGTTCTGAAGAGGGATATTTTTTAAAGCAAGGAGATTTTGAAGCAAATACGAGATACCTAGGTAGACTTGACAACACTCTACACATTGCCATTCGATTATTATATACAACTTTTGGAATCGCCTAAAAATTGAAGCCCCCTAAGTGCAATAAAAAAAGATAAGCGTTACTTAGTTTAGATTGGAGAAGACGAACAAGGCCAAGAAATGTTTAGTCTCAAGGAGCTCATGATACTTACAGAGGAGTTACTTTCACAGAAGCTTCTTTTTTCTGATGCCTTGGTGTGCTTATACGTGTCGCTTTTTCATTGATTCTATTGTCAAGATAAAACAATATGATGGCACCTTTCAGACTGTCAATGATTCCTCGTGCAACTGCTACCGTAATGCCCTGAGAAAATTGGAAACAATCTGTTACTGAAGCTGACTCATTAGGATACTGTAAGACAGATTAAAAAGTCATTTTGTCTGTGACAGTCCACAGGGACGCAAATAATTTCAAGCCACCACAATTTGTTGTCTCGGAGACGAAGAAACTTATCCTGTCTGCGCAGTTTCAGTATTTCTATTAACATTTCATTTTTTCATCGTAAAGCTGTTTCATGAATTAGTCTAAAGATTTCAGTGTCTGTCGCACTAGAATAAAAACAATTACCGGAAATTCTAGGAAAATTCCTGCAATGACTCTCTTGTAAACAAACAGAATGTAAGTAAGAAATACTGTAAAAGTGCAATCGAGATGCGTTCCTTCAGGAAGGAGAAAAAAAATTTTCTGAAGCATTCTAGGTTTCTGCAAAAAGGTCAACACCTTGCCCTGATTAAAAGTATGTCAAAATTTTAAGTTGATTGTAAAGTTCCTTTCAGTTTATTGGTTAATTTCCAGCCGAGTCCATGATGGAGATCCTAACCTTGCTCATTGGTAACGAAACATGTAAGGAACTAAAATAAAAATGGTCTAATATTTTCTCATATTCAAAACAATGATATCTTTCGTCTCTGACTGCAAGTCAGTAAAGGAGTAAAAATACTGCTGCCTGATTTACTAAGTACAGCAGTATTCGTAAATTAATAGTCACAAATGGATACTTGCCGATAGATTGCTTGCCACAGAAAAACTCCTTGACTGATGAAGAATAATACTTACGATTTAAGGGAGACATACGCTCACATTTAAAAGGGTATTTATAGATTACTAAAGCTTCGTCCCTCACCTACTATCTAATGTAAGCACTTCGCTAATGATCTGGTGAAATCATGATCTGTGTACACTAGACAGCATTGGCTGGATGAGTAAGACTCTGTGTAGCATACCCTCTCTGTATGATTGAGGGCACTTTTCCAGAAATCATTTTAAAAGGAATGATCATCATTCAAAAATAGAGAGGCGAGAAATATTTAAGATAACCAACAAAGAGCCAACAGCCCTTGTTTATAAGAAGTGCTGCTACAGAATTCAGTGCTCCACTGAGACAAGAAGTTTCACACGATAGTATACTTACCCAAATACTCTCCAAAAATTCGGATTTCAAAAGGCTCCACATTTTTCGAAGTATAATTTGCAAAAATTTCGAAAGCAAGACCAATTTAGATGGAACTGTCCATTCTAGGGCTAATGAAACGCAATAAAAAAAACAAAGAATCACGTGAAAACACACAGCACGGTCCGTTGGTTTTGTTGACACAATGGATGAGTCACATTTTATCAGCAATAGTTTCAAAAACTATAACGAATAACGATACTCATTGTGAGAGGAAAAGCTCGGCGATCACAAAAAGCTGGACTTTCGAGTTATCAAAGTCATGCATAGACGATTCGATACCTCAGACATCGACATCGGACCTCGTCACGTGGGTAAAGTCACTTGAAGATCAAAACATTGCGTGTTGCTTACCAATTTAGGAAACATTGAGCAATGCCGCGAGTAGACGCAGACAAGAGAGTAAATAATTACCTATCGTTGGCATAAATTAATGCATACGGCAGCAGAAAATTTGTAATTTAAATCGATCTGGAACAAGGATACGTAGATGAATTTGCGAGTAGCTGCTTCAATTTTACCTGACGTTCCCAATATAAAGCTCATGGTGTTCTGGCACAGCATTACCAATTTCAGTATACTTCCTCTGTGCTTACTCAAATGTGAGGATGGGAGGGGTAAGAGGTAGGGATTGAAGGAATTCAGAAGGAAATCTTGTACTTTATTTTTTTAGAGGAAAATAATCAACAGTTTTTTTTTTAAAAAGAAAAAAATGTGTGAATTTTCTTCACGTAATTGAAAGAATTGCCATGCTTGGAGTGGCAAAAGAAACCTCTGGTGGCTAGATATATTTAGGAATAATTACCAAATTTTAACATGCCCCCTTTTGTACTTGGCAGAGTTTTCAAGAATAGGAAGTTGATACCTACTTAATGATGAGGGAATCAAGAAGCGATTAAAAATTTAAAAATTGGACGATAAGAATAGTCAAAAATTGCTGCCAAAAATTGGAATCTCATTACAATTAGATAGCTATTTCGTATTTAAAAATCAAACATGACTAATTATGGCAAGTTCGTAGGTATTTAACATGTAGATTAAAATTACTATTTAGTAGAAGTTTCATGGCGATGAATGAAAAATAAATTGGCTATAAGTAGCTTATTTATAAATATTAATCTTGAAATCCTGCTGCGTAGGATTCTTTTTTAGGTGATGCACTCTTTGCACTGTTACTAAAAAAAAAACTTCCATAAGAAGAGGATGGTTTTAGAATAACGTATTAAAAATTACTTTTTAAGGAACTTGTTTAATTCACTGTGTATCAACGATCAACGGCTAAAGTTGATAAAAATGTTTATCTCCATAAGAACTTTTAAAAAATCTCTGATTACATTTTTTCTCCTTTAAAAAATAGGTAGTATCTGCTTGACATATTCTGCCAATATGTTTGAATTGGTATACTTAAAAAAAAAACATGAGGAAAATTTCATAGAAAAACCTTCAGTTTCCTTTTAAAAGAAATAAAACACAAGCAGCAATTGGTAGCTTCGAAATAGAGGATTCATTTTCAACTTAAAGCTTTAGAAATTTTTACCTGAAGATTGCAACGGTTTTATAAATATAGTTATTCTACAATTACAATTATTGCGAGCCTATACTTTTCTTACTTTTTGTGCAAACGCAATAAAATAGGAGAATACACATTTGGAAAGAAAAAAAAAGGTACTTAGGTTCAAGCTGTGGAAGTTCGTAGACTTCCAGAGTGACCCAAGCCATTTAGCAACTTGATGGTTGCATTTCAAGAGTGAAACTCCCAAACCACGTATCTCATTTGCCGTGTTCTAAAATCCTCGCTTCCATAATATTTTTCTACAGAAGAACAAGTCAAAATTATTCCTTGAAGTACTTTTGAAGTTTGTTTTGCTCAGAGAAGAAAGATCATAGGAAATTTTTAGGAATTGAAGTCGAGTTGTTCTCGATTTAGAAAATAAAGTATGACAGGAGGTTTGCGGCATCGCAAACCAAGATACGTGGTCTGGTACTTTTACTGTCAATTTACTTTCTACAGTAAAATGAAGACCGCAAATCTTCTACCAATCTTACTCTGGAAACCAGCCAATGAGTCTTGCATGAACTCTCAAGTAAAGAAATCACACGCTTCGATATTGCAATGAGCAAAAAATCAGCATTCGCAATTAAAAAAACACTTTAATAAAGTATGAAGTATACTACAGTACATGTTTAACAAATATATTCAAGTAAATAACAGCAATGGTAAGGTGACATAGAATCATCTGCTAAAATTAAAAGTATCCATAAATGCAAGAGTATAATAATACTTAGCGTTGAGTTCTTTTGTGAATGAATAATAAAAAAAGATAGCGAAATGAGAGATAAAAATCAGTAAAAGTTGTGTTGGCAAGTTGGGGATGGAATGATTTTGAAATGAGACATGGAGGAAGAAAGACTAAGTGTCAGTGCAAGATCTGCTAAATGAAAGAAAAAAGGGCTCAGAAGTCCAATGGTCAATGATGCTTAAGATTGAGACATCAGCTAACACTAGCAAAAGGTTTATTGGTTTGCTAAGTTACAAATTTCCTAATCTATATTTGAATATCCACTCTTCCAGATATAAAAAAAAGGAATGAAGAAATTAACCTGAGCTTTTCTATTACTATTTACCATGATCAAACACTGAATGAAACGGGCAGTACCGAGATATTGGCATCATTTGATTCTTGGACGGATGGAAATCTTATTTCATACTTAACACTTCATTTACTTTATAGTTTTCTGCTCTAATTCATAATTCCATCCGTCACAAAATAAAGCTAAGCTCTATGGGATTGAATCAGGCGGACAGAAAATGACAGATCTTTGTTTGTAAAACACGTAATATGACAGGTTCATACAAAAAAGTTTTAACTTTTGATTCCAGTAAAGATAAGGGGTCAGATCTAAAATAAGTTCTAAGATATATTAAAAGTTTTCATTTTGTTCATATGGACCATAACTAAAGGAAGTTGCTTGGCATAAAAAATGGAGTTAGAAAAAGTTGATACAATGATAAACAGATTTTTTGTGGATTTTTCAACTGTTACAAAGAATATAAAATATTCTACGTATGCTCTTAATTTATTATTAAGAGCCTACACTGAGGAATATTTTAATTGTTAATTGGTTTGCCGAAAACAAAATCCGGCTGTGAGAGAACACATTTGATTTTCCACCAAGTAATCATCACACAATATTAGTAATTACTTTTAGATCCACCGAGACCTTGAATTAAATCGCTACTTTTTACAGACATTCTTATTTACAAAATCATGATAATTTAAAAACTTGCTCAGAAACGCATATTTACACTATATAACAATTTTTGAACTCATTTACACAACAATATCCGTGATGAAAATTTATCTACAAAAAATAGATGTATTAAATTTTAGCCCCTCCTGCCAAATAAAACTAAAAATAAGTTATAATATCACTGACCTAAAATTGTCAACTCCCGCACAAAAGAATATACCTCGATTGTGCTGTTTCTGGTTTTATACTGACGTTCTATTTTTTTAAATGAGAACCATTGCATGAATTTACCTGAGATTCGTAGTGATTTCTCTCTGCTCTCATGAGAGGAGACACCACAATTTTCAGACTTCGTGCAAAGGTTTTCCAAAACAAACAAAAATTCAATGTTCCTAGAAATACTAAAACAGCGCAGATAAGATATGTTCCTTTCTGCAGAGACATCAACATACAGGGTAAGATTTTGCCATTTAAAATACAAATTTTGATATGAATCTCAAAGCATGTTGCGAATTATCTTGAGACCATGGCTAAGAATTAAAAGCTGTGTTTTTAGATGGAAACAACAAAGAAAAATGTAATGGAGAATTAAGAGTAGTTTAAACAGAATTTTAGGTAAAACTACTCAGAAAAAACTAAAATCCAAAGAAAGCGTTGTTAAAAAATCAATTACAATTCCATCAATGAGTTTATTCTGAAGTACAGTATGTACCCTCTCTCTATGACGAATCGTCAATGAACCAAGCAACTTTTTGCCATAGAGAAAAACGAGCAAATGTAACTAACATGAAAAATTCAAGAGACCAGACGATTCCTTCGTTATGGACAGATTTTTGTTTCAACAGATATGATTCTATAGAGAGGGAGCACTGTATTACTCAAAACAAAAAGGCTCCAATAATTATATGCCTAAGCATTTCAACGATCAACTCTCCAGAATAAAATATGTTTACAGTGATGACATTGTGGTAAATAAATAGACGAGTGATATCTGTGCGAGTTACTAAGATAGTGGAGTAATCACAGGAACTTCAAGTGAAAATGACAATTCATTTTGGAATAAAAAAAAACAAATACATTTAATCTCAAGGGAATGTTGAAGATTTAAGAGGCGGATAAGATTATCTTAAAAAGCATAAATATAAATTTAGAAAAGTATGAGCATTAAAAAATTTATTTCCTTAAGGACAGAGAAAAGGAAGCTATTTTATGAAAAATAAATGTTTAAATACGAAATTCATGCACTTTTAAATGGAAAATTCACATTTGGCGATAAAGTACTACTGTTTTTGGCTCATTTTAGAAACAACATGAATGTCATTAGTTTCCAAACAAGTGCTTTCATAGATGAGCCAAAGATGGTGGTTCCTCGGTACAAAATCTAGTCCCGTTACTATATTTAAAAAAAATTAAAAAATTGAAAAAGATGAGTATTTTATACGTCCACCCTGGCATGAAATCCGAAACGATTGAAAAATGGCACAGCATATGAGCTCGCTTTTTGCGCAGTGGTGGAGGTCTGAGCCTGAATCTTTTGGTCCTTCGTCGACCGTAAGTTGCAAAACCTGTCCTCAAAATTCCACCGTAAGTCAGGAGAATAATATTCTAGGCTCAAGCTGTGTACATGTTGAACTTTTTTCAGCAGCAGCCTGATTATTGAAATTTTTTGTTTGTCGGATCGACATAGATGACATAGGTTAAAAGGCGGAGCATAATTGGTCGGCTATGTCTTATCGCTGCCTTATCGTGCCTTTGTCAGGTGGAATGATCGACATACTGTCGGAAACTTAAGAGGTGCCGTTAGCTTGTCGATCATTCCACCTGACAAAGACACGATAAAGCAGCGTTAAGACATAGCCAACCAATCACGCTCCGCCTTTTAACCTATGTCATCTATGTCGATCCGACAAACAAAAAATTTCAATAATCGCCCCGCAGGTTTGAGTTATCTTTATCTCAACGGTGCAAATCGTTAGTCAGAAATCGAACAACAAAGTGTACATCCTTACCCAAGCAACTTGAACCTAACAAAATTTGAGCCCTGAATAAAAATTTAAATGCTTAATATTGGAAGTTATAAACTTGGATGAGAGAACTTTAAGAGTAATACCAAATCTTGGTTGAAAATTTTAACTTACAAGCTCTTGCAACCTGTCCGCAACTTTAAGATTAGATTTTTCCGGGCAGTTATTGATAGTAATTTCAATATTCTATCGATGCTGAAAGGGCCACCAATACAAGTTCAACGATTTTTGAGTGAACAAAGAATGTGATAAAGAGAACACAAAACAACAATGGGTCACTTGACAAAAGGCGAATTTGAGCATTATGATGTCTTTTCTCATCAAAATTTCACGTAGAACATGATTTGAGCAATGGAAATTATTCAAATACCCTCCAAACCAAGATATTAACGTTTTTCAAAGCACAAATTCAAAGTTCCCGCTCATGAAAAAAACAATAATCTACTGGAATTCGCTAATGTGACAGTCCTTGCAGTATAAAAATATGACAACTTCAATATTACACTGACTGATTGTGGTAAACGCACGGGTCGTCAGACAGTATGTTGAAATTTTTCGGCCAACATGTATTAAAATCAGTATGAAGCTGAAAATCTCAATACAGAGGGAAAAGCTCATATGAGCACTTTGACTTCAATATTGGCGTTTTGGCTCAGCTAATGCTTGTTGTTTATACTTTGAACGATGCAGGGAGGGGAAGGAATGCTGCTTATTGAAGAGCCTGTCAAAAGAGTTGAGGTATGCAATTTGATTCGAGTAAACTCCTGTTTTTCTCATTGGCGGGGCATTCGAATTTTTCGTGACCGATGCTTAAATTAAAACGTTGAAATTTAGGATGGGACTTAATTTCTTTAAATTCTGTTGGACAAACTGTGCTCTACATGATATTTTGAAGAGAAATCATACATTAGAATACTGAAATTCGTATCTTGTCTAATGGTACTTTGTCAGACCAGGCTCAACTTGAGATACATAATAATGAGAATAAGTTAAACGAAAGGTAAATATTTCCTCGAAACGGGAGAATCAATACAAGCTGGAAAACTGTAAAAAGCTACATTCATATAAGATGAAAGACCATTTCTGCTTTTCTTATGATGATGACATAGGAGCAGAATGTCTGTGGAAATTGACTATAGTATAAAAAGACTAAGTAAAATGATACTAAATTTAATTATCTAATTTTTAGTGTGCAATGAGACTTGGAAAACTGGCTTCCCGACTTGGCGCTCAGAAAAAGTTTACATTATATTTGCTTGAAGTGTGCAATGAAAGACGATCATCTCCCAACAACATGCTAACAGTGCTGGTAACATAATTGAATGTTCACAGAGATTGGTTATGATTGGACGCTGTGATTCCAATGAGTATGTCTACAAAAAAAGAGACCTTACTTGACCTTTGTCAAAAGATTAAAAATTGATGTATTGGTGCCACTGCTTCACGACTTTTGTTACCACAATTTTGACACAAAAAACGCTAAGAGATCTTTTTTTGCAACAGGGAATGCTGACAAACATAATTTGTGCACGAAAGAGAATTACTCTGCCCTGTCCAGACAACCATTACATGAAACATGATCATTGGATTACAACAAGAAGCATATTCATTTGAAGAATGACAGGCTATTTTTCTAGTTTTTTATTGCACTTAAAATCAAGAGTCGCAAGATCAAAATGCATAATGCAGGTGAATAGATTGCACAGGTCTGAGCTACAATACAGAATCCTTATGAAATCTATGGTTCAAATGTTGATTTCTACACGAAAGCAAAATGCCATCAGCATTGAAAGATGATTGTATAAAAAAGCATAAAAAACCTTCCTCTTGAGGCAGATCACAAATGGTATTTTCCATTTGTTTGAGATGAATGCTTCCGGCGCTCAGACATGATGCGTGGCAATTGACGCAACAGCCATGATTATCTTGAGCAAACCAAGAGTCAAAAAAGGAAGAAAATTGACAGCACCTGTAAATAAAAATAAAAAGGCTTAACTAATGAAGGAATTAAGTATTTAAAGCAATATTGTTGCATGAGAAAGAATGCAGCTAAATAAATGTTTTTAAGTAAAGTAAATTGGCCACAATTTAGTACATATTCATCGTCAGTGATGAGAAACAGAGAACAGAGAACAGAATGAGTCTGATGTACGCAAGAGGTACAGCCTACAAGACTAGTTACAGGTATTATTACACACTTCATTTTGCCAGAAATTTATACCTATATTTTTTTGAGCATAGCTGGTCGTGAGCGGATAATTCTTCATTATTTTTCAAGAAATTAGCTCACTTGCTGATGTATGTGCATACAGTAATAGACTATTTTTGACGATTTGGAAGCATTGCAACAGACTGATATTTACAAGCAAAGAATTGTTTCAGATGTTTTTAGTAAAATTTAAATTTGCTAACACTCATGAGGTTACATGAACTTTGTTCGTTAGAACGACACTAAAACTTTTATTCTGCCATATTCAGGGCATAAAATTGTCGGATCAAAATAACTACAATTTTAAATCTTACACCCTTTTCAGGGCCATCAAAGTTACGAGAATGGTTAGCGCTTCTTTTACATCATACTTTATTACTTTGGGATGCAAGAGAGAGTTTTCTGTGTAAGTCTCAAATTCTAATTGCAAAGTACAAGTACAAGTTGTTCCAACTTTAAAAAAGCTACTAGCCAGAATTTGCTTTGTCGCGCTGATATTGCTGTTTTTTATGGGGGAGGAGGGTGGAATTCACTCTTTTTTACTAAATACACTTCCGCCATTGATGAACTTTTTGTGAAAGAATTTGCATGTAAGAGTGAAAACATGTACGAGACAACACATGCACAATTGCTGTTGAGGATAAAAATTAAAAAAAGTGGTGAAAAGGTGTTTTTGACAGCCAAGAATTTAAAACCATTGATGCCACACATAATGAACCAACTAAGCTGGAAAAAATGAGGAGTACATTAAACCACCAGGCACATTGCCGAATGACCCATTTTGAAGAGTTTTTGGTTGAAAGATCATCGTGTCTTGGGAACAACTATTTTGAAACAAACCAAGACCTAAGCGTATTGACTTTTAAAAATCGAAAATAGACAAATACATCACAAACATAATTTAGAATTTGATAAGGGTGAAACAAAGAAAAATAATCTTACCTTAATTATTTGCCATTGAATGGCAAAAAACCATATTTCAAGAATTCCAGCGAGACTTCTGTAGTTCTATTTGTCCTTCTAAAGTTTTAGCTAGATTGATGACAAGCAACTGAAAATTTCACCATAAATGCGGTTAGAATTTCACAGCAGAGTAAAATACATCTAGTTAAATACCAATAAGACTTGAAAATTTAAAGACTGAGAATTTTTTTTGATGCTAAAAAGACACACATTGAAGCAGTTTCAATGGACCGATAGATGAGGTAAAGAATTGTGCACTGCAACAGATGTTTTCTTACAGAAATTCCATGCAGGACACATCAAAATCTTTCAACAGTATCTCAAGTATGAGGATTGAACTTTCTTTGTTTACACTATAAACAGTGACTTTAAATTTCCTGCTTGCAAGAGAACCACAATCAGCAAAGGCCAAATGGACCACATTTAGCAATTAGAAACTACTATTTCTGGCTCATTTTAGAAACAACGTATGTGCCTTTAGTTTCCCGATGCAATTTTGTAGGTGTTAATAAATATTAGCCAGAAATCGTAATTCCTTATTGTAAAATGCAGTCCGAATAAGGCATTGAAATCAACCCATACTTCGGGCAAGTAACTAGAGCTAACTTTCCCACCTATTACCTCCCTCTTCTAATAAAAAGGCAGAGATGCACATTTTTCTCGGCCTCCACAACTGTTTACAACGCGCTAGATTTTTACAAAAACGTCAACACTACGTGCTGATTAAAATTTTGTTTTTTAGGTGTGTGCAAAAAACCTCTCAGCCTTTACAATTTGGTCTTACTTGCACAGTTAGGAACAATTTACACCCCTCATACAAGGTATCTTTAATTCTGTAAAAAAAATTAGTATGCAGGAAAGTTCTTCCATTGCAAAATATATCAAAAATACTTCAGCGCATGATTTGACTAGAGTAGACTCCAGTTTATCTATGAGTGGGATGTGTGAATTAATGATGACAAAATTCGTTAATTTCTAACTTGAGAGTTGAACCTGGGAAGCTTTAATGCGTCCATTGTATTTTAGGTAAGATTATGAAGAGGAAACATATGGTTCTTAATTTTGTACCATGTCAAAAGGTCACTAAGCGAAAATGAGTATGCCCCCTACACAAATGATACTGTATTTTCCTGACAAAAAGACAAATCAACCTGAATTCTTTAAAAATAAACTTACTTGTGATAGGGCAATCCCCAAAGCCACCCCAGCAATGGTATACAGATTCCGCTCTGCCCACAGTCGAACAACTTCAATGCAGCCACTTGTCCAAACTTTTTTACTAGCCTCAGCCACCTGAAAAACAAATGCACGTAGAGGCTAAGTTACGATAGAACAACGGAATTCCTAGAAAATAGACAGCTTAAGCTAACGAAAAGCTTAGAGCCTGGACACCTATTGAAACTTATTTTCATCCAGTCACATACATTGTTTTTCTATCAATTTTAATCTCATCCAAGGAAGCAATTGTAAAAGAGAATTACATCAAGATTTTGCAATTTGGAAAGGAACTTGAAAATGTTTACAATATTCGACATGAATTATGTAAAGACGTAATTTATTCATAGAAGGCTCAAACAGTCATATGAAGTTTGAGTTGATTGTGCTTAGCTGAAATCTTTCCACACGCCGATTACCTGACTTAACTAAATGGATAACTTTACCCCTCTTGCACTCCTTTCGAATCCATAGTATAATGGAGTTCTTGCTCAGATGTGTGACGGTCTGCTGCAGTCATTCGTATCCTCGCGGGGATGCGAATGACTGCAGCAGACCATCACGCAACAGCCAAGCGCATCCCCGCGAGGATACGAATGACTGCAGCAGACCGTCACAGATGTTTCATTCATATTACCCCATTTACCTGCGTATTGTACGCACCCCAAATTTTGTGGTCCTTTGAAAAAAAAAGGGGGCATATTATCTTGGGGCAATACTCGCGTATTGTACACACCCTCAATTGGAGAGCCGAAATTTTGAAAAACAGGTGCGTACGATACGCAGGTAGATGTAAAATTTTATGCTTGATTTCACCGAAACTACGATGATATCTGAGGTTTAGTCTGGAGTCTAACATTGAACTTGAAAAGACTTACAGACTTGAGAGATTTTCAGACTGTACATGAAGAGTTAACCTAGGAATGCAAAAACTTTCTAATCACGCAAAAGATAGTGTGGCTGTTGGAGTGCTTGCATAAAAAATGGGAGGGCTATGAAAATTGGAAAGGTCAGCTTGCAGTAGTGTTGAAATGGCAACTGTTTGTAAAAATGCAGTAAAATGAGAGTGTTTAATAAAGAATCAAAGTGAAATTTGCGAGTTTGATGAAAAATCGCTGCAATGGACCACTAGACAAGGTACAAACTTCAGCATTCTGATACATGTTTCTTAGCAAGGATTTCACGTAGAACATGATTCGCGCAACGGAAATCACTGAAACCAACTCCTAACGGAGATATTAACATTTTTCTTTCACATTGGTTGCGAGGAAATTGAACTACCCGCTCACAAGAAACTCAAAGCTCTACGTGAGTCAAATCGCACACTACGACGGTTTCAGCAAGTTTCTCAGTCGAGCAATGTTCATGTCTCACCATGTATTGTTCGCAAATGAGCAATTTGCTATACCTAGCTGAGCCAAAGCGTCACGATTGAGGTTGCCAGATGCTTACATGGTAGATACTGTCGTGATAACGTTTAGCGCGCGATGTGAATCACGTAGAGCATTGAGTTTTCTTGAGCGGGTGGTTTGAATTCACGCATCAATATTCATTAAATACCTTCGTAAGGAGTTAATCTCGGTAAATTTTGTTGTGTGCATCGTGTTTTACGTGAAATTTTGGTTAAGAAACATGTATCAGAATGCTGAAATTTGTACCTTATCTAGTGGTCCATTGGAGAGTTTTAGACAAAAATAAGGTCATAACTTTGAAAATTTTTGTGAAAAATAGGTTTATCCACTGAGAAGGCCAGGTCAAAAATAAGAAAACCAAGAACTTTCTGCAGTCCTTGGCTAACCTTCAGTATTTATCTCTTTGCTTCTTACAGCAAAAAGGCTTAAAAAATATAATAAGTACATTGAAAATGATAATTTCTCGTTTTCAAACTTTAGAAAACGTAATAATACTCACGGTGAGCTCCTGCGCTTTGTACCCACACATGATGTTGATTAGGTTACCCTGAAAATGGTGAAAGAGAATATTGATGAGGAGAGAAATGACATACATATTAATGATAATAAAAATACACTGTACAATCTGCAAAATTAATGTTTTTTCATTACATAAAGTGAGAAACGAGCAAAAAATCGAACCAAGACCAATCAGTCCACACTTTGCGTATCTTTATGGACCCCTGGAGCAAGGCTGCTCATATAAGAAATGCACTGCATTTTAAATTCTTCCTCCTAATGCGCAACAGGGCCACAAAACTCGTCCGCAGGCATGACTGCAACATGTGTGGATTGGCCTTGAATTAAACTGAATTACGATACATTTGTAAGAGGTACTTCACAAATTCATTCATTGCTATCCTATTAATGAAACACCCGAAATTTTGTTGGAACCAAATCTTGGGTGTAAATTTGACGACTACCCAAGGATACACAATGATAACGATGTTTCTATCCAACACTAAATAGACTAAAGAGGGACGTAGAAGGATGTAGGATGTGCTGGGTCGACACTATTTAAGGAGAAACAAAGTCAAAAGAAGTAAACAAAATGAATTGAAACTTCGAATGGAATCCTAATCTTAATGATTAAAAGAAAACTATAAACAATAACTTACGGTGATTGTGGAGGTGTTGATACAACATGAAAATGGGACACCACAGCGTTCAGAAACACTAGGAGAGCTGCAGTTGAAGTAATCATTATTCGACCAGTCTGTGTAACCGTCAGAGCTGAGACCACAACACTGAAACTGAAGCAAGAAGTAACATTTATAAAAACTGGTTGCGAGTATTCTTACCAAAATGATATGGGTGTATCAATTCAGGGTCCACGATGAATACCTAAGATCTTTTTGGAGAGTGAATTATAGTAATACATCAAAAGTTCATGTCTGACTGAAAGTTCTGAAACTTAATGTTTGGTCTTTCATTAGTTTCGGTTCAAGAAATATTTTCTATCCTCCATTAGAGCATGTAGTAGCTTAGTATTAGAATCATTTTTTAAAATTAATTTTTAATTAATCATCTTGGAGAAAAGTGCATTCAAAAGGGATACAAACATGAGAAAGCTGAAAATGGAGTTCGAATTCTATTCTTTCAAACGTTATTAATAATGTAAACGTTAACGTGCAGGAAGACAGCCTTTAAAAAAAGTGGAAATTTTGCAATTTTGAATCTAGATAATTCTTGTCTACTCGACTTCTAAGACGCATCGCTTTTCGGCACTTGGGTCTTATCGTGAATTAACAATTCAATTGAGCCTCGTCCTAAGTTTTTGGATATTGCTTTTTCTTTCTCAGGTCGAGTCAATCGTCATTTTCCTTGCTCTTAAAATCACTTCTGGGGTCATTCCATATAGAACCTACCAGCCATGCAACCGCCCGACTCGGATTTTGATGATAAATTGTTTTCTTGATCAGACCACCAAATAATGAACTTCTGCAAAATATTAGGTCTCAAATCGAAAAACTCACTGAGATATGAATTTTGGAAGTTTTAAGAATTTTCAAGAAAGAGACGTTTCGAACTTCCGAGAAAGAGAGGGTCATTTTCCCCAAAAAAATTCACCCCCGGCCCATTTTTCGTCGGATTGAAATGAAAATTTGACACAATGTCCATGAAAGTATGTAAATTTGAGGATAAAATGCATAAAATGTTCGACTTCACTCATTGATGTGCTGCGGTTGATAGTTCGTTGTGATTTTGTCTGATTTTAGCGACAAAACCTTCCCCTCTTCAAATGCTCATAACTTTTGAGCTGCAAGTTATTTTTTGCTCCAATTATTTTTAAAATGCTCCTAAGATTATTAGAAAGACGCCTAAAGAACAATTCTGATGGCGTTTTGGGCTTTAGTATCTTTTTTTTTCACTTTTGTCCGAAAAAGGCCTAAAAAACTGGAAATAACACCAAAATTGTTCCGATAATCGACCATTACCCTGAAAAGTCAACTCAAAAATCGCTCAATTTTTGCCTGAATGGTCCTTACTGTGTGTACAATATGTTTGAAAAATAAAATCAATGGTATTTCGGGTTTATATATCTTTAACTTCGAGTTTTTTCCGAAAAAAGGCCAGCAAAACTGAAAAACACTGAAATTACACCAATTATCGGCTCTAACGTTGGAGTAGCAACTCAAAAATTGCTCACATTTATACTGAATGGTTCTCACTGCATGTGAAATGCGTCTGGGGAATAAAAGTGATGGTATGTTGGGTTTCCATAACCCTTTTCCCAACATTTTTACTCAAGAGAGGCTCGCTCAACTGAAAAAAGCGCTAGGAAAATCTCATTAACCGACCATTACATTGAAAAAACAATTGATTGGGGGCCCAGATTTTTCACCAAAGGACTCTTGTTGTATGGGAAGCACACTAACTTGAGGAGTGAATATAGCAAGGGATTCACTCTTAAAGGGAGGGAAAAAATATGTACAAAAATCATGTATTTAGATATTTTGCGATAAAAAAATAGAATGTTATCAATAAAGTAACTGTAAGGTTTGCCCTTGATTTACTCAATTCAGAACTTAGTTGCTTTTTCAACTCGAAGCATTAAATTTACTCCAAAAAACTTTTTAATTCACGGACGCGGATGGATACATAAATGAAATCTCAAAGTCGTTTTCTTCCTCTGATTTGGATAGAACAAGCCCAAAGAACCAATGCCTATCACGCACACACGCAACAACGAATTTGTTGAGATTTCTAGCATAACTTTAACTTACTCTGGGTTAGAGTAATTATTCAGGGCAATCAAGATCGTGATCTATATCAGCAACAGTCTAATTTATAGATCTGAAAATTCAAAAGTTTTTTGAAGTAAATTTAATGCTTTGAGTTGAAAAAGCAACTAAGTTCTGAATTGAGTGAATCAAGGGCAAACCTTACAGTTAGGTACTTCATTGATAACATTCTATTTTTTTAACGCAAAATATCCAAATACATGATTTTTGTACATATTTTTTCCCACCCTTTAAGAGTGAAACCCTTGCTTGAGATGTTGAGGAAATAAATAGGTAACTCAATTTTTCAAAACTATAATTACAATACTTCAACTCTAGTCAGCATGAATAACCTCCCTCAATTTTTAACAATTTAATGTTCTGATAATTCCTATTAGAACTTTTTATCTTTTCCATTAATTTTTATTTCAGAATACATTTGAAAGTTATTAACCTCATTATGATGCCATCCAGGAGTCAGTAAATCACATTTAATGTGAATAGGGATGCTGTCAACACCTTCTCATCTTTTTGCCTTACATTTTCGAATATTTCTTATTAATTTTAGAACACTCATTAGTGATGGCTGGATTTCGTCCACTTTTGTCTTCTTCACCCCTATCTCCCAGCCATCACCAAGAATCACCCATAAATTTAATTACTAAACTTGCAGCTGATAACTACATAGATTATAGCCAGCCAATCTTGTGTAGGCCTGTTGTCTCACCACCCGTGACCTCAGCAAGTCTATATAAGCGTGCGCTGCCCTAAAACCTAGGTCTGTCTGTCTTTTCTCATCTCTTAGACCCCAGGTTCTTTACCATCTAGACCCGTACAAGTACGTTTGTGCCCACTCTCGCCTTCTTGCACATTTTCTGAGTGACTATTTTCTTTACTGTTTAACTCTTGTGATTCTGTGCTATCTCTTTTGACTCAGTACAACTCTAAATTTCATCTCCAAAAATTCAGTGTCTATAATTCTCAATCCATTCTAGTAGTTTGTTGATTCTACCTTTTATTAAAAATCAACTGGTGCCGAACGGTCTCACAAACTTTCAACCCGAATTTGAGTCTATCACCCGTGACATACTCATATTCCATAACAGATGCCTATCAGTTAAGAGATACCTACAGTTTTATTTCCTTACTTTAAAGCCGATCGTAAAGATTGGAGTGAAGGGGAAAACTACTACAACCAAGAATACACTATATTCACTCCTCAAGTTAGTGTGCTTCCCATACAACAAGAGTCCTTTGGTGAAAAATCTGGGCCCCCAATCAATTGTTTTTTCAATGTAATGGTCGGTTAATGAGATTTTCCTAGCGCTTTTTTCAGTTGAGCGAGCCTCTCTTGAGTAAAAATGTTGGGAAAAGGGTTATGGAAACCCAACATACCATCACTTTTATTCCCCAGACGCATTTCACATGCAGTGAGAACCATTCAGTATAAATGTGAGCAATTTTTGAGTTGCTACTCCAACGTTAGAGCCGATAATTGGTGTAATTTCAGTGTTTTTCAGTTTTGCCGGCCTTTTTTCGGAAAAAACTCGAAGTTAAAGATATATGAACCCAAAATACCATTGATTTTATTTTTCAAACATATTGTACACACAGTAAGGACCATTCAGGCAAAAATTGAGCGATTTTTGAGTTGACTTTTCAGGGTAATGGTCGATTATCGGAACAATTTTGGTGTTATTTCCAGTTTTTTAGGCCTTTTTCGGACAAAAGTGAAAAAAAAAGATACTAAAGCCCAAAACGCCATCAGAATTGTTCTTTAGGCGTCTTTCTAATAATTTTAGGAGCATTTTAAAAAAAAATTGGAGCAAAAAATAACTTGCAGCTCAAAAGTTATGAGCATTTGAAGAGGGGAAGGTTTTGTCGCTAAAATCAGACAAAATCACAACGAACTATCAACCGCAGCACATCAATGAGTGAAGTCGAACATTTTATGCATTTTATCCTCAAATTTACATACTTTCATGGACATTGTGTCAAATTTTCATTTCAATCCGACGAAAAATGGGCCCGGGGTGAATTTTTTTGGGGACAATGACCCTCTCTTTCTCGGAAGTTCGAAACGTCTCTTTCTTGAAAATTCTTAAAACTTCCAAAATTCATATCTCAGTGAGTTTTTCGATTTGAGACCTAATATTTCGCAGAAGTTCATTATTTGGTGGTCTGATCAAGAAAAAAATTTATCATCAAAATCCGAGTCGGGCGGTTGCATGGCTGGTAGGTTCTAAATGGAATGACCCGGTTGCTTACAACCTCAGTGTATCTTATTTTTACATCCCATGAGTGTGGAGATTTACCGTTAAAATTAAACCCGCAAAACAATTGAAAAACTTGCAAAATAAGTGGAAGGCATACATAAAAAAATATGCGCAAATAGTTTTTTAAAGATTTGGATTCTTTCACTTGAAGTCTTTGAAATGCCAGCTTGCACATGGTTATTCAAAGACTTTGATGGGATTTCACATGTTTAAAAATTAAGATAACAAGCTATTACTTAAAAGCCAATCTTGGATTTAGGCTTCCCTAAGTTTTTATTCAATGACAGTAAACTATGCAATGAATAAAAATGTAATGTGCTATAAAGATACAAATACATATTAAAGAGTATTTCCTTACTTCCATTTGAACAAAGTCAATCAAATTCTGGAGGTCAGGATCTTCACGATATGACTGGATGATTTTGTCTGTGAACGATTCTTCGAAAGTCGACTGCATTGTGTGCGGGAAGACAAAGCCCATTATTGCTATGACCATCTCAAGTAGGAAGAAAATGAGAAGACACAGAGAGTACTGAAAGCAGAAAATGAATTACCTTAAAATAACAATGAAAGAGCATTTCTGAGTCGACGATTTTTAGAGCTTTGAATAATATGGACATACTTCATAATATCATTGGAGCAGCAGGTACACCTGCGAGTTGCAAGCACTTGCTGAAAGTGAAACACCAATCGGAAACCAGGATTTCGATTGCTCAATGTCAAGCGATCAAAATCCTCCTTACCAATTGGTGTTTCACTTTCAACAAGCGCTTGTAACTCGCAGATGTATCTGACCTTCAGAATGACCAGGACTGAATAAAAATATCCTCCTTAAAAGTAAATGCTCTTTTTAATATGATTTTTTCCCTACTTTTGTTGTGAATCATGATCTTTTCAAATTCCTGAAATGTACAATCGAGAGGCTGGGAGGACAAGGCGCGTAGCTTAAGTTTTAGAAAAAATTGAGATGTTAATGATTTCAAGTAAAACTAGTCTAAATGCATATTCTGAGAAAAATTTTCTCCCAAGTTCCAATTTTTAAGCATCCAAAAGTCAGTTGGAACTTTCTTTCCGCCATAAGGATCCATGTTATTTCGAAACTCCTAACATTTATTTCTCAAAATAGCCAAAACTGCGTGTTTGCAAAGAAAAAGTAGGTATAATTTTTACGGAAATGGCACTGGGAGGATTTTGGTCAATCAAAGGATTTGTTACAATTGGAAACAGCAGTTTGCTTTCGTTTTTTTTTTAAGTTATTGTCTTATCATTTCTTCATAGAAACTGGTTACATCGGTATTCTTCTATGTAATTTACTTACTACTGCCCCGCAAGCTGAACTCTTGGCAAGTACAGAAGCAGTTTGTTTTCTTTTATTTTTTTCTAAACTTTGGATAAAAAGATTAAAAATAAATCAACTATTGCTTGTTACGGTAGATAATCTTACAAATTTCAGCAGGCAAGTGTTTTCTCGTAGGGCTCCGACACAACCAGCAAAACTAACAATGAAGACAACTGCGCCTGTGATGACAAGCACTAGTGAAATGTTCAGTATGACATCATAAACTGTTTCGACTTTGACTAAGCCTGTGGATTCCCACTTATCAAGGAAGGCATAGAGCCCAATTCCAATTAGGAGGCCACCAAACAACTGAAACAAAATTAGGATAAATTTAGTTACCATGATTCTATAGAACGATTTAGGAGAACCTAAAGTAAGTTGTTGATTGGACAAGGTTGCATAAAAAATCTCCACTTCCCCAAATACTATTGTAATGGAGAGTAAGAACTCATGAGGTGAAATAAGAGAGTATCTGCACAGCGCAAATAGGAGACTCAAGGTCACTCTTAATTTTGGGAGATCACAATTATTTAGCGATACCAAGAGCTTCCAATTAAAAAATATGTGTAAATAATTCTTAAAGATTCGAAGATGAGGATGAAGTTGGATTGACTGACATTTCTTGCAAGAAAATTTTGAGAGTGATCAATTTGACCCAAGTTACTCGTTTATAATTAAAAAGGTAAGTTCACAGTAACACAGTCATATTAGAGTGATCTTACACGATTACACAAGGCAGCGAACCTCACTAGACACTTCTAAACATATTAATTGACTCATTAAAAATTTTTGGCTAGCTCTCGATAGATTCAAGAATCATACACACAGAGGTGATTGATGGTCAAGTTTGTGCATCAAAATGGACAACTCTCAGATTAGTAGTCCTCAATGCATCACCTTGACAACACATATTGTAGGTACTCACTCCTAACAAAAAGAGTTCAAACAACCAGCAAGAAAAACTCCTTGTTCTAGGGGCTATCCTTTCACTGTACTGCTCCTTATGAATCATATCAAGCCATAGAGAAAAAAAAAGAGGTGTTTGCATTTCGGGCATCTTGGAATTTTTTGATGACTTGATGACGTAGGTGGGTACAGCTGGGTACAGCGACGTCCCCTTCACGCTGTACCCACCTACGTCATCAAGTCATCAAAAAATTCCAAGATGCCCGAAATGCAAACACCTCCTTTTTTTTCTCTATAATATCAAGCAGTCAGATGATCCTTTTGCTGCTGTCACATGTACAGTCGACGAGACTTTCAGGAAAAATGAACAGTCACCTGTGGTCCACTGCTTAATTTTGCTTTCTGTAAATGTGACAGCAGCAATTACTATAATTGATCTGATCTGAGAACAATTTGAAATGAAAAGAGACTAAATTGTCACAGAGAAACATTTCTAAGGTTAGGCGGGTATCAAAACATTCTTACTGACTGAGGGGGGAAATCACTTAAGCATTAGGCAAAATTGGAAAATTTGGATTGAAAAGCAGAGTGTTCTGATTAATGACAGTCAGATACACCGAATACACACCCAAAATATGAAGTTCAGGAGAAATATCATGTACTTGACACACGGACTGATGTACGTAAAATTGTTGGGAGCACGTCTTCTGCTATGCATCATTCTGGATCGACCTGCTGAGTTCTGGAGGATTATGAGGAAAGTGAGTATTGAATGGTCACCAAAAAATCTACTGACCACGCGATGAAAGCATGAAATATCAAACTACATATGACTTCGAAGAACAGGAGATGAAAGCTACATCCAATCACCAGATTGGAAGGTGATTGAGGAATTCTCGATCACAATGAAGATTAATACTAGATTACACTTCTTCATAAAATTAAGTAGACTTGTTTCGAGATAGTTAGAGAGAGCTAAACTCTCAGGAAATAAGTAGAATTTAGAAACTGGCAAAAATAATCTGGGCAAATTCTTATGAAACTAGTCAGACATTGTCAAAACAAGGATGACTGTAAACATGGGAGCAATGGCCGAGAACTAGTAACGCTATCTAACAGCCAATACTAGAAGTTTTCCTTCGTTGCCGTTTAACCGCGCTCAACGCTGATTGGCCGTTGCATTCCATACTCTATCACCCGCCGAAATTCAAACTTGCGGGTTGTCATGCAGGTAGCCGACAGAGAAAGCGACATGCACCTAAAAATTATTTTGATAATATATCTTTTGAACTTTACCAATGCATACCTCATTCGTCATTTCTGATGGCTGAATGTTAAGTTTTCTCCGTCGACCAAGGTCTCTTTTCCTCTTGACAGTCATAATTTAATGACGGCAAAATGCAAAAAACGCATATCTCAGATTGCGACAGCCCTGCTGATTGTGAGACTCTGTAAATTTTCATCACTAAAAGAAAATCAAGTAAAGAAATCGAGGAAATTGCAAGCATCTATTTTAATTGTGGTTTTCCTTCCGGACCTTAAAAAATTATCAGAGGTTTTCTAAACGTTACGATTGAGACACGCCTTCTTCGCCATTGATGCATGAAAATTGTGAAAATTCAAAACCTCGATGCATCGATGGTGAAAGTGCAGATGCGCATTTCGATTTTTGACAGTTTTTAGTTAAGGCCCAGATACACACGGCGGTTAATCGCCTCGAGTGAAAGACTAAAGCCAATGGAGAGCCTCGATCCATTGACGTCGATATATCGACATCAAGGCTCTCCATTGGCTTTCGTCTTTCACTCGCGGCGATCAATCGCCGAGTGTGTCTAGGCCTTAAAATTTTGCATGTTTTTCCTCAGCGTAAGAGACGCAAATGCCTTCCATTCATTAAATTGTCTCTAAAATTTCGTCCTGTAGAAACTGTTGCCCGAACATGATGACATTTTTAGAGCTTTTGGGTTGTATTCGCAAGCACAGTGCAACACAATTGCAAGGGGCATGAAGGACAAGGTGCATAAACGCAGTATTTGTTATTTCGAGAAAAACGTAATTGAAGTTTAGAAATTACCCAGATCCTTCTAGCGGAAAGAGTTCAAACTGACTTTTTTATGCTTAAAAATTGGAATTTGGAAGCGAATTTTGCACAGAATATGCATTAAGACTGGTTTTACTTGAGATCATCAATTTCTCAATTTTTTCAAAAACTGAACTCATGCGCTTTGTCCTCCAGGCCCCTCGATTGCAATTTTCAACTGACGAGATCAACTGATGGAGAATCCGTATTCAAAGCGTGGGCGTCCTGCGAGGCGTGGGCATGTTTTTCGCAACCCCTCCTTGCGGCGCATCGAGCGGCGTGGCGAAATGCGACTGGTGCGTGATTTACCGTATTTACGATGTTAATGAAAGAGATTCTTATAAATTTAATATATTGAGATATAGTAATACAGAAGCTTCTCATGGAAGAGATGAATTAAGGACGGAAATTTTGAAACACCTCAATGGAGATACGTGGTTTCGCACTTCAGTCGGTCCGATACGGACATCCATCAAGTTTAAAAAAATGCATCAAGTCCCCGCCACCGCCGACCAACGCGTTTGTCGATCGAATCAACTACAGGTATTATGCGTAGGAGGTCAAAACGCCTTCAATTTTTTGAACGCAATACGGACATCCGTCGAGGTTGTATAGTTGTATCAAGGCGCCGTAGCAAACGCGTCCCATTGTTTATCGTTACAGACGATTATAAGTTGAGAGAGGCCAGTCGTAATGCCCTCAATTTTATACATACATATTTTTGGGCAAAATGAGAGACGATGGTTTCTCCTTTTGCGACGTTGCAGACTTCCTTAGAAATTTTATTTTTCTTTCGAGAAGCTGGTCAACATAAAACTTAAATTCTCCATGATTTTTCGTATTCGCTAGCAGGAGATTTGGTTCAAAATTTAAAGTCGTAAATTTGGATTGTTTCTCATGGAAGAGATGAATTAAGAACAGACATTTTGAAACGCCGCAATGGAGATACGTGGTTTCGCACTTCAGTCGGTGCGATACGGACATCCATCAAGTTTAAAAAAATGCATCAAGTCCCCGCCACCGCCGACCAACGCGTTTGTCGATCGAATCAACTACAGGTATTATGTGTAGGAGGTCAAAACGCCTTCAATTTTTTGAACGCAATACGGACATCCGTCGAGGTTGTATAGTTGTATCAAGGCGCCGTCATAATTAATAGATGAAATAATGCAGAAATTCAAGAAAAATAACTTTCCCTCCACTGTGAAAGTAAACTTCGTGCTGCAGCATTTAAACGTCACCTTGGCTTACCATCAATGGGCATCGTACTTTTCTACTTTTCTACTCCTGCGTTAAAGTCCCCTTGTGATAGACTCGGAACGGTGCGGTGCTGTGTAACACAATGGTGTAACACAATGGTTACAAACCGTAGACCCTACACTGCCGTGCTATAGAGAAACGCCGTACGAACCTTCAAGCGTCGCCACCTTTCCTTTGATAAAACACGAATTTCCTAGTAGAAGTATGAATATTTTTCTTCCAATTTTTCAAATAATTTTGTTCCCAATTTAACCTAAAGCTCTAACTTTCCTCAAAAATAAACCTTATATCGAAGGAAATTTGGCAACTCTCGGATGTTCATACGGCGTTCTTCATCTTTTGCACGGCAGTTTACCACACAGACTTATGACGTCACCTTGGCCTATCATATATGACGAGTAGAAATTCAAAACCTGGCGAGCGTCATCAGGTTATTGCTAAAATATGCATGTTGCTCCTCAGCGTAAAGTGTCCCGTTTTCATTGGATTTCAATCAGGAAATTTTCTCTAAATTTGGTCTATTGGAAACTGATGCCCCATTATAGACACCTGATGGCAGTTACCAGGTATTTAATCTCTGCTCTCCGTGTAAAAAAGAAAATTCACACTTCTTCAGCTTCGTGTTGCTCTCACCTGAAAATTTCAGTTTCGTATGGTTCAATAAAAATATTCTCGGGTTTTGACGTCAGCCACAAGCTATACTGCCGTGCTAAGGAAGAACGCCGTATAAACCCTCAGGCGTTGCCAAATTTCCTCCGCGATATCACGAATTTTTGGGAAAATGTTTAAATATTTTTCTCCCAAATTTTCAGATAATTTTGTTCGCAATTTCACCTAAAGTTCCTGAAAATGTCAAAGAAAAATATTCATAACTTTCTTCTTTACCTACTTAACGTTTTATCGGAGGACATTTGGCACCTCTCGAATATTCATACGGCGTTTTTCCTCGGCACGGCAGTATAAAGCACAAATCGTAAAAGGATCGGGGAAACAATTTTTGAAAAGCTCGTTTCCACACCACCTTAGGATAGTCCGATCAGGTAAATGATACGGTACTGCTCCTGGAGGTAGAGCTTTAGGCGCGCTTTTTTTAACGTGGTATCGCCATGAGCCCTAATCCAC
>NW_017547100.1:1628632-1652390 GCF_001854935.1 Bemisia tabaci | reverse complement strand
CCATCCAAGTGAATTGCGTAGTTCCACAAACAAAAGCGGTGCGTATCACGATAATATTAATATTATGTCTTGGTGAGGTATGGTATGAATATTTTTCCTTGAAATATTTAGATAGTTTTAATGAAATCGCGATTAAAATTCATAAACAAAGTTTTTTTTTGGGGGGGGGGCACAAATTCCCCACGAAATTCCCGTTTTATCTCACAAATTTTGGCAACGTCCGAGGGCTCATAGGACGTTCTTTCGCAATACAGAGTTCGGACTGACGGGATTTGAGTGTTGACTTCAAACATTTTTTCTGCCGATTGATTTTTCTGGCTATCGATGAGAGGTATTCTACAGCTGGCACTGCTCTCCCTAGATCAGGGTGTCTACAGGTCCGGAAAACCCGGAGATTACTCTTTTTTCAGGGTGGCTCCAGTGGCGTGGCGTGCTTTGCGATGTATCGATTGTTATGCCATTTAAACCTATGGAAAATGATAGATGAACAGGTTGTTCGCTACGAACACCTTAATAATCGATTCTTTACCATACGTTTAAATTGCAAAACAATCGATACATCGCAATTCACGCCACGCCACTGCGTGGCTCGGAAGCAATCGTAATGCGTGTTTTTTAAAGACAGCCTGGAAAGTATGCAATCTCTTGCGCACTAATTCTCTGTCTTGCATCAACGCACACGTTTTGCTTTCCTTCTCAATCGTTAAAGTCTCCTAGTAATTCTGTCGCGCTAAGGAAGAACGCCATATGAGCATTCGAAACTTGCCAAATTTCCTTCAGTAAAATGTTCATTTTTGAGAAAAATTATGAACTTTTATTCTTGAAATTTTCAGGAGCTTTAGGTGAAATTGCTAACAACATAATCTGAAAAATTGGGAGAAAAATATTCATACATTTACTAGGAAATATGGGATCGCCTGAAGGTTCGTACGGCGTTTTTCTATAGCACGCATCGCATCGCTAGCAGTATAGGATCTATGGTTTGTAACCATTGTGTTACACTGCACCGTTCCGAGTCTATCACAAGAGGACTTTAACGCAGGAGTAGAAAAGCAGGAAAGCAGGAAACTTTAGGTGAAATTGCAAACAACATAATCCGAAAAATTGGGAGAAAAATATATAAGTTTACCAGGAAATTCGTGTTTTATAAATGAAAATTTGGCAACGCCTGAAGGTTCATACGGTGTTTCTCCTTTGCACGGCAGAATTTGCCATGGAAGATTCGGATGAACACCGGCTAAAAATAGGCGGATTTTCATCAAGTTCGACACAATTTCATTTCTGTCGATCGTATTTAAAAATTTCCATCGGAAGTTCCAATCTTATTATACTTTTAATTTTAAATCATCATAATTTATTCAGCTTGAACTAAAACTCAACTTAAAACAGTGCCCAAAAATAGGGCAAAAATTCCAAATCTATGGTGAGCGCTATCAGACATCCCTAGGATCGGGCAACCGATCTTCTCGTTTATCAGGAATCTAGTGGTTGAATTGAAATTAATTTTTTTTCTTTATCAAAATATAGAGAACTACAAAGTATTAACTCTATTTGCTATGACTAAAAATTAAAATAAGACCAAAATTTAGTTCGGATCTTTCGATAAGAATTCCTTGCAGGGGTCTGAACTTTGATAAATGTTTTGTATTTAAGTAGAAACTACCGAGAGAACTGAGCACGAGGATACTTTTGGTTCATAGATTGATTACCTAATTACTGAGATACGAAAAACTGATTTAATCCGCTGAATTAAATGTGTTGAAATAGGAAATCAAGTTCTGTAACTGTTAAATTTTTAAAAGCCAATATGGCGGATGTGGCCTTCAACAATAGCTTAATGCCTGAATCGTTTGTGTGAAGTTCGGTATTAGGGGCTAAAAATGACAACAGAAACTGTTTTTATTTAAATACGAAAATTTTAACATAGGTAATCAGCACATGAAGGGAATTCACGATCCGACGCTGCTAGGTAAACCACGCACCTCGACGAGGCGGTGTATTGTGAACGTAGAGTGTAATATATTTAAAGTTTACAAACGCGGAAATTTTCACATCTAATTCCACATTCGCAAGATGCAGCGGGAATGCAGATTGAGGTTAGGTAGGTATATTTGGGCTCCCACCCCCTCCGGCCTTTACAATCCGGCCCGTGCGCGTTATGCAGGTTCATTGGCGGCCATTTTAGGCCATATCCGCCGTCTTGGATTTCTGAATTTTCAAAATATGACCTGAAATTCGAGTTTCCCGTCCGAAAATACCCACTAATACCAAGTTTCACCAAGATCGGCTGGACAGGGGCCGAGATAGCATTTTAGGCCATGTCCGCCATTTTGGATTTCTGAATTTTCAAAATTTGACCCGAAATTCGAGTTTCCCGACCATAAATACCCCCTGAAACCAAGTTTCACCAAGATCGGCTGGACAGGGGCCGAGTTAGCATTTTAGGCCATGTCCGCCATCTTGGATTTCTGAATTTTCAAAATTTGACCCGAAATTCGAGTTTCCCGTCCAAAAACTCCCCTCGATACCAAGTTGCACCAAGTTTCCACCAAGCTCTGCCGCGCGCGCGTCAATCGAGTGGAGATAGCTCTTTTTGATTTAATTTTGAATCCGGGTTAGCGCATTAAATCAAATGGACCTACATGCAAAATCCCCTATAACTCGCTTCATATGCATTTTTTCGTAATTTTGGCAACGTGTGTAATTAGAGAAACTCTTCAGCTTTCAAACAAGCCAAAGTAAACCAAAATCGTCCCATTACTACGGAAACGCCAATGGTTTTAGTCAAACTTCCTTTACTGAAAAGTTTGGAAATGGCGTTTAGCGCCTTTCCGCATAAATACGTCCAATTGTTGATTTGAGTAACTTCTATTTGGTGAAGTCCCTACCTCTTCCTTGTTTTTAATTCTTCCATACAAATTATCCATTCGCTAAATATTAGCTTAGCTTGAGCGCCCGTACACTATGCGGTCAAAACTGCAGTACCGGAAAAGGAATAACCCGAAATGGCTAGCGGAAAGGCTACTTCAATATTAATCTTCTATCTTCCTAGTAAGGCGCAGGGATACAACTATTTGAACTCTCCGGAACGCGTGAGGTATCACGCCTTAATTGAAGGCGTTTCCGAATCTTCTGTATTTACATGACTACATTTTCCAAATTGTTTTGCATTATATTTTTGATTTGAGTACCCTTTATTATTCAGTTAAATTAATCCTGCTTCTTAATTTTTAATTATTCTGCAAAATTTTTCTGCAAAATTTATCTATTTGCGATATACAATCGCGTCTTTAGCGTCCTTAAACTACGGCCTTAACGGTCGAAACTGCAGTAGCGGCACAGGAAAACCGAGAAACCACGCGAAGTCGCTACCTCAATATTAAGCTTCCATCGCCTTCCTAAGGCGCAGGGATACAACTATTTGAACTCTCCGAAACGCGTGAGATATCACGCGTCAATTGAAGGCGTTTTCGAATCTTCTGTATTTACATGACTACATTTTCCAAATTGTTTTGCATTATATTTTTGAGTTGGTTACCCTTTATTATTTAGTTAAATTACTCCTGCTCCTTGATTTTTAATTATTCTACAAAAATTATCTATTTGCGATATACAATACCGTCTTAAGCGCACTTAAACTGGTGACAGGTGGAAATGTCCAATAAAAAATGTCCAATAAACAAAATGTCCTATTTAAAATGTCCAATTGTCATAATGTCCAAAAGCTAAAATTTCCAGAATTCAAAATGTCCTATATCGACGGTGAAACTACCAAACCACGTATCTCGTTTGCGGTGTTTAAAAATCTACGCTCACATTTTATTTTTTTGAAGTAGACCAAATAAATATCATTCCTTGGAATTTTCACGGAATTTTCTCCGCACAAAGAGGAAAAATCACAGAAATTTTCAAGACTGGATATTAAGCAGTTTTTCATTTAAAAAATAAAGTATGACAGGAAGTTTGCGACGTCGCAAACTGAGATACGTGGTTTGGTAGTTTCACCGTCGATATGCAAAATGTCCCATATCGATGGTGAAACTACCATACCACGTATCTCGGAAAACTCGATTTTTCAGGAGAGCAAAAAAACTGTCTGCGTTCCTTATTTTTGATCATTAAAAGGTAATAATTCTTGGAGATAGAGATGATAAGATGCTTTTCACCACGCCTTGAGCATTTTTGAAAATAGTTGCAACCGTGATGAAATACGGAGGAAAAACCGAGTTATGTGTTTTGCGAAGTAGGAATTGACACTATTACATCGAGATATGTGAATTTTGAATTGAGGTATTGAGCCTCTTGTTTGAAGATTTTGATCGATTTAAGGCTTAGCGAATAGTCATTTTGAACAGTGTACTTCTATTCATGCACTGAAAGCTTCTGTTGATCCTACAACTGGACCAATCATCGTATCTTTATTAATTACAATACTATTAAACGGCATGACAGACTCAGAATCGTTGCATAGCATAAAATTGAAAGACTGATACGACCCGTACCGCAAGAAGTAGGATACTACTACTACTACTACTACTTCATACTTTCTTGAATACCTTAACACTTCTAATAAAGAAGGTGAATTTCCTTTCCCGGTGGATGAGTCGCCTTCTAATAAAAGCGTATCGACGGTGAAACTACCAGACCACGTATCTTGTTTGCGGTGTTTAAAAATCAATGCTCCCATTTTATTTTTGCAAATGAAAACCAGCCAATATATCATTCCTTGAAGTATTCACAGATTCTTCGTCACTCAAAGAAGAAAAATCACAGAAGATTTCAAGAATTGATGTTGAGAGGTTTTCATTTAAAAAATATAGTATGACAGGGCGTCTGCGACGTTGCAAACCGAGATACGGGGTCCGGTAGTTTCACTGCGGCACAGTGGATCGAGAGATAGTAGGAGAGGTCAGACAAAATTTGGACTTTAAACGCTTATAACTCCGTTTATACCAAAGTTTTAAGATCTATAAGTGGTTGCATTGGTTTCCTCGTAAAATTTTCTTCTAAAATCACCCGTTGAGATTTAAAATGTGAGAAAATAAACATCAAAATTTGCAGTTTTGGTCAAAAATTTAATATCCGACCTCTCTTATTGACTCGATCCACTCTGCGCCGACATGCTTTGCCATGCATTCAGGATGTTCCCGAAACGTACCCGATGCCGTGTGATGTCAAGAGGGTATACGAAACACGACCACCATTCTTTATCCGCCTCGGTACTTCGTACTGTAGAGCGCGCCGTGTGTACGCAATAACTTCCCGCCGGCGCGAGATACGCGAGATATGTGAATTGCGAATTAGCGCTGAGATATATGATATTTGAACTACGGTTTTGGATAACTTCCTGATTTTATTCGACAAAAATATTTTGGTGGCAGATAAAGGACATCTCCTACAACATATTTATGCAGCTAACTCAAAACCGACAAAAATCGAGATACGTGGTATGGTAGTTTCACCATCGATATGCAAAATGTCCCTTATCGACGGTGAAACTACCAAACCACGTATCTCGTTTGCGGTGTTTAAAAATCTACGCTCGCATTTTATTTTTTTGAAGTCGACCAAATCAATATCATTCCTTGAAATTCTCACAGAATTTTCTCCGCACAAAGAGGAAAAATCACAGAAATTTTCAAGACTAGACGTTAAGTAGTTTTTCATTTAAAAAATAAAGTATGACAGGAAGTCTGCGACGTCGCAAACCGAGATACGTGGTTTGGTAGTTTCACCGTCGTTATGTCCCATAGGTCCACATATATGCAAAATCAAAAAATGAAAGACTATGCAAATTTTATGGCACTTACGATTTCAGTTTTTGATCCAAATTGAGAAGTACGATTGACAATTCTGTTTCCTGCAGCATCGTAATGGTAATCTCAAATATGAAAACCTACACTCATTCATAATATGAAATTAACTTCAGCTGTCTCTCTGACCTGTTGCCACTTATAAAGGCGAGGCAAAAAATACTTGTTTTACGCCCGTTTAAGTTTCGGACATTTTAGGTTTTGGACGTTTTGAATTTTGGCCATTTCAGCTTCTGGACATTTTGTCGTGGACATTATGACAATTGGACATTTTAATCAGGACATTTTGTCTCTTGGACATTTTCCGTTGGACATTTCCACTGAGCACCCTTAAACTACGGCCTTAACGGTCGGAACTGATCGACGTGATTCAATCTAAATAGTGGCGCGGCGTGCTTTGCGATAAATCGATTTATCTGCCATTTGAACCTATGGAAAAGGATCGATAAACAGGGTGTTTGCAACGAAAACGTTAATAACCGATTCTTTACCATAGCCTCAATGGAGTAAAATCGATGGTCGATCATCCACGCCTTGTAATTCACACCGATTCGATCGACAAAATTCGACTCCGTCGATTCATCGATTTATCGGCCGATTCACAGGTATGTCGATCGACTCGCGATTGTCGATCAAATTACGTCGAGATAGGTTTACGTTTTTGTTTTTCGATCGATTCATATTATGCAGAGAGGATTTGCTCGAGGAATTGCCCTAAGATTTTCGCTGTGAACGTAGAGCACGATTTATACAACGAAAATTATTGAAAGTAACCACTAATCAAATAATGCCACGTTTTCCGATGTAATTTAAAAATCCCTGCTCACAAGAAACACTTCAGTCAAACGTATACTGCACTTTGAGGAAACGGTTCAGCTGTTGTACGTTGTTGACAGTGTCAACAACGTGCAACAATCAAGTTCCGAATTGTCAAGTTGACAATTCGGAACTTTGAACTACCTAAGACGGCAAAGTGGAAGCGCGGGGATTGAGGCGCGCTCAGCAGCGGACGCGCAATGCGGAAAGTATCCACGCAGTCTTGCAGGCGCTAACACTTGTTTCGCGTCGACCCGCAGTGTTCTGTTCAGCCCGATCATTCAAACTCGCGCAGTGATTTTCAACCTGTGATTTTAAAGTTATGCACAAAACACACTCTGAATGGACCACTTGTCATTTACTCGAATAAAAAAGGGTATCCCTGGGTAAGAGCACCAAAATGCCCCTCTTCACGGATTTAGAATTTAATGGTCTAAACCCTTTCAGGAGGTTCTAAAGACATGGTTTTGGGCAATTTTTACCTCCTGACCCCAACCATCCCCCCTCCAGCCCCGAAAAACCCATTTTTGGGGGAATTTTCACGTTTTATTTCATATCTCCCGCATTTTTCGATGAAAATGCATCTAATGGTTTTCACTGTTTTCACTCGCGCTATTCGCAAGTAGATACATAAGAGTCACTCTCACAGCGCTCTCTGGCGCTCTGCGACGCATAACCGCCACAATATTCGGTCCTCCCAAAACCCATCAGAAAGTTGACACTCCCTCATCTCATCCAAAACCCCCGCGGGTGAAATATTTGATAGTGAATCTCTTGATAATCCTGCTTTGCGTCCATTATCCTTTTTTTTTTTTTTTTTTTCTTAGCAAGGGTGTAATATTTTGGAATATAAATGTAAAAGATATGAGAGGAAAAAAATAATGTTTTCAACACACTTTTAAATGTTCCCAGAATGGGACCGAAATTCATTACCTTCCACCTTCACTCCAGTCAGAAATATGTTCTGAGTTTGTCTCAATGTCTCACGGATACATACATTCCAAGATTGCAAATTTTTCCAAGAGTGTGTATACCTATGCAATTTTGTCCAACATACCTTTGATTCCTGCATGAGATCAAAAGAAAATCAGAGAATTTTCAGATAGAAATGCCCAAGATTCTCTTCGTAAAAATGCAATTTGCGAGAGGAAATTCAGCAACATTGAAATGGACTAGACTTCACAATAAACTACATATTCTGGCTCATCAGTAAAAACACATAGGTACATAGGGAAACTAATGGTACATAATTGTCCCTAAATTGAGCCTGAAATTGTAGTTCCGAATTACAGAATGTGGTGCAAAGGACTGCATTTTGCAATTGGAACTATAAATTCTGGCTCTTCTAGAAAAACACTTATGTGCATAGGGAAACTAATGGCACATACGTCGTTTTTTAACCGGGCTAGAATTTATGGTTCCAAATTGCAAAATGTAGTCCACATGTATACGTGTATACATGTATACATGTTTACGTTCTTGTATAAGGGAAGCGACGAATTGGACCACATTTTGCAATTTGGAACTACAATTTTGGCTCAGGTCAGAAACAACGTATGCACCATTAATTCCCATATGCATGTCGAAGACAAATAGTCAAATCAGGCATTTGGTTAAATGCCTTGGCAAATAGTCAAATATTCTTACTTTGACCAAAATTCTGATTATTTTATCAACTGTAGACAAAATGGACTACATTTTGCAATTTGGAACTACAATTTTGGATCGGGTCAGAAACAACGTATGCACCATTAGTTCCCATATGCATGTCGAAGACAAATAGTCAAATTATGCATTTGGTTAAATGCCTTGGCAAATAGTCAAATATTCTTACTTAGACCAAAATTCTGATTATTTTATCAACTGTAGACAAAATGGACTACATTTTGCAATTTGGAACTACAATTTCGGCTCAGGTCAGAAAGAACGTATGCACCATTAGTTCCCATACGCATGTCGAAGACAAATAGTCAAATCAGGCATTTGGTTAAATGCCTTGGCAAATAGTCAAATATTCTTACTTAGACCAAAATTCTGATTATTTTATCAACTGTAGAATAAATGGACTACATTTTGCAATTTGGAACTACAATTTCGGCTCAGGTCAGAAACAACGTATGCACCATTAGTTCCCATATGCATGTCGAAGGCAAATAGTCAAATCAGGCATTTGGTTAAATGCCTTTGGCAAATAGTCAAATAATCTTACTTAGACCAAAATTCTGATTATTTTATCAACTGTAGACAAAATGGACTACATTTTGCAATTTGGAAATATAAATTCTAGCCCGGTTTAACAACAACGTATGTGCCATTAGTTTTCCTATGCACATGAGTGTTTTTCCAGGAGAGCCAGAATTTATAGTTCCAAATTGCAAAATGCAGTCGAAATAAAGCTCTGATCATGTGGTAACTGTAGAAATATGCTTCATACAATGATAAATAAGTTGTTTCCAGTCCTGGATTGCACTATTATCTCAAAATACTTACACAGAATTTAATAAAATAAACATATTTCACAATTTGGACATTTGAAGAAATGCGAGGAGCATTTCTGAACGGGAAATGCAATTACAGTCGGTGCTTTTATGGATTTTTACTCTTAAAATAATGAAAATTCGAGATGTCTCTGTGAAAACATATGAAAATTCGTAACATCTGATAATTTGACTGTCTGCCTGGGCATTTGATAAAACGCCTGATTTGACTATTTGCCTTCGACATGCACATGAGTGTTTGTATAGATGAGCCAAAATCGCAAAATTTGGTTCAATGCCGAGAAGTGATCCGTAATAGGGTTTTAGCGTGTCACGCGGGGTGGAAGGTGTCAAAAAACAGCAAACTAGCGTTTTAATCCATGGATGCCACCCTAAAACGTTCCTCCCAGCTACAGTCCCATTATACTGAGAGTCAAGACAATGTGAATCCATTTCTGATTGGTTCCCGTATTTTAGGCTTTCACAGTGTCACAAACGGGAATAAAGATTACATTTTCACCGATTGCAAAGATTATAATCTGGGATGGACCAGGGAATCACGGGTTCGGCAAGGGACAAACGGAATGAGAGAAGGAACGGAGAAAGGAATTTGAGAATGAGCCGATCAAAGATTACGAAAAACGTTCAATATCTGTAATCTTTATTCCCGTTTGTGACTCCGTGAGGGGGTGTTGTCTTGACTCTCAGTATAAAGGGACTCTACTCCCAGCGAAAACCCAGTTTATTTAAGGGCAAATCAAAGGTAGGAGCGTTACTTTTACATTTGCTCGGATCATTTAACGCCAAGTGGGAAAAGGCACCCTCCGCGCCAAGAACCGCGCATCCCGCAACAGAGACCCGATATACATACGTTGTTTCTTCCTCGGCGAGACCCCCCGTACACGTGCGCGGGAGCCGAAGGTCCCTCATCCTTATTCATTCGGATCTGAGATCCGGGTTATTGAAGGAAAATTATTACTCTATTTGTAGGTTCATGAAAGGTATTCAAATTATGAACTTCGGCCGGGGGAGGGGAGGGGAGGGGGTGAAGAGGAGGGGGAGCTATGCGGGAGCACGCGCAAGGTGCGGACCTATCACTGGAGTTTGCTAATCCCGCCCTCTCGCAACATTAACCAGTGTTGCCACGTCTATTTAAATGTAGGAACACGAAAAGACGAACCTCAGTGCTGCCGTGATAGCGAAGAGAGCCGTAAGTGCAAAATTTTCGAAATCGAGTTTTCTTCAAAATTCGTCTAAATTCTTTTAGATGAAATTACTGAGACAGCTAAAACAGCAAAATTCATCCTACTTTAATGAAAACGAGACGTATGAGAAAGCCGTACCTAAGTGCACCAAAAATGATATAGTTTTTTCAAGACAGCCGCAGGTGCATGAGAGCCAATGAAAACAGTGCTCTCCAGTAAAGTGCCGCCCTCTTCTGCCAATTTCTAACCTGAAAATGTGTTTGTTGTGCTTCCAAAACGCAACCACGAAAGCATGCAGAAGATAGCACTTACGGCTGTCTTGCCTATCTATAACCTGGCATGAAAATGAAAAATGCCCTTTTTATGTAATGGAAATAAAATCGGTCGATTTTTAATCATCCATACGATTTCTAGGGGTCTTTCCGGATGATTAGTGGCAATTTGACAAAGAACGGAGGCTTCTTTCAATGAAATGTTCTTGTCAGAAGCTTCTGAGCCCGTTTTCTCAGAACTTCATTTTTGCACTTACGGCTCTCTTCGCTATCACGGGAGAGTGGTGGTTTGTTTGGCTCTGAAAAGCTCTCAGAGGGCTGATAATTGAAATTGATGTCGCAGGCAAATAGTAAAATCAGGCATTTTGTCAAATGCCGAGGCAAATAGTCAAACTCTTACTTAAATTGACATTTTTACTATCATCATAATTTTAGGCAAAATAATTCATTTCTCCTGTAGGTAAGAATTCTCCGTAAAACAGTGCATCATACAATAGTCTTTTACACGAGTTTTAGCTCCTGTACGAATATTTATCTTGATATTTTCGCAGCGTATCATAAATTACGGAGATTTTTGAAATTTTACCATTCAAATATAAAGGCATCATTTGAAGGGGAAGGAACAAGGGGAGTTCGTAGATATGATGAATTATTTTCCCCAAAATATCGAAAAATCGTGAGCTCTTCGCTTGAAATTTACAAAACTTCGTAAACTGTCAAAATTTGACTATCTGTCCAGGCGTTTGATAAAATGCCTTATTTGACTAAATGCCCGCGACATTGATATACAAAGCGATAGAAAAAGTTATAGACAGGGAGAAAATGGAGGTATAATGGAGAATATTTAAGCTTCAAAAAGTCAGTTTGAACTTTTTCGAAACTTCAAACACGCATTTCTTTGAAATAGCAAAAACTGCACTTATGCGCTTTGTCTTTCAAGCCCTCATGGGTCACTGCGTGAGGCACCTGCGGATAAAAAAAAGTCCTGCTGACCTATATCACACTGAAAATATTTGTGTTCTTGTGTTACATTTGGTTAATATAGGAAGTGAAACATAAACTAACCCAAATTTTGTGTTGATTTTGGAACAGTTGGCGGTGACTTTCGGGCCAAAAACAATGGAGGGACTGAGAAAACGCATTCCTCCGATTGCGACGTCGTCGGCATTTACCACTCCAGCGGACTGATTATTGAAATTGATGGACAAAGCTATAGACAAAGAAGACATAGGGAGTATGGAGCGATCCTATTGGTTGAAATGGGTGGTTCCTATCGACAAAGGGAGAAAATGATAGACTAACTGTCGGGTTTCTCGTGAGTTGCCGTTAGTTAGTCTATTACCTACCTCCTTTGTCCATTGCAACCAACCGCTTACACCAATAAGATCTCTCCATACCTCTTTTGTCTCCTTTGTCTATAGCTTTGTCGATCAATTTCAATAATCGGCCCGCTGTGGCGTGGAGTGAATTGCGATCTATCGATTGTTATGCCATTGAAACCTATGGAAAAGGATCGATAAACAGGGTGTTCGCAGAGGACACCTTAGTAATCGATCCTTTACCACAGGTTTAAATTGCATAACAATCGACACATCGCAATTTACGCCACGCGACTGCACCACTCGTTGTTTATAAAATTTCTTCAAGGAAACTATAGCTGACATTTTCTTTTGAAATTGCCAACTGAAGGCTTCGGTTATTTTGTGTTTTAATTCCCATATCAACACAAAATGTCGGTTACTTTTTCTTATCGTTTACGCTTGTTTCCCTCGACTTGCTGTAAAGTGCTCAGCGGGCTGATTGTTGAAACTGATAGACAAAGCTATAGACAAAGACGACAAAAGGAATTCAGAGGGATCCTATTAGTGGAGGCGGGTAGTGGCAATGGACATAGGAGCTAGGTAATGGACTAACTAACGGCAACCCACCAAAGACCCGACGACTCGTCCATGATTTTCTTCCTTAGTCTATAGGAACCAACCATGTCAACCAATACACTGAAAAATAATTTTCGGCGTTTTTACTGAGGTCCGTTGGTACCTTTACCATCTCACTTTTTTTTACCAATTATTGGTAATTTTACCAAGACAGACTGGTAAGCTTACCTAAAAACCGGTATTTTTACTGTTTTTTCCAGGTAAGAATACCACTTTTATTGATAATCAATTCCCGGTAACTTTGCCATTTTATCTCGGTAATTCTACCACGGTCGATAAAAAATATTGGCGTTTTTACCAAGGTCCAGTAAAATTACAGAGAAAGTTCAATAATTTTACCGAGATTTCTCGATAAAATTACCAATTCCATAAATGGTAATTTTACCAAGAAAAAACAGGGATCAAATAGAACCCTGAATTCTTGGTAATTTTACCCTTTTCTTAGTAAATACACCGAGATTTTTTTTTCAGTGTAGGATCGCTCCATACTCCCTATGTCCTCTTCGTCTATCGCTTTGTCTATCAGTTTCAATAATCGGCCCGCAATAGACAAAACTATAGACAAAGTAGATAAAGTGGAAATGGAGCGAACCTGTGGAAGCGGATGGTTGCAATGGGCAATGGAGGTGAGTAATAGACTAACCCACGAGAGACCCCCGTAGATAGCTAGTCCATCGTTTCCCCCCTCACCCGTTTTGACTCATAGGTTTGCTCTATTTTCCTTTTGTCTTCCTTGTCTGAGGTTTCTCTGTCAATTTCAACAATCAGCCCGCAGGAAAAGTTTTTCTTTGGCCGTTTAGCGGCAAATTCAATTCTTTATTATACCATTTATTTACAAGCGTCCAGCCTAAGGCGACAAAATTTTTCGCAGAGCGTTTTCGGTCGAGCCGGGTGGAAAAATCGAATTTGCACTCATTGCGTTTATTTTTGCATTTGCCGCTCTTTTCGTTATCACGACAGAAATTAGTGATCATGTTATTGGTCGCCGCCATTTTTTTGTACCCCGAGAGTCTCGATAAAGCCCAGCGGGCCGATTATTGAAATTGATAGACAAAGCTATAGACAAAGAAGACATAGGGGGTATAAAGCAATCCTATTGGTTGAAATGGGTGGTTCTCATAGAATAAGGGGGAAAACGATAGACTAACTGTCGGGTCTCTTGTGGTTGCCGTTAGTTAGTCTATAACCTACCTCCTTTGTCCATTGGAACCACCCGCTTCTACCAATAGGATTCCTCTAAATCCTTTTTGCCTTCTTTGTCTATTGCTTTGTCTATCAATTTCAATAATCGGCCCGCAGAGTCCATACTCTCTCCAAGAGGGTATTCCAGTCATACCCTCCCTATAAAAGTCTAGTGGTCCATTGTTCAGACAGAAAGTTTTACTGTATACGCATTGCGCATTCATCGAATGGTAGCATTGACCCCCAAAAACAAATTTCTTCTATGCCATTTATTACCAAGTGACACGAGTTGTCTAACTGGAAGATACAGTACTTTCTGTAGTTGTACCTTATTCATATATCGACGGTGTAAGTCGGCAATCACATACAGGGTTGGACTGGCTTGCACCTAAGGGCGTCGACCCTTGGCTGGTTCAATGGGCGTAGCGCGATAATTCCTGGCAGGGCATCTCTTACATGGAGAGGGATTCAGAAAATTTCGGCAAAGCAGCACAAGTTCGCACAGAGTAAAAATTGCAAAATTGAAAGTATTGAAGTAACCGACAAACTTCTGAAATTAAAGAAAACATAAAGAATTAAAGCCACTAGACGCATCCAAGCACCATTATTTCCAAAAGAATCGAGCTAGTGCTGCGGTTTACATGAGCTTAAGACGTGGGTCTGCAAATCCATTCTAAAAATGAATCAAACAAGAACCTGGAAAAGAAGAAAGGACGAATATCAACACAGCTGAAGGTAGGAGAGATGTATTCCGGCCTCTTTTTTAACTTTTCTCCCGAATCTGAGAGACACCTCATTGACAGCTGTAGCAAAGTATTGGGAGCTCACGCTTCGCGTCATCGCGCCTTCAATTTTTCAGATGCAGCACGGACGTCCATCAAGTACAAATAGTTGTATCTCTGCGCCGTCGTAGCCGCGCATTCTTTCACTAGCTTTATTCCCATATTGTGTTTGTTTTCGTTTGTCTTATTCGTAATGGTGATTCAAGCACTACGTAAGTAACACAGCCAAAGGTAAAGGAGATGTTTTCGGGTCTCTTTTTTAACTTTTCTCCCGAATCTGAGCGACACACCTCATGGACAGCATGCAGCAAAACATTGGGAGCTCACGCTTCGCGTCATCGCGCCTTCAATTTTTCAGATGCAGCACGGACGTCCATCAAGTACGAATAGTTGTATCTCTGCGCCGTCGTAGCCGCGCATCCTTTCACTAGCTTTATTCCCATATTGTGTTTGTTTGCGCTTGTCTTATTGCTTCAAACTAGTAGCAAAGAGCAGAGCTCTGCGAGTTCACGACTCACGCCATCGCGTCTTAACTTTTTCATATGCAATGTGGACATCCATCTTGCGCGAATAGTTATATCGCGTTTGCACTTTAAATGTCTCTTATTTTTGAATGTAGAACCCAAGATATGCTATGATATATCTAGATCAATAGTCATTTTGAAAAGGAAGAAATATGTTTAAAGGTCTCTTAAGAGGTCTACAAAGAGTGCGTATGTCTAAAAATCGAACCGACAATCGCTTACACACAAGGAGGTTTCACACAGCGAATAAAGGAGGAGGATCATAAAGCGCCTGTATGTCAACAAAAAGGTGAAAATTTCACAGAAAAGTGTTTACGCTTCAGAAAGTAGTTCTTGGACCCCTGTTCACCACTACCATGCGTAAAAGCACATTTCTTTACTCCTAACTCTCTCTGCTCCCGTTCATTTAAGAAATTTTCCGCATATATTCTCGGTCGTAATTTTTTTTCTCTTCTTAAATTTTGCTATCTGTCAGAGGGGCGCGTTTTCGGCGCGCCAAGGGAGCGTATCTGCCAATGGCAGATTGGCCTTATATGGCCAGTCCGAGCTTAATCACATAACTCGGTTTGTGATGTCGAAAACTTCCTGTCATACTTTATTTATTTTGAACGGAAAACTACTCAACGGCAATTCTTTAAAACTGCCGTGATTTTTCCTCTCTGTGCGAAGGAAATTCTGCATAAACTTCAAAGATTGATGTCAATTTGTTCTCCTTTAAAAAAAAATAACATAGAGGCGGAGATTTTCAGACATCGCAAACGAGATATGCGATTGCGGACTTCCGCCGTCGATATGGAATAAAATAGGGGATAATTGGTTGGTGTGTCAGTGATGAGGGAGTCGATATATCTCCTCTCAAACTTCACTGAAAAAAATTATGAGAGGCAAGGATTAGTAGTTTGCCAGACAAGACTGTCTTCTTATTTTTGAAGGGGTTGGAGGACAAGGCGCACAAGTGCAGTTTTTGAAAGAATTGATATACTTATTAATGATTTCAAGTAAAACTAGTCATAATGCATATGCTGCGAAAAATTTGCTTCCAAAAATTAATATTCAAGCATCAAAAAGTCAGTTTGAACTTTTTTTCCGCCGTAAGGATCCATGTAATTTCGAAACTTCAAACGCGTATTTCTCCGAATAGCAAAAACTGTACTCATGCGCCTTGTCCTCCTAGCTCATCATTTGATCCATTAGGAAATCTAGCTAATGGAGCCCATTTATTACAGTCTTGTTTAAGGAACAAGACTTCCTTGTTGCACGAGTCAAAAGTATAGTCCCAGTTACAAGATTGGCCAGTTCCGAGAACAAGACCGTCTTGTTCGGAGAACAAATCAAATTTCCTTGTTGCATGTTTTTACACAACTTACCCCAAAATTGCATGACGTTTTCATCGGGGCACAGATCACATTTGAATGCTCAAACAACATTTGGACGGAGTTAAACAGAAAGGAACCAAGCCACATCGGGATCGAACCGAGAAAAACAGGCTTAAAGTTTAGCTCCTGCATAAGACTCAATGTAAAAGTTAAACTTCAAGTTCAATTTCTGCAAAATTTGCTCCAACAAAAACTTTGAATTTTTGGCGATAGATAGTAGAGCAGTGGTTGAGTTCAAAACCATTCATAACTCAATTTTTTCCAAAATGTGGGTTGATTCCCTTCTGCTTATCTCAGTCCATTTTTCCTTGTTAGGACGGTAAGACACTTGATTTGGCACACATGCGGGCACGATATAAAGGGTAATATCTACGATTGGGATCACAATCATTCAGCGGTTCAATCAACGCTCATGGAAGGATGTAATTGTGTGTTCGAGTTCCCCTATTTCGTTGCTCCTCTGACGTAAGGGCGTATCTCGAATTTCAACATGAGCCCTATTTTCCGCATAACTCTGTGCTTTCTGGGGCTCATCCGGAACTCCAGATACGCCCTTACGGACGATTTGTTTGTTGCCTATGTTGCGGAATGAAGGCGAACCGCAAGTGGACGATATCTGTCGATAGGTTCACGCATGGTCTGGGAGGATTTCAGCCAATGGGAGAAAACGGTTCTGAAAAAAAGTTGAAAAGTGATTTGGCCATATCGAGCAATAAACTACTTTTCTGTTATCTTAAATATGATGAAAATGTATATGAAAAAATAGATGAAAATAACAATTCACTCTTGATAAACCCGCACTTTGGTTATATTTACAATATTTTAGTTCACATTCGAGGTACCGCCATTGGTGCACTCGTTTGTGACTCCATGAGCGAGAACCAATCGGAATTGGATTTTTTTAGGCCGCTTTTTCGGCCCAACCAAAAGTGAGATGTAACTTTGGGTATAAAGCGACTCTATCGAAAGTATGACACTTACTGCTCACTTCGCTACCACGGCAGAATAATAGCGCCGCGCGCCGCGCTGAACGCGACGGTTTGAACCAGGATTTCGATATTGCATCGAATGACGCAGTCACTGAATCAGTCCAATTCCGTTCTGACGTGATAGCGAAGAGAGCCGTAAGTGCAAAAATGAAGTTCTGAGAAAACGGGCTCAGAAGCTTCTGATCGGAACATTTTATTGGAAGAAGCCTCCGTTTTTTGTCAAATTGCCACTAATCGTCCGGAAGACTCCTAGAAATCGTATGGATGATTAAAAATCGACCGATTTTATTTCCATTACATAAAAAAGGTATTATTCATTTTCATGCTAGGTTATTGTTAGGCAAGACAGCCGTAAGTGCTACCTTCTGCATGCTTTCGTGGTTGCGTTTTGGACGCACAACAAAAACATTTTCAGGTTAGACATTGGCAGAAGAGGGCGGCACTTTACTGGAAAGCACTGTTTTAATTGGCTCTCATGCATCTGCGGCTGTCTTGAAAAAAACTATGTCATTTTTTGTGCATGTACGGCTTTCTCATACGTCTTGGATGAATTTTGCTGTTTTGGTTGTCTCAGTAATTTCATCTAAAAGAGTTTAGACGAATTTTGAAGAAAACTCGATTTCGAAAATTTTGCACTTACGGCTCTCTTCGCTATCACGGCAGTACTGCTCTCTTCGCTACCACGGCAGAATAATAGCGCCGCGCTGAACGCGACAGTTTGAACCAGGATTTGGATATTGTATCCAATGATGCAGTCACAGAATCAGTCCATTTCCGTTCTCCACAATCTAAACATTTCCGACTCGGAAACCTCCCGCGTTGAAACCTGGCAACACGACCGCGCCCTCTCACCCCTTGAGCATGCTCACCTCAACCTCTGCAAGGTGGGTGGCGATGAGTCGACGGCCCCAGGGACGGGAGGGGGGGGGGATTAAGAGTGATTGAGTGAATTCAGGAGAGCGAACGAATGCGAGCAGTCGCGTAAACTGATTTCCGCTCGCCGAGAGGTGCCACACCGTTATTAATACACCCGCGCATTATTGCACCATCCGCGCGGTTGCCACGAAGCCCGAGAAACCTCCGTTTTTACGTCCAGAATAGATTACCGTGATAGTGAAGAGAGCAGTAAGTGTCGAATTTTCGAAATCGAGTTTCCTTCAAAATTCGTCTTAACTCTTTTAGCTGAAATCACTGAAATTGCTAAAACAGCAACTTTCATCTTAATTGAATCAACACGAGACATGAGAAAGCCGTAACTGCGCCAAAAATGACGTAGTTTTAAGCAAGACAGCAGTAAGTGACAATATTCCTCCAGAGAACCAATGAAAACAGTGCTTTCGAGTAAAATGCCGCCCTCCTCTGCGAATTTCTAACCTGAAAATGTGTTTGTTGTATGTTCAAAACGAAACCACGAAGCATCGCGAAAATAGCACTTACGGCTGTCTTGCCTAACAATAACCTAGCATGAAAGTGAAAAATACCCTTTAATGTAATTGAAATACAATCTGTCGATTTTTAATCATACAAACGATTTCTAGGAGTCTTTCGGATGAATAGTGGCAATTTGACAAAGAACGGAAGCTTTTTTCAATAGATTTTTCCGCTGAGAGGCTTCCGAGTGAGATTGTTTCAAAATACCATAGGAATTCTTATGGCCGGCTAAAGAAGGCTACAGAGAATCATATAGCTGGCTGTAGAATGCGGAGAAAATCATACGGCCGGGCTATACGAAGCGATAAAAAATGATGCAGCCGGGCTATAGTTCCTGTGGCCGTGCTTTACACCTTATCGTCTGGCTGTTGCTTTTTCGCCATCGACTATAAAAGGCTATAAGAAATTGTGTAGAAATTCGTGTGCTTTGGAAATCATTAAGTTTGATACGGAATCACCTTAATATTTACAAAACACACGTTATATTTTCCTTTAATACATTTTTTTTTTTTTCATCAATTCAAACGAGAATAATCCATACAGGATGTGCAAAAATTTCAAAATCATGAGTTGAATAACGCTGACTCCGCCAGATTAAATATTAGATCCTATAACACAAAGCGGAGCGGTGATATTTTAACCTTATAATGTAAAAACAATTAATACTCTGTAGTTTTGTTCATAAATTAAAAAAAAAAAAAAATTATTTGAGCCTAACACAAAGCGGAGCGGCGACGCACTGGCGCCTACAAACCTAACAGGGATACTTCGCGCATTGCGCAACGCGTGAAGTATCCCTGTTAGGTTTGTAGGCGCCAATCAATGCGCATTTCGCGCTGGCTGCCCGCCTGCCGCACCGCAGCGTGCCACGTCGCTTGAAGCAACTATTTCACACCAGAGATATTGCACAGTATCATACGAAACTGAAGGCGCTCTAATATATTAGGAATGGCAGGCATCCATCAAAAGCACGGAGCTTTTATCGAAAAATAAATCAAGATACTACGGCCCAAAAAGAGAGCAGTGGTCCAAAAACTCACTAAGTCCTAGCATCCGCAATTAGTGACGTTTAGCATACACTTTATCGCCTGGCTGTTGCTTAATCGCCATCGGCTATAAAAGGCTATAAGAAATTGTGTAGCCGGCTATAGAAGCTATTGGAAATCTTACAGCCGGCCGTAGATCTATGGTATTTTAGAACACAGATTCTACTGCCAATTTTTACCAAGGTCGTGTTGATACAATTAAGATGAAGTTTGCTGTTTTAGCAATTTCAGTGATTTCATCTAAAAGAGTTAAGACGAATTTTGAAGGAAACACGATTTCGAAAATTTGACGCTTACTGCTCTCTTCGCTATCACGGTAGATCGATTCTTCTCCGTTAACATTAATGGAGTAGAACGGAATAGTACCAGTAAGATGAATTTTGCTGATGAATTCTCGCTGAAATTCGCAGAGGAGGACGGCACTTTACTTGAAAGCACTGTTTTCATCGGCTCTTTAGAGAAATAGTGTCACTTACCTTCTGCTATCTTGCCTAAAACTGCGTCATTTTTTAAGCACTTGTGGCTTTTCATGACGAGACATATGTCTCGTCTTGATACAATGATGATGAATTTTGCGGTTTTAGCTATTTCAGCGATTTCATCTAAAAGAGTTAAGACGAATTTTGAAGGAAACTCGATTTCGAAAATTCGACACTTACTGCTCTCTTCACTATCACGGTAATCTATTCCGGACGTAAAAATCGAGGTTTCTCGGGCTTCGTGACAACCAGAAAAATGACAACACATGGCGTTCATCGAATCACCTTCCTGTGACAATATTCGACTTAGCAAAGATTTCACCGCAATCAAAGTATGATTTTATGTCGAAGTTATAAAGGCCTTTTTGGCAACGCTCTTCTCCGATGTAGTTGGCGCATATTCCTCGCGCTAATGTAGCCATGAATTATTGCACAAGAGGGAGCGGGGATGGGGGGGGGAGTATTGGAAATTATTACGGGCACACAAGCACCTTTGCAAAGGTGTGCGAAGTGCGCGCGTGCGGGGCTAAAGGTGAAACGTGCAGGGGGTGGAGGGGAGGGGAAGAGCCCCGGGAAGGGTGAAAAGAGGCGATGAGCCGTGAGCGACGCGCAGTGGGGAAGGGCCAGGATTTTGGGGGCGAGAAAAGGGTGGATTTTTCCGCATGAACCTTACCCGGCTTCGTTCCAGTGGCGTGGCAAGCTTAGCGATATATCGAGTAATCTGTCATTTAAACCTATGGAAAAGGATCGATTAACAGGGTGTTCGCGTTAATTGATTCTTTAGCACGGATTCAAATGGGGAAATCTCGATATAATCGATCATCCACGCCACGCCATTTCTTTGTTCATTTCCCGGCTGCAGGAGGAATGAAGAGAAAAATAAGGTGTTTGCATTTCGGGCATCTTTGACTTTTTTATGACGTAGGTCGGTACGGACGACTTTTATCATCGAATTTCTTCGAAATGTTGTAGTTTATGGAAAAAAGTCATTCTGTATAAAGTGTTTGAAATTATATCACGAGCAGTGTTCGAAACTCATCTTTGAGTTTTAGGAGCCATGTGAAGATTTTTTAGGGGCCAAATTGACTTTTTGCCTATATAGGTAATTGATTTAGGTGATGGATTTTTCTTGAAAAAATTGATGTTGTATCGGGAAAAATCCACCCAGGATACTTTTGATTAAAACCGATTCATGAAGCTTCTTTTGCCGCAAAATTCTGAATCAAAGTTCCTCCGCACATGAAGCCTCTTTTCATTATTCGACGTGCTCGGCAAATCACTCTACCAGGACGCTTTATCTCGCTATCTTATCAAATCTATTGAATATTCTGCCGTGTTGAGGAAGAGCGCCGTATGAACATTCGAGAGTTGCCAAATTTCCTTCGATAAAAGTTTCATTTTAGCGGGAAGTTATGAATGTTTTTCCTTCAAAGTTTCAGAACCTTCAGGTAAAATTGTGAACTAAATTACCTGAAAAATTGGAAGAAAGATATTTGTAAGTTTATCAGGAAGTTCGTGTTTTAGAAATGGAAATTTGGCAACGCCTGAAGGTTCATACGGCGTTTTTCCTTAGCACGGCAGTACTATCCTCCGCCTTCAGCCGTTGCCGCGCAAAACATGAGATACAAATACTGTGGCTCTCGAGAACTCATTTTTGCCTACCTCATCAATTGAAGGAAACTCGAATGACTTGCGGCAGACGCTGCGCTGCGCTGTAGCAGTGACAATCAGCACTACTGGCAGTCTGCTACCTTCTAGGGCATCGTGCGGAGAATTTCACTCAAAATTGAGAGAGGGAAGGCTGAAATATAATAAAAAAGTTCTTCTCGCTTCTATCTGTAGCGAGGAGAAAGGTTTCTGATAAGAAAGTGGCTCAAAAATCATGTCGCGCACATCGGGAAAATAAAAAATTTACTCCTAACATCACAAATTGCGCAAGGCATTAGAGCATTTATTTGACTTCCGCATTTCAGCAAAGTATGTTACCAGGGCCAGGATTATGATTTCGTGCACAGACAAATCACTTCAGTTCCGCAACTCCGAGCGAAACTGAAAATGGCCGCCACCGTGTGTTGAAGATTTTAGATTAAAAATCGGCAACATAACAAACGCCATCAATCAGACATCATCTCTTTCCTGCTTTTCAAATGGAAAAAGGGACTTGATTTAAGCAGGAATATTCTTTATTTTAATGAAAATTTCCTTTCCACTTTCCAGTTATGGCTAAACTCTCTTGAATCGAGTAGTTTTCTGCTTCATTTAGAACAGAGAATTTACTTTTGAAATAAGAATCTTTCCTTCATGAGGCCAGCATTTGTTTTTAAAAATATTTCTGCTGAAATCAAGTCACTTTTACGCCTGCGGCACGGAATGCATTTCTTTTTACAAGATCGCCACTGAAAAAAAATTCTCGGCGTTTTTACCAAGGTCCGTTGGTACCTTTACCATCTCACTTTTTTACCAATTATTAGTAATTTTACCAAGACAGACTGGTCAGCTTACCTAAAAACCGGTTTTTTTACTGTTTTTTTCAGGTAAGAATACCACTTTTATTGGTAATCAATTCCCGGTAACTTTGCCATTTTATCTCGGTAATTCTACCACAGCCGACTCAGCATTTCAGGCATTAATACACAACAATGACGTAAGGGCCGAATCCGTCCGTGAAGTAGTACGACTAGGAGGCTCCAACCACGGCATTCTTCCAAAAAAGCGCGAAAACTCGTCGTTTTGAAAATTCAGATTTTAATCGTTAGGTACATTTTTTTCAATACGAGATTAAAGCACAGACCAGTTTTGAATTATCGACAGTATCACCGTGATTTCAAAAATACCCTACACAACATATCATTCTCTCACAAGAAAAAACAATGCATTAAAATAAAATCATGGCAAGGTCCACTCCACAGCCGAAAATGGCGACGATTCCCATCTACCAACGCGCGCTCTCACCAATGGTAGATGTACCATTGGTAATATCCACTGAGGAGATTGACCGGAATAGCAGCTCTAGGTGCTAGCACCAGAGCCGCTAAAACCTTGAGTTGGTGTGTTTTCGAACTCGCCGATTCATTTTTCCTCAGCACGGCAGCGTACATGGGGTCGACCCAAAACCGCACAGATCGAAATAACCTTCCCTGAAAACCAGAGACCCTAAACCGCACACAATGATGTATCATTAGCAATAGAGGGAAAAAGGAACGTACCTTATATTTTGACTGGTTGGCAACACTGTCGTATTTGTATCAGACTTTCATATATTCTGTGAAGACGTTTACAGGCTGTACAGACATTTGCCCGCTGGGCAAACAGCGTGGCACGCGCATAGGCGCCTATAAACCTAAAATGATACTTGACGCATTGCGCAATGCACGAAGTATCCCTCTAGGTTTGTAGGCGCCAGGTACAGCCTTCCTGCAGCACGTTGGC
>NW_017547100.1:1613082-1627161 GCF_001854935.1 Bemisia tabaci | reverse complement strand
GGGGGGGGGGGGGCTCTGCGGTTATCGGATTCCGTTGTAGATGGATTTCTGCTCGGCAAATAAAGTGCCCGCCTCGTCTGCGAGCCTCGACGCCGGGTATCGATGACGCGGATCGATACCGAAACGCCCTTTTTGGAAAAAAGGGGGTTATGACGCCAGTTTCCTGTGCGGCACCGCACTGAAAAAAAATCCTCGGCGTTTTTACCACGGTCCGTTGGTACCTTTACCATCTCACTTTTTTACCAATTATCGGTAATTTTACCGAGACAGACTGGTAAGCTTACCTAATAACCGGTATTTTTACTGTTTTTTTCTTATGCGCGGTTGCCACGAAGCCCGAGAAACATCGACTTTTACGTCCGGAATAGATTGCCGTGCACTGAAAAAAAATTCTCGGCTTTTTTACCAAGGTCCGTTGATACCTTTACCATCTCACTTTTTTACCAATTATCGGTAATTTTACCAAGACAGACAGGTAAGCTTACCTAAAAACCGGCATTTTTACTGTTTTTTCAGGTAAGAATACCACTTTTATTGGTAGTCAATTCCCGGTAACTTTGCTATTTTATCTCGGTAATTCTACCACAGTCGATAAAAAATATTGGCGTTTTTACCAAGATCCAATAAAATTACCGATTCCATAAATGGTAATTTTACCAAGAGAGAACTGGGATCAAATAGAACCCTGAATTCTCGGTCATTTTACCCTTTTTTTTTAGTAAATACACCGAGATTTATGTTCACTGCGCCGCTGAAGGGATCCGTGTGCGCGGAGCTGAAATTTAGAGAGGTGGATTAATTAGTGTTTAGGTTAGTATTAATTAGGTTAGTTAATTAGTGTTAGTGTTAGGTGGCTGAATGTGGAGATCTCTCGAGAAAAAACGTAACCACAGTTCGATGTTGCCAAATTTCCCCTCGAAAATTGCATTTTTACCTCGAGAATCTGTGAAATTCCAACTGGAAGTCTCGTGGATTTTTCCTCTGGTACTGGGCAAAAATCAGACAAATTCTGGACAAAAATTTAACGGGTGCATTTTTGCGAGAAATGGAACTTTTTGAGTCAATTTTGCAACCTCGGAATGGGGTTACGTACCTTCGTCAGGGAAACGACGCGTTGCAACGTATGAGTGGACGTCTTTATGTTAAAAGGAACTATGTGCATAGGGTTTGCGTGTAACATAGTTCCTTTTAGAATAAATACGTCCAAATATCCCGAATTCGACGTCAAAAGTATCTCGAAAAACCTGATTTGTCAAAAGGGCGAGATAACATACTTTGAAGGTAGAGGGGATATAATCCTCCGAGGTAACAAGGATATTTTTTTTTTTTTTTTTTTTAAACTCTTTCAAAATTATGAACGATACTCCCATCCGTCCGTAAATAGGGCCAAAAACCGAGATAAATATTTTTGGAACTAAGGGCCAAGATAAAATCGTAAGGTATATGGTCTGAGAAATACTGTTTAAAACCTACTTTTGTCGAGGATTTTGATCAAATGAAGGCTCAAAAAAGAGTTTGACAGAACTGCTCACTATAATTGAACGTATTTCTGCCATCAAAGCTGCCATTTTATTTTATCAAAAGATTCCGAAATAATTCCGATTGCTGGAAACGTATTCCAATTTGCCGAAGTTCCGAGAAAAATTCCGATATTTTAAAAATCCCGGGGAAAAATTCCGGAACACGCCCAGGCATAGTTCCGAAGATCGACAAAGATCAAAAAGTCACTAAATTTGATCAAATAAATGGTCAAACTGGCGAAGAAACCGCAAATTTCGAGGATATTTTGAAAATAGCTGAAAATTCCGGGCATTCAGAAGATTCCGGGAAAAGTTCCGATTATTTGAATAGTTCTGAGTTTCGGAATTAATTTCGGGAAATGGCAGCACTGCTAAATGGAACTGTGAACGTGGACGAGTGGGAAAGGTGTGGTGTGGTCTAGGAAGCTGCATAAGAAACAATAAAAGTGAGTGTGATTCCCGTTGGCAGGATTTTACATTCCACCAAACGGAACTAAGTGCCAACTGTATGCGGCACTCACGAGCCGTGGGCATGGCAAAAGAGCGTTGTGGACAGGGCTCATGTGTTGAAGATCCCCGAACGTGCGCGTCGTCTCCGCTGACGTCACTGGCGGGTTATAATTCCCATTATAATCTTTATGGCCCTCAACTGACGAACATACCTCTTCTTTTCCACCTATCTCTGGCTCCGTTTAGCAGAGATACATCCGTTAGCTTCTTAGAGGGGTCAGTCAGTTTCACAGCTAATCTCATCATGTGTTGTGAGTATAACGTGGATTGCTGGATGCCGTAACAAACTCACAATCCATGATTGCACTAGGACAGAATTGAATGGATGAAGAAAAAATCCTCACCTCCAGAAGTATTAGTGCTGACAAAATCTTTCTCTGAGAGCAGGGTGGCATGAAACGTAAAAAAGAATTAAAGATTGGAAATTTCAGTGAAATATCGCATGAAATTTCACGAGGCTGTGAAATATTTCATATTTTTCAGGGGCTAGAGTATGCAACCCGCACTCAAAGACACAAACATGGAAGAAGGTCACAATTTTTACATTTTACGAAATATGAAAAAGAACCGGTATTTTTCGATATCTTTCATAAATTGTTGAAATTTCATGAAATATTTCACGTAAAATTTCAAGCTTTTAATTTCCATGAAATTTTGCCACCCTGTCTGAGAGGCTCGCTGGTGGTTAGTTGCCTTCAATCACGCACTTATGCCACATTATTAACAAAAGATTACCCTTTCTCATCTTACCGTCTTCAGTCGCGAACATGTTTCCAGTTCACTTTCTTAAAGCAGCCTTGGCTATTTCAGTTTCGACACTCCTTCTAAGCATCCAATTACCTCAAATCTACCTCAAAATCATTATAATCTTAAATTAGTGGGGAACCGATGTTTAAAATTGAAATTGACGAAAAATATCTTCTGCCTCCAGATTCTGTCATAGGAAATTTGTACACGTAAGTACATGTGTCGCACAGTGTAACGAGTCTTTGGAGGAAGAAATGACATGTCCGACAAAAATTGAAAAAATTTTCGCTTATATCGTCACAATTTTAATTTTCAGGGGTGTTTTTCTGGAAAATTTTACGAGAAAACCAAATAAACTACCTTTAAAACATCATCATTTTATATCAATGAAGATATACGCTTTTAAAGTTTTGAAATCATGTTTGACTACTCCCATCGACTCGATCCACTGTGTATCGCAGGCGATTGGACGTATTTCTGCCAAACGGAACTATGTGCATTAAGACATGAGCCCTGAGACCCATGAGATTATATGCACAACAAGGCTCATGTTATGATGCACATAGTTTCGTTTGGCAAAAATACGTCCAATTAATCAAATCAGGCATTTTTTCAAATGCCTATGCAGATCGTCAAATTTTGACGGTTCACAAAATTTTGTATATACATTTATGAAGGAAAGCTCACGGGTTTTCAATATTTTGGGGGGAAAATGTTACGTTCTCAGTGAACGGTCAAAAATCGTCGTTTTTTGAACGGACGAGCGTACCTTCATTCCAAGGATGCAAAATCGACTCGAAAAATCCAATTTTTCACAAGAATGAACCTGTGCTTTTTTGTTAAAACATTCCCGATTTTACCAAGAGATCAGAAGAAAAATCCATGTTTTCAGTGAGAACAGCCCAAGGCTCTCCTAGTAAGAATGCAATTTGCGAGGGTAAATTAGGCAACATTGAAATGGACTACATTTTGCAATTTGGAACTATAAATTCTAGCCCGGTTAAAAAACAACGTGTGTGCCGTTAGTTTCCCCATGCACATAAGTGTTATTCCAGAGGAGCCAGAATTTATAGTTCCAAATTGCAAAATGCAGCCCATGTGTTACGTGTTTTCGTGAGAAAAATGACGATTTGGACTACATTTTGCAATTTGGAACTACAAATTCTAGCCCGGTTTAAAAACAACGTATGTGCCATTAGTTTCCCTATGCCCATAAGGGTTTTTCCAGAAGAGCCAGAATTTATAGTTCCAAACTGCAAAATGCAGTCCGAATTTGTATTTACGCTCTTTCGTAAGGAAGACTCGCTGCTAGTCACATCATGGACCGACCCGAAGAATCAGTTGGATAGGGCAGAATGGAAAGGGGTCAAGAATTAAGTATTTGTATACTGTTCCCCGAAGCGGAACAGGATTGTGGGAAACGTTCCCTCGGGAACACGTGAAAATAATCCGATCTGAATGCAAACTACGTAGGGTCACCTCACCTTTCATCTTCTATCAATACCAAGTTGTGAAGTTGAGTCCAAGAACAGCTCAAAACTCCAAAAGAGTAATCCACCCTCACCATTTCCGTGGCGTGCTTTGCGATGTATCGATTGATTTGCCATTTAAACCTATGAGAAAGGATCGATAAACAGGGTGTTCGCGACTAACACCTTAATCAGTGGCGTGGCGTGCTTTGCGATTTATCGATTTTTATGTCATTTAAACCTATGGAAAAGGATCGATAAATAGGGTGTTCGCGGCGAACACCTTAATAATCGATTCTTTGCCATAGGTTTAAATGGCAGAACAATCGATATATCGCAAAGCACGCCACGCCACTGATAATCGATTCTTTACCAAAGCTTCAAATGGGGAAATATCGATAATCGATCATTCACGCCCCGTCACTGCACATTTCCCTCTTATATTTCGTGCTGCCATTTTAAGGGCAGATTTGAGGGGAAAGGCAAACCAAGGTTTTTCAGAAACAAAACGTTTGGCTCGTTGGGTTGAATCACATAATTTTCAATGGACCACTAGACAAGGTACGAATTTAAGCAATCTGTTACATGTTTCTTAACCAGAATTTCACGTAGAACACGATTCAAACTACGAAAATTACCGAAATCAACCTCTAACGAAGATATTAACGTTTTTATTTCGCACTGATTACGAGGAATTTGAACTGCCCGCTCACAAGAAACTCAAAGCTCTACGTGAGTCAAATCGCGCACTACAACGGTTTCAGCAAGCTTCTCAATCGAGCAATGTTCATTTCCCACCGTGCTGTTCAAACTATAAACAACTTGCTATAGCTGAGCTAAAGCGTCAAGATTAAGGTATTGCCAGATTTTTATATCGCAGAGACTGTCAAGATAACGTTTAGCGCGCGATGTGAGTCCCGTAGAGCATTGAGTTTTCATGAGCGGATAGTTTGAATTCACGCATCAAGAATCATTAAATAGGGTCGTAAGGAGTTGATTTCGGTAATTTTCGTTGTGCGCATCGTGTTCTACGTAAAATTGTTCTAATGAAACGTGTATCAGAGTGCTGAAATTCGTGCCTTGTCTACTGGTCCATTTTCAATTAAAGCCAATAGCTGGGAATATGCACGTGTTTTTTTCGTGTGAGTTGAATTTTCCGCACCAATTTAATTTTACGTCGAAATTCAGAGCTTCTCTTGGAAACTAGGTTTCTAACAGAGCCGTGGATTTTAGCGCACGCGCATCCAACGCAAGAATTAGCGATTGTCAATTTTGTATTGGATACCGATGGCCAAAGCGTGAATCCCCGTATCTCAGTATGGGACGTTAGAGACTTCCTGTAATACTTACCTCATTTTTTCCTTGATGTATGTCGGGCCACTTCTTAGTGTTTTTTTCTTCATATAGGTCTACATATACATCGTAAAATTAGAAATCATATTGAAGAAAAAAAAATGAAAAAAATTGAGCGTAATACAGCCGAAGATGGGTAAAATGTATTCTGCCGTTGCTACAAGGAAAAACGCCGTGTGAACATTCGAGAGTTTCCAATTTTCCACCGATAAAATGTTTATTTTGGAAGAAAGTTATACATATTTTTCCTTGGGATTTTCAGATATTTTAGATGAAACTGCGTACAATATTGTCTGAAAAATTGGGGGAAAATATTCATAACATTCCCAGTAAATTCGTACTTTATCAACGGAAACTTGACAACGCCTGAAGGCTCATACGGCGTTCTTCCTCACATGGTAGTACTTGGGTCCCGTTTGTTAATTTTTCTCCCGAACCTGAGTGCCACCTCATTGGCAGCTTGAAGCGGAACACTGCGAGTTCACGCCTCACGCTATCGCGCCTTCAATTTCGTAGACGCAACACGGGCATCCATCAAGCACGAATAGTTGTATCTCTGCGCCGTCATCAACGCACGTCCTTTTCCTGGCCTGGCTCCATTTCCCTATTCTGCCGTGCTAAGGAAAAACGCCGTATGAGCATTCGAACGTTGCCAAATTGCCTCCCAGAAAATATTTGTTTTTGATGAAACCTACGAATATTTTTCATTGGAATTTCCAGACACTTTAGACCAAAATACGAGCAACATTTTCTGCAAAATCGAAAGAAAATGATTTATAAATTTTCCCGTAAATTCGTAATTTCTCGAAGGAAGTTTGGCAACGCCTGAAGCACGCTCATGCAGCGTTCTTTCTTAGCACGGCAGTATTATGATTGTTTTCGCTTGTCTCGTTTGTTTAAGGTGCCTCAAGGGCCACGTGTGCAGTGCTGCCATTCCGGAATTGCTCCCGAATTCCGGAACTTATCAAATGATTGGAGCTCTTCCCGTAATCTTTGAAAGTCCCAGAAATTTTAGCTATTTTCGAAATTATTGGCATTTTCTTGGAAATTCCGGGTTTTCGGTCAGTTTGACCAATTATTTGATCAAATTTGACAATTTTCGGAACTGAATCCGGGCTTATTTCGGAATTTTTCCCCGGGATTTTGAAAAAAATCGGAATTTTTTTCGGAACTCGTGGAAATCGGGGTTAATTCCGTAAACCCGGGAATCTTTGGTGAAAGAAAATGGCAGCACTGCATGTGTGCAACACAGCTGAAAATAGAAGAGACTTAATGGGGTCTCGTTTTCTGTGACGTTCAGAATATTCTGTGAAAATTTCAAGCCACGATGTTGGTTCGGTTTCCTAGTTTTAAAAAATAAAATAGGAGCGGAGATTTTCAAACACTGCAACCGATATACGCATTTTTGCAGTTTCACCATCGATATATAATAAGGCTTGGGCGTCTAAGGAGGATCAATGCATAAAAACTAGCTTTTCTGTTACCGTGATATTGCAATAGCTTCATACCATTTGGATAATGATGCCGATTTTAAACGGAATTTTTATCGGAAAGATAGACAGTTTGCAGTTCACGGAAAAATTTCAAATTATATTCCAAATTAGTAGCAATAGATTCCTAAAAGAGTACTTAGTTCCTTCAATTGGACATTTTGCAATAAGGAACCACTATTCCTGGCTCATTTTAGAAATAACATATATGCCATTGGTTTCCCTATGCAGAAAGGTGCTTTTAGGGAGGAGCCAGAGATAGTGATTCCTTATTGCAAAATGTAATTCAATTAGTAGATGGGCAACATATACAATACAACCCTCACATGCAGTAGCAATAATAGTAAGTATCATGTAAATGCAATTCATTGCAGCCTGTGCTATTTTTGTACGTAGTTGTTTATACTTATTTTTGGAATATAGGTATCTCGTAGTTTGACTGCAAAAATAACACTTTCACAGAGGACTGAAAGTAAAATGTAGGAAAAACACTTATTTATCAACTTTTATTATGTACAATTTACAGAAAATGTCCATATCAAATAAAATATATGTTGTAAAAGTAAATCCATGCTTACTTAAGTACAATAGGTTAATGACCCTGCTTGGATACCGATGAAATTAATTTGAAAATCACGAGGGTTACAATTTTAGGAGAGGAGGCGACATGCTGCGATAAGAAAACTTTGGGGATAAAATTAAAAATCTAATAGGACTTAATCAGTTATGACTTATAATTAATATGCACAACAAGTTTGATTTTAAGCAAAAGAGTACTGTACCATTATATGGCATTATACTGAAAACATTATTAACAACATCTACGACATTTTTCAAAAAATAGTGATCAAAATCTTTTACCACACGATCAACATGTTTACCATTGTCTCCTATTATTTTTTACCGCAGTTAATAGTAATTCTCTCATAGTATTATGGTATTATGTCATCACGTAAATATTACTTGAAACTTTATTAAATGGGCTAAAAAGGATATGAAGCTTATATACATTCAGGCGGTTCCTTGAGTCTTGTGAACTCAAGGTAATTTCTATTTCATATAAAGTGCACAACACAATGGTTCTTGCCTTTTATCTTTAAATTATTTAACCCCTACGGAGTATATTTCTGATACCTCGTTTTGTTTAAATGATAAGTTTTATCTCACAATTTTCCCTTTTTTAATTTTTAGGGTAAAGCCGAGTAAAAAGTGTTTGGAACATTGCTTTGCACCTCTCCTATGTTTTAGTTTTCAATGTGAAAGTGTTGGTCACGGAAAGCACTCTTACTTCTGGCATGGGATCAAACCTCAGATGAGGGGCTTGGAGGACAAGACTCATTTTAAGTGCAGTTTTTGCTGTTTCAAGGAAACACGTGTTTAAATTTTCAATGGATGAAAAGCGTGTCATAAAACCTTAAGGCTGAAAGAACGTTAAAACACATACATGTTAATGCTTAAAAATTGGATTTTAGAGGCGAATTTGGGACAGTATAATTTAAGACTAGTTTTACTTGAAATTTTTAATAACTCATTTTTGTCCAATATTTCAGTTACGCATACTTTTCTCCTAGCCCTCCTACTTTTTACAATGCATTCCTGTAAACTAAACTCTTTCAAATTCACCCAAACTCAAATTAACGGCAACAATTTTCGGAATAAAGGAGGTTGTATTTCCTTGAAGAAAATGTAATGTAGTTTCCGACATCTTGATATGTGAAAGAATTTCTTAAAGATAAGAAGATATCCGCTTCTTCAAAAATCAGGCAAGAAAACAGTGATTATTTTCAAACTTATTTCAGGTCATTCGCTTTATTCAGTGGTGATTCTAAATCACTAGAGGCGGGATTTCTCCCACATTCACAACATTACGATTATTCAAGTACTTGTTCTCACATTTGCCCCTGCCTTGTTTCCACGGGATATTTTGTGCGATTTGTCCGGAGGGAAAATTTCACTTGCGGAGTTAGAAAAAATATTATGTCAGGCAATATCATAGTAAAATCCTCATGGAATCCAAAGAGCGACTCAGAGAGAAGAAGAAGATATTTTGTTGTTTTGTTCAACGGGGAGAAGCCCAGAAGTTTCATCCCTGCAACTCAAACTTGGGACAAATCCCATGAAACTTCCCATGAAGGCGAGGCCTCTTGGCCTTTTTCACCACTGTACAGAGTGCATAGATGCGCCTTATCGTCAAATTGCGCACTCCACATCTTTTAAAATAATCCCTGCTAAAAATGGTGAGTACAAATGAGTAGAAAATCAAAGTCATATGAAAAGAATTTCAATTCATATGAATAGAATTTCAACTTATATTAACTCATCATATGAGCAGAATTCCTCTATTCACTTTTCGCCGACCCATGACTAGAGATTCTAACTCATATGACTAGAGATTCAACTCACATGACATGAGTTCAGCGTTGAATCTACCGTGTCCGATATCTCAGAAACTAGTCACCGCATCAAAAAAAGTAAAAGAACAAAATGTTTATATTTTTCAAATTTTCATGGTATGTCGGTAGTCCTGGTCAAAAACACTACTTCGGAAAAATCGAAAAAATTGAATTCATATGAGTTGAACTTTTCTACTCTTATGAGTAGAATATTCTAGTGATACGAGTAGAATTTCTACTCATATAAGTAGGAAATTCAACTCATGTGAGTCGGCGAATTCTGAATAGCCTACTCATCATTTTTAGCAGGGATAGTATACCATCGATCACTTTTACGCACTGTATGGATGACAGGATGAGTTGTTAAACAAACACCATCTTTCTATCTATACACTATGCTGGATGCTTGCGTCTAGATTCTAGTATATCACGACTAGATAATATTGTACATACAAGGTAACTCAAACCTCTTCTCCATCAAACTTTCCTTTTTCCAACGAGGAGGAAATCGCAGAGATATTCGCAGGACCTCTGCAATAGATAAGAACCTTAGCAGAAAAACGGTTGTCATGCGCCAATACTGCCGTGCTAAGGCAAAACGACGTATGAGCCTTCAGGCGTTATTGCCAAAGACAAATCACGAATTTTCGGAAAAATTTGTGAATATTTTTGTTTCAATTTTTCAGATAATTTTGTTTACAATGATACCCAAAGTCCTTGAAAATTTATCGAGAAAAAATTCATAACATTCCTTAAAAATAAACATATTATCCGAGGAAATTTGGCAACTCTCGAATGTTTATACGTCGTTTTTCCTTAGCAGTATTGGCAGTGCGAACCTATATCATTGAAACTATGACAATACAGCGCACAGTGGATCAAGTCAAAACGAGAGGTCGGACGAAATTTGGAAATTTTAAAAGCTTATAACTCCGTTTATACAAAACTTTGAGGTTCTAAAATTGGCTCCATTGGTTTCCTCGTAAAATTTTCTTCCAGCTGCACACCTTAAAATTTAAGATGAGACGATTTCAACATCAGAATTTGCAGTTCCAGTCATAAATTTCCTGTCCGACCTCCCTTTAAGGTCCGATCCACCGTGCGACGAGAGAAGGAAAAGCCGTAGGTGGATATAGCATTTCGATGTCTTTTTGTGCTAACAAAAACGTCAAAAATCGGCCCAGTGCATAACTTCTATAATAATGTGAGCAGACCACTGGTTCTGCACAAGTACGATTTTTTACAGGAAAGAGGACTTGCTGCATGACAGCAAATTTTCAGTTCAGAAATGTTGATCAAGTTTTGCCGAAAATTTTAAATTTTCAACCTTGGCTGGAAAACTCTCTGCGCTATGTCCGAGAATGAAAGTGACAGAGATTCAGTAAATTCTTTGAGACCTTGAGGAGGGAAAATTGCAGTTGAATCCGATGATTTTGACTCACAAACACCGCACTTCATTACAATCCTATGGTTGAAATAATCGAAAAAAGGGGATCTTTCTTTTCTTTTTTTCTTTCTTTGTCTTTTTCCTTCTTTCGTAACGCAGGAAAACTATCGAGTGGAAATACTTGGGGTTAAATTTCAATAATATTTTACAAAGTTCATTTTTGCACAGCCCAACTCAACCTAAAGTACGTTCATAGGGAGAGTATGATCAACTGCGTCCACTCTGAGGTGGTGGTCAGTACTCACCGAACGTCAAGTCTCTCCCAGGGAGTGGCGATTTTCAAGTCGGAAACTCCGTTTTTCCTCCATTTAACTCCATTGAAAATATCGATTTTAGGTCGAAGAATCGATTGTTTTACATAAATTTAAATGGAGGAAATACAGTGCCATCAAATGCGAACTTTTAACAATCGCCACTTTTCCCGGGTGAGGAACCTGCGATTGGACGCTTTTCTGCCAAACGGAACCATGTACATAAGCCCTGCGACCCATAAGAATATATGCATAACAGGGCTCACTTCATAATGCACATAGTTTCGCGTTTGGCAGAAATACGTCCAATTAAAATAACGTGTATTACTTCATATCTAGGTAAGTGTTATTTTGCGGAGTAAGTCAACACTCGTTAGATGGCGACCATAGCAAGTTCCTCTGATGACTTTTGGTGAAAATTATTTCTCGCTAAATGACTCATATATGAATTATTATAGGATGGAAATCGCGTGAACTTCGTGAAATTTGCGAAAGATGATTTTGAACTCTTATATGCTTTCAAACGAAATTTCTAAATCGACAGTGGACCACTATTCAAGATGCGAATTAAGTATTGTTATCTAAGTTCCCCCATCAAAATTCCACATATAGAACACGGTTTTAACATTGGAAATTATCGGAGGTAACTCCTGACAAAGATATTAACGTTTTTAGGTGCATCACTTAAAACTTCTCATCGCTAATGAAAAAAACCATAACCTACTCAAGTTTAATCGCACAGCGGTTTTGGCTTAGCTATTGCACATTCTCTGCTTTTTGAAAAACACGAACAACACATGGTGAGGAAAAGCTTGGCAAAACTATTTTAGTTCGTGATTCGATTCAATTAGACTCTTGTTTAAACAATAAAAATGAAACTAAAAAACAGCGAACTGATTAAATCAGCCAAAGCTAAAATCAACTAAAAAACTCGAATTCGCTTACGTCTTAAGACTTTTCAAGACGTTTTAAGACGTAAGCGAATTCGAGTTTTTTAGTTGGTTTTAGCTTTGGTAGACTCTTGTTCTTCATGTGAGCGGGAAATCTGAATGATTCATGAACCAATCTCTAATTAAAAACGTTAACATATTGATTGAGAGTAAATTTCAGTTATTTTTTGTTGCTTAGCTCGTGTTCTAACATACACCAGAACGCACGAATTTATACCTTTTCCGGTGATCCATTGCCAAAGCGCCTTCAATTTTTGCGCCGGCAACATGGGCATCCTATGGGCACAAATAGTTGCATCCAGGTGTTATTATTGATTCGCCATCGCTTGGGCGCGAGACAAATATTTTGTTTTTGTTTTTTAGGTTTAGTCTCTTTTATAATAAATACCTTTTCATTACATTTTGCTTTTAGGTTTAGTCTAGCGGCCCGTCATCGGAGAAAGCGGTCTGAAGACGAGGACTCTAAAAGTGTTAACGGAGAAGTGCAAATTACAGACCGTGGCATTTATCGCCGCCATTTTTTTTTTTTTTTACCCTGAGGATTTCTATAGCACCCACCCAGTAGTGTTCATACTCTCTCTATGAATTTACTCTAGTCATACCCTCCCTACAGAACTGCTTTTGCTACTGCAAATCGGTGGCCAAAGTGCGGAACCGCGGATCTCCGTCAGTGGCGTGGCGTGCTTTGCGATATATCGATTGATCGGTCATTTAAACCCATGGAAAAGTATCGATAGACGGGCGTTCGCAGCGAACACCTTAATAATCGATTATTTACCACAGCTTCAAATGGGGAAATATCGATGGATCGCAAAGCACGCCACGCCACTGTTGCAGACTTCCTGACACACTTTGTTTTTTCTTTGGGAAAATGATCAAGGTGATTTCTTAAAAAACTCCTCGATTTTTTATCCGTTAACAGAATGTTCTGCATAAATTTCAAGGCATAAATTTGGTTTATTCCTCTTCGAAAAACTACACTGAAAAAAAAACTCCGGCCGTGGGAGCCGCAATTACGGGCTATATAGACATACCGTCCGTTCCGGGCTCAAAGGCCGAAATCCCGGCTGCTGCAGCCGTAGCTTCGATTGCTCCGGGTTCAGAGGCCGAAGCTACGGCTCCAGCAGCCGGAATTTTCGGCCTTTGAGCCCGGAGCGGACGGAATGTCTATATAGCCCGTAATTGCGGCTCCCACGGCCGTAGTTTTTTTTCAGTGTAAAAAAGGAGCGTAAATTTTGAAATACTGCAATGGAGAATTTGCAGACGTCTGAAATCTGGCGAATTCCTTGTGTAAGATGAAATTACTGAAAGAACTGAGCACGACAGCACGAGAATAACTTTGGTTTCTAAATTGAACAAATATTGGAGGAGATGTGAAAAATAACCGAATCTGCAAAACTACATGTGCTTAAATGGGAAATGCGGGGTCATTGTTGAAACTGATAGACAAAGCGTTAGACAAAGAGGACATAATGAGTATGGTGGTTCTTATAGACTAAGAGAGAAAATGATGGACTAACTAAAGGGTCTCCGGTGAGTTGCCGTTAGTTAGTCTATTACCTACCTCCTTTGTCCTTTGCAACCACTCGCTTCCACCAATAGGATCCCACTATATACTTTTTGTCTTCTTTGTCTATCGATTTGTCTATCAATTTCAACAATCAGCCAGCTGATGAGGTCTTACGGCCGTACATTTTCTCACCGCTAAGTTTATTTTCCTACGTTTTTCCATATCAGAAAAAATTATGAAAAATACCGCAAACTCAGCACCCTCAGTTGAAGAAATACAACTTTTTTATGGAAATTCGCCCTTCCCTAGTAAAAATCGACCTCCTGCGGCAAGAAGCGGACCATGGTCCACGTCTCGTCACATCCTGTCCCCTCCCGTCTCCTCCCGTCCCCTCCCGTCCCCTCCCGTCACCTCCCGTCCCCTCCCGTCACCTCCCGTC
>NW_017547100.1:1568550-1609893 GCF_001854935.1 Bemisia tabaci | reverse complement strand
TCAGCCGGCGAGGCACGCATCTTAGCGCCTGCAAGACTGAGCGGATACTTCACGCATTGCGCGTAATCTATACAGTGCGCAGTCTAAGAGCTAGTGGATGGCATTGGCGGGTCCAGCAAATTGGCAACATTGTCTTTTCTCCATTTAAATCCATGGAAATGTATCGATTCCTGGAGGGGCCAGGTGCTCCGACAAGATTCGATTATTTAGCATAGGTTTAAATGGAGACAATCCGGTGTTGCCAAATTACTGGATCCGCCTCTTGTGGATGGACAATGTATCAAGCTGCGAACGTTACGAATATCTAGGAGTTCGAGTAGCCCAGGATGGAAAGATGGACCAAGCTATAAAAGATCGAAACGTGCAGGGAAGGAAAGCTATTGCTGTGTTGAATAGGATTCTTTGGGATCAAAGTATCTCCGAAGAAAAAAAGAGATTGATTTATAACACCATAATCAAAAGCATTCTGACCTACGGCAGTGAAATATGGCCCATGAAACATCGTACCAAAAAGATTTTTGAGGCAACCGAGATGGATTTCTGGCGAAGATCAGCCGGAATCTCGAGGAGGGATCACGTGACCCAAGTAGCATTTTTCAATTTAAAAGTTGCAACAAGTTGAAACAATGTTGGTATTTGTTGCAACAAAGTTGCAACTTTCGGTCAACTTTTGGTCGATAAGTGCCGATTTTCGACGATCTGATCGGAAGACAAAGTTGCAACCTGCTGAGATTGCAAAATTGCTGAACCAAAGTTGTTTAAAATCTAAAGATAGGCAACCAGCAATACTTTGAAGTTGAAACATGTTTCAACTTAATGGACCACTAAACAAGGTACGAATTTCAGAATTCTGATACATGTTCCTCAACCAAAATTTCACGTAGAACACGATGTGCGCAATGAAAATTACGGAAATAAACACCTTAAGAAGATGTTTACTGATTCTTAGAGCGTGAGTTCAAACCACCCGCTCATGAAAACTCAATGCTCTACGTGATTCACATCGCGCGCTGAACGTTATCATGACAGTCTCTGCGATGTAAATATCTGGCAACCTCAATCTTGACGTTTTGGCTCAGCTATAACAAATTGCTTTGTTAGTAGCAAATAGTTTGAACGACACATGGTGGGAAATAAACATTGCTCGATTGAGAAGCTTCCTTAAACCGTTGTGGTGCGCGATTTGACGCACGTAGAGCTTTGAGTTTCTTGTGAGCGGGCAGTTCGAATTCCTCATAACCAACGTGAAATAAAAACGTTAATATCTTCGTTAGGAATTGGTTTCAGTAATTTTTGTTGCGCGAATCGTGTTCTACGTAAAATTCTGGTTAAGAAACATGTCGACGGTGAAACTACCAAACCACGTATCTCGGTTGCGGTGTTTAAAAATCTACACTCACATTTTATTTTTTTAAAGTAGACCAAATCAATATCATTCCTTGAAATTTTCACAGAATTTCCTCCGCACGAAGAGGAAAAATCACAGAAATTTTCAAGACTGGACGTTCAGTGGTTATTCATTTAAAAAATAAAGTATGACAGGAAGTCTGCGACGTCGCAAACCGAGATACGTGGTTTGGTAGTTTCACCGTCGATGTGTCAGAATGCTTAAATTTGTAGCTTGTCTAATGGTTCATTGCAACTAGTTCCAACAATGATAGCTCCTTCGGGGGAGAGAGTAGGCAATCTGCACATCAATCTATTAGTTGCAAGAATCAAACGATTTTGTTTCAAGTTGTTGCAACCTCTGCTACTCGGGGAGGAACGAAAGAGTGCGTGAGATCATGAACGCCGAGCAGAACATCGTGCATGAAATTATGTCCAAACAACATGTCTGGTATGGTTAAACGTCGCATGGCGCTTGTGATATTTTGGCCGGAATGTGACGATTTTCTTCTCGACCTCAGTCATTCCCTGGTAAAAATTGGCAGTAGAATCTGTGTTCCAAAATACCATAGACCTACAGCCGGCTGTAAGATTTCCAATAGCTTCCATAGCCGGCTACACAATTTCTTATAGCCTTTTATAGCCGATGACGATTAAGCAACAGCCAGGCGATAAAGTGTATGCTAAACGTTACTAATTACGGATGCTAGGACTTAATGAGCTTTTGAACCACTGCTCTCTTTTTGGGCCGTGGTATCTTGATTTATTTTGCGAGGAAAGCTCCGTACTTTTGATGGATGCCTGCCATTCCTAATATATTAGAGCGCCTTCAGTTTCGTATGATACTGTGCGATGCCTCTGGTGTGAAACAGTTGTTTCAAGCGCCGTGGTACGCTGCGGCGCGGCAGCGGGCAGCCAGCGCGAAACGCGCATTGGCGCCTACAAACCTAACAGGGATACCTCACGTGTTGCGCAATGCGTGAAGTATTCCTGTTAGGTTTGTAGGCGCCAGTGCGTCGCCGCTCCGCTTTGTGTTAGGCTCTAATATTTAATCTGGCGGAGTCAGCGTTATTCAACTCATGATTTTGAAATGTTTGCACATCCTGTATGGATTATTCTCATTTTAATTGATGAAAAAAAATATCTATTAAAGGAAGATATAATGGGTGTTTTGTAAATATCAAGGTGGTTCCGTATCAAACTTAATGATTTCCAAAGCACACGAATTTCTACACAATTTCTTATAGCCTTTTATCGTCGATGGCAAAAAAGCAACAGCCAGGCGATAAAGTGTAAAGCCCGGCTACAGGAACTATAGCCCGGCTGCATAATTTTTATCGCTTTGTATAGGCCGGCTGTATGATTTTCTGCGCATTCTGCAGCCAGCTATATAATTTTCTTTAGCCTTCTTTAGCCGGCTGTAAGAATTCCTATGGTATTTTGAAACGTAGTTCTTATCGCCAATTTTTACCAGGGTTTTTCGACGAAAATTCTCTCACGACCGACTTGAAGACTGGCAAAGATATCATTGTAATTTTTCTTTCCACGTGTGTGAGGTTGCGTGATTTTATGGCCAAGAAAAATTAGTTTATGTCACCGAACGTTCGGGGTGTCTGAATATATCAGCGCGCACACCGCAACTCGCACGGGTGGTTTCACGATAACTGGAATAGTTTTGTCGCCATTACAGACCACACATTTTTCTGTCATATTTTTAGTAGTAATGATAATCACTGGAATTTTTTGCATTTATTTACACAAGGTTATGTGTTATAACGCTTTTCAAAGATTTATCGCTCTACTTTTCAATTTTAATATATAAATGGCCGAAAATGTTAATTGACATAATGACATAAAGACATAATGACATAATGACATAATGTTAATTGAGAAGTGGAGCAATAAATCATTAGAAAGCTATATAATACGTAACCTTTAGAAAATTAAAGCGAAAAAATTCGAGTGATCATCATTTCTACTAAAAATATGACCAAAAAATGTGTTGTCTCTTACGGCGACGGAACTATTCCAGTTATCGTGAAACCACCCACACGAAATCAAGAGCCACTCGCGGCACTTCGCTCCGACAAGATGAACTCCTCTTTTGTGGAGGAACATCTAGATTAGGGTGGATCACGAAGGGGTGCGTCGAGCTAAAAGGCTTTGGGGTCGAAACAGCGCCAATAAACGCCAAAATGATGAACTTGTTAACCGCGTCATCTCAGTCAATCAGCTTCGGATTTCTACATCGAGATGAAAAATTACGAGGCGAACGACAAGTCGCTCTTCTGGCGTAGGGGCGTACCTCAACTTCCACATGAGCCCTGGAAAGCGTGGGTTTAGACGGAAAACGGGGCTCACGATAAAGATCGAGATACGCCCTTACGCCAGAGGGAGCAACGAGCAGAGGGGTGTCAAAAATGAATCGTAGGATTATGAGTTCCTTCCCGTTTCCAGGAGATTGTACGGCGGAGAGGAAGAGGGCGAAAGGGATGGAGGGGAGGTTAAGCCAACAAGAGATGATAGAGGGTAAATATGAAGGTATAGATTAATGGTCAAACATACAGCAGGTGAAAAGAGAGGCGCGTGAAGAGAGACAGGAACGGAGAAGACGAGGGGGGGAGGGGGATCAGTGTGCAAGTGCACGGTGCAAAAGTGTAAGTGAGAGTAGGAGAGGAGGAAGAGTTATTCACAAATACAAATAATCCGATCCGAATCAATTTGCGACCGCGTAACTGGGGTTGCGCTGATGCCAAATTTGGTCGAGAATTATGGGATAAATTCGAGGGTTGAGGTGAATCAACGCCATCAACGGGTCTGTTGCACACGAGAGGGAGAGGTACATGTAAAGATAACTGCGAGCTGAGTGTTGAAATTGGATCGCATTTAGAAAAAAGGAACCAGCGAGATTACAGTGTTGTAAAAATCCTGCAACTTCTTCTATGCTTTTATAAAATGCTTATTAACATATGTAGAGTATTAAAAACACAATTGTTTTCCTTTAAAATTAACAATTTTTGGATGGGAAGCAAAAACTACATTCTGGGAGATTTTTTACATAATTATGAAGGAGCATCATTTTTACAACTCTGTAATCGCGGTGGTTCCTTTTTGCTAAATGCGATCCACATGTAAAGCCAACTGCGGGCTGAGTGTTGAAAATGAACAGGAATAGTAACTTAAATAAACTGAGAAAAGAAAAAGTTCCGGAAAAAATCAGGAAAATCTCAAAAGTTCCGGAAGCCGGCCAGGTTGGCCTAGCGGTCCCTGCGTCTGACTCTAGACCAATAGGTCCCGGGATCGAATTCCGGTGGTGGCGACAAATTTTCACGGAACTGACGAGTAGATCTGCAGAAACCGATTCTTCTTGATCTTAATCCCTGAAAATTTGAAAGCCGGAGCATGCTTGTGCCAAAATCTCTCTGGTGTCTACTGAAAACGAAAAAGAAGTAATCTCTGTGTTAAAACTCATATCGATGGATGGCTGTAGATACCTGAGTTACTAAATAAACAGGAATAGTAGCCAAATAAACTGAAAAAAAAAGCTCCGGAAACATTTAGGAAAATCTCAAAAGTTCCGGAACATTTTGGGAATTTCAAAAATTCCGGGAAGCCGACCAGGTTGGCCTAGTGGTCAACGCGTCTAACTCCAGGTTGATAGATCCCGGGTTCGAATCCCGGTAGTGGTGTCAAATTGTCACGGAACTAACGAGTAGATCTGCAGGAATAGGTTCTACTCGGCCTTAACCCCTGAAACTTGAAAAGTCTGGAGCATGGATGTCCCTGTCGCCCTGATGTCTGCGGACAGTGAATCTATATTATACAGCTACAAGCAAAATCTTGGAAGCACTATTTCTGACGAACTGCCGGACCGATAAGAATGATCTTTTCATGTATGTCATCTGTGGTAGATGTAAATGTGCAAAAAATTATGAAACCCTGAACTTTTAATGTTATAGAGCTTTTAAAGCTCATGTCACTTAAGTCCAATGTTAATAGCGTGAGAGATATGTCGTTTCCGCTAGAAACGTCAAGGTGTGGGATTCTACCTGAGCGACTCGAATAAACGATAAAACAATGGAAAAGCTCGTGAAGGGCTCCTCATTCGAAGAGCTGAGGAACGGTGCATCGCTCAAGGTTCAAGGTTCAAGGTCCAAGGTATAAGGTTTAACTAAATTTTTCCTGCATCCTTCCGGCTTCGATTTGTGACATTGGTCAATTTACTTGATTGCTGAATTACTATCAATATTTACAGCAGATAAACAGCAGATACAAAGTGAGAAGGCAGGCGCTGCGTCGCGTCGGGACGGACCAAATATTATTAACTCTTAACGGTCGAAATCCGATTTTTTTTTTTTAAAATTAAGTATTTAAAAACAATATAATACATGGAAATTTCTCCAGTAAGTGGACTGTGAAATTATGTACATCCAGCTATTCCTCATCATTTACAAATCTGAGTGTTACGTCAAAAATTTTTAAAATCGATGCAGCTCGAACACAAAATGGTGTATTAAAATGGAAGAACATTTTTGCCTATACATATGCGTGTAGGGCCCGCTTCCGGGGGTTGGGCCGCGTAGCGGTCAGGGGGCAGGGCCCCTAGTATATTCTATAGATGGCTGTAGGTTCCCAACGGAACAAAAGCCAATGAGCAAGCGAAAAAAAAGTTCTAGGTAAATTCAAGGAAATCTCAAAAGTTCCGGAATCCGGTACTAGCTCCGGGATATGGGAGCACTGGTGCAGCGGCAACAGGGCAGATTCAACAGAGCGATGATGAAACGAGACTTATTCTCGCCGAGTGCTCCCTCCCCCACCCCCTCCCGCGACAGGGATCGCGAGGGTCGCAAGGCCCTCAATTGTTATGATGCGGAGCATCACCAGGGGGAGGGAGGCCCCGCGTCAGAACAATAAAGCGCCGAACGGAAAGTAATCCCGGGCGAGGCGAGGGGCGAAGAAAACATCCCGGGATGCAAATAAAAATGACAATCGCACCCCCGCCCGAGCTCGACTTTCTCCCTAATTACTCCGTCCCCGGTTTATCGGTTTTTATTGCCGCTAAATTGGTCGGCTCTCCCGGAACTCGGGACTCCGGGACCCCTCCGAAATCTTTCGAGCAATCGCTTTTCAATTCGCGCCCGTCTGCGGTTGTCGATGTCGGGATTTTTGATTGCTTCTGTCGCGCTGAAAGGCTGAAAGGGCTCCCCGAGTCGCCTACAGTCCCGACGCCTTTTCAACCCTTCTCCTGCAGGCTCCCGCCTGAATTGGAGCGTTTATTTTCGAAAGGGCCCGAGCCAGTGGCGAGATGTGAATTCAACTATCGATATTTCCCCATTTCAAGCTATGCGAGATGTGAATGTGTGATCGATAGTTCCCCATTTTAAGCTATGGTGAAAAATCGATTATTAAGTTTCAGCCAAATATCAGGCGTGGACGATCGATTATCGATATCTCCCCGTTTGAAGCTGTGGTAAAAAACAGCGGCGTGGCGTGAATTGCGATGTATCGATTGTTATGCCATTTAAACCTATGGCAAAGAATCGATTATTAAGGTGTTCGCTGCGAACACCCTGTAAATCGATCTTTTCCCATAGGTTTAAATGGCAGATCAATCGATATATCGCAAATCACGCCACGCCACTGGTAAAAAATCTATTATGAAGGGGTTCGTTGCGAACACCTTGTTTATTGATCCTTTTTCATAGGTTCGAATGAGCCCTGAATGGAGATGTTGCATGTGTGAGGGATTTGCGATTTGATTGTTGTTCCTTATGTAAAAGTTCGCGAGAAACACAATGGTGCCACTGGTTTTCTCTTAAATCAACTCCCAAGCGCAAAAAAAGCTCTCAAAGTAAGGCCAAAATGGAGAGGATATCCCGCCCTACCCTGAGAGTTCACCTCTACATCAAAACAAACTCTCCATGCAAAGATAGGGAGCAAATACATTAGCAGGGTTGCCGTGTTTTCAGTTTTGGAGTCCCCAAATGAAGTGGCAGCCCTGTCAATGTATTTGCTCCCTATCTTTGCATGGAGAGTTTGTTTTGATGTAGACGTGGACTCTCAGGGTAGGGCGGGATATCCCCTCCATTTTGGCCTTACTTTGAGAGCTTTTTTTGCGCTTGGGAGTTGATTTCAGAGAAAACCAGTGGCACCATTGTGTTTCTCGCGAACTTTTACATGAGAAACAACAGTCAAATCGCAAATCCCTCACATATGCAACATCTCCATTGAAGCGTTCATTTTCGAAAAGGCCCGAGCCAGTGGCGAGATGTGAATAATCAATTATCGAGATTTCCCCATTTGAAGCTATGGTAAAAAATCGATTATTAAGGTGTCCATTGCGAACACTCTGTTCATCGATCCTTTTCCATTGGTTTAAATGGCAGATCCATCGATGTATCGCAAAGCACGCCTCGCCACTGGCCCGAGCGACCCGCGCAAAATGCGGAACGAGTCGACGGGAGGCGTCCGACAAAATGTGGAGACTTTAAGGTGATTCTATGTGATCTGGGGACGAGATCCACCACCACGCTGCGCTGCCTCACGGTTGACGTCTTTAAAAATCAATAATGGAGATGTATGTGTGAGGAATTTGCGATTTGGCTGTTGATTCCTACGTACAAGTTCGCGAGAAACACGATGGCGCCACTGGTTTTCTCTGGAATCAACCCCCAAGCTCAAAATAAGCTCTCATCCTCGCGCCGTGATGTAAGATCAGACAGCGCACTTCATTCACGACAGCATGATATGGATGTTGCTCCGGAGCTAGGCAAGCCGCATGGTGCGCCTTCAATTCTTTACACGCAACACGGACATCCATAGAGCACGAATAGTCGCATCTTCGCGCCGTGATGTAAGATCAGACAGCGCACTTCATTTACGACAGCATAATATGGATGTTGCTCCGGAGGTAGGCAAGCCGCATGGTGCGCCTTCAATTCTTTACACGCAACACGGACATCCATAGAGCACGAATAGTCGTATCTTCGCGCCGTGATGTATGATCAGATAGCGCACTTCATTTACGACAGCATAATATGGATGTTGCTCCGGAGCTAGGCAAGCCGCATGGTGCGCCTTCAATTTTTTACACGCAACACGGACATCCATCGAGCACGAATAGTCGCATCTTCGCGCCGTGATGTAAAATCAGACAGCGCACTTCATTTACGCGGCATGATATGGATTAATAAGGCTTGATTTGAACAACACCATTTTATTCGTATGTGAATAAGAGCCGAGGTGTTGTATTTAATATTTATAAAGCTGAGGTACCTTTCGGCTTACGCCATCTTCGGAGAAAAAATTCTTTGGAACATAAATATACCACACTTCGTTTTACACAAGTCGTCACAAGCTTAACAATTTATTACTTCGTGGATATCTCACGAAAAGTCTAAATTAGGAGGAAGTCGAAGAAGTTCAGAGCGTTACACGTATGAAAATCGTTAACATTCGAATCAGCTGATTGTGGCCACGTGCACTGGTGAACTCACCGATACATCTATATCACGTTCGCTGGAACTTTCCTGATTCATTAATACTGCCGCGACAGCGAAGAGAACCGTAAGTGCAAAATTTTCGAAATCGAGTTTTCTTTAAAATTCGTCTAAACTCTTTTAGATGAAATTACTGAGACAACTAAAACAGCAAAATTCATCCTAATTTAATGAAAACGAGACGTATGAAAAAGCCGTAAGTGCACAAAAAATGACATAGTTTTTTTCAAGACAGCCGTAAGTGCATAAGAGCCAATGAAAACAGTGCTTTCCAGTAAAGTGCCGCCCTCTTCTGCCGATTTCTAACCTGCAAATGTGTTTGTTGTGCGTCCGAAACGCAACCACGAAAGCATGCAGAAGGTAGCACTTACGGCTGTCTTGCCTAACAATAACCTAGCATGAAAATGAAAAATACCCTTTTAATGTAATGGAAATAAAATCAGTCGATTTTTAATCATCAATACGATTTCTAGGAGTCTTCCGGACGATTAGTGGCAATTTGACAAAGAACGGAGGCTTCTTTCAATAAAATGATCTTTTCAGAAGCTTCTGAGCCCGTTTTCTCAAAACTATGACACTTACTGATCTCTTTCCTATCAAAGCAGAGTAACCTAGAATCAAAGCGGGTTCAAAACGGGCTAGTTTATGTTTCACTTCCTGTATTAACCAAATGTAACACAAGAACACAAATATTTTCAGTGTGAATTAGGTCAGCAGGACTTTTTTTTATCCGCAGGTGCCTCACGCAGTGACCTATGAGGGCTTGAAAGACAAAGCGCATAAGTGCAGTTTTTGCTATTTCAAAGAAATTGACCCTCGGTGTAAAGGGACTCTAGCATTGACAAGCAACATTTCGCGTCGACGTGGCGAGGGTTGAGCCGGTGAGGAGGGCGATTAGGCATCTTTTGACGGGGGTGGCGGCGGAAGGGGTGGGCAGCGATGAGCAGATTGAAACAGATAAACCCATGTAAAATTGAACACGTTAAACAGAGGGACCGGGGTCGGGGCCAGAGGCGGGCGTAACAAGATAAGTTGCTCCTTCGCGTGTTCGAGGGCTGATTGAAATGTACTCCTTCAACGAGATCCAACGCCACTCACCCGCCCCGTTGCCAGCTCGGGCAGGAATCCATTAGTTTAACGAAGAGCGCCGGTGTACCCAAGTATCATTTTTCGACGGGAAAATCGCGATATGTTTTAATTGGAGAGTAGGTCTACGAAAAAAAGGTCTACACTGAAAAAAAAATCGGATCATACATCTGAAACTTCAGTTCTTACATCTGAAGTACTTCAGATGTGAGAACCGAAGTACTTCAGATGTGAGAACCGAAGTACTTCAGATGTAAGAACTGAAGTTTCAGATGTGTGATCCGAACCTCGGCAGCTAGACCTAAAGTGTTCAGATGCTCAATCTGAAAACATTAGGGATCCATATGACCTAAACTTCGGGTCCCACGCACGAGTTTTTTTTTCTCCGTGTGGCGATTAATTATTCGGACGATTAGTGGCAATTTTAAAATTTACCAGTCAGAAGCTTCTGAGCCTGTTTTCTCAAAACTTCATTTTGGCACTTACTGCTCTCTTCGCTATCAAGGGCAGCTTCTGCTATGCTAGGGAGTAGCGCCGTATGAACAATCGAGTGTTGTCAATTTTCCCCGAAAAATTCATATCCTTTTTAGGCAAGTCATGCAAATTTTGCCTGGAAATTTTCAGATATTCTAAATTAAATTTTGATTAAATTTTTTTGAAAAATTTTGAGTAAAATATTCACAATTTTCCCAGTAATTTTCCAAGTAAAATTCGACTTATTTTGAAGGAAATACAGCAACGCCTGGAAGCTCAGTATAAAGTAGAGTACCTGTTTAGCGAGAGTATAGACTGATGTAAAACTCCGAAAATCCATCGGGCCTTCACCGATGCCTCCGCGAAGAAAGTTAGGGCCCAGAAATGCAGCCAACCTATGAATTTCAATTATCCAGAGCGATTTAATAACACAATTGTTACGAACCATCGCTTATAAAGCACGTATTTGACTTAGTTTTTGCAAAAATTTACTCATTTTTGCGGAAGAACGCTCATTTATGTACTTTCTTAGCCATCTTCGTTAGAATTGGAATCTACAGACTGGCAGTGAAATTTTGTGCGTTAGAAGTTGGTTAGAAGGGTGGCTGCACTTTTGGGCCCTAAGCCCTCCATGAAGAGATCTGTCCATACTCTCGCTATACAGGTACTCTAGTATAAAGGGACTCTAGGGGAACCTCGAGTACCTGTATGGGGAGAGTAGCGACAGATCGGTTCATGGAGGGCTTAGGGCCCTAAAGTGCAGCCACCCTTCTGAGCAACTTCTAACACACAAAATTTCACTGCCAGTCTACAGATTTCAATTCTAACCAAGATGGCTAAGAATGTACATAAATGAGCGTTCTTTCGCAAAAATAAGTAAATTTATGCAAAAAGTAAGCCAAATACATGCTTTCTAAAAGACGGTTCGTAACAATTGTATTTGTAAATCGCTCTGGACATTCGAAATTCATGGGTTGGCTGCCCTTTTGGGCCCTAACTTTATTCGCGGAGGCATCGGTGAAGGCCTGATGGACTTTCGGAGTTTCAGATCTGTCGCTACTCTCCCTATACAGGTACTCTAGGGGAACCCTGACCTTCCCAACAAAAATCATAATAATTTATTATAAAATCCGGCAACAGTTCCGTGCGCTTTCTTTTCAATTCTTGAAGACATCGGGGGTCGTCACCACCTCACCACTCACCGAGACCTCAACATCGGTTGCTGTGTGCGGTCAAATCATCGCTACACTTATATAAAAGCGTAATCGAATTTATGATGAACCCTACCGCCCATAGAACTACGGGCTTTCCAGGGCTCACCAGAAAACTGAGATAGGTCACTACGCGAGCGGAGCGCGAAATGAGCTCGTGCCGATTAGCACGCGAAAGAGCACAGTGGTGATAGTGACGGTGATGGTGGGTGGCCTGCCCCGCCGCCGCCGTGCTGAGGAAAAAACGTCGTATTAACCTCCAGACGTTGTCACATTTCCTCTATTGAAAAACGAATTTTCAAGGAAACCTGTGATCATTTTTCTTCCAGTTTTTCGTAGAATTTTATTCGCAGTTAGATCCAAACTTGTCTCTGGGAAGTTCGAGAGGAAAGACTCAAAGCCCTCCTTAAAATACTGCCGTGTAGAGTACCTATATTAAGAGAGTATGGCCACTGGGTCCCATGGAGAGGCTTAGGACCCAAAAATGGCGGTGCTCTGTTTTGGTTTTTGAGGATGGGAGGGGGGTCATTGCCAACTTTTGACGGTTATCACCAACCGCACTTGCTGCCAACCTTACTACATCCAAGATAATTTTTCTCAAAAATTGCACACGATTAGCCTTAAAAATATGTAAAGATGTCGCAATGGTGCATTTGAGGAAATTTCTCGTTACGATAAGCAAAGAAAACTACATTTTGAGTCATTTTGCATTACATTAATTTATGGCGTCCGCCATTTTTGGGTCCTAAGGGCTCCATTTAGCCTAAGATGGCTGAGCCAATCAGAGGTGGTAACTTCAGTGGCCATACTCTCTCAATATGGGTACTCTACTGCCGTGCTAAGGAAGAACGGCGTATGAACACTCGAGAGTTGCCAATTTCTCTTGAAAATATGTATTTTGGACGACAGTTGCACGTTTTTCTGTGAAATTTTCAGATATATTAGATTGAATTGCGAAAAAAATAGTCTGAAAATTCTAGCAAAAATATTCACAATAAATCGTTTTCGATACATCAAATAGGTGAGATTGTATCGATACCGATTGGTTCAACATGTAAACATAGCCTCAAAAGTCAATCGAGTAATCTGAGGAAACGGGGTTTTTCTGGTAGATTTTTGATTCCTTTGAGTACTAACTAGCATCGGAAGGTGAAATAGTTAGGAATTTTCTCATTTTCAGCTTTTCCGACTGAAATCCTGAAATTTTTTTTTTTTTTTTTTTTTTTTTTTTTTTTTGAGAGCTTGCGCACTCTAGGTATAGTTCATTGGCCTTAGTCGTGTAGACAAACAGCCACCGCTAAATGATGGGAAGATTACAACAACAGTAGAAACGGAAGTACAAAGGAAGAAACGAAGGAAGAAACGAAGAGAAACATCCATGCCACTCCACGGTGACAAGATCTGAGACCATCAAATCTTGCCACCGAGGCAGGGATTCGAACCCGGGACATCTAGGTCTGTGATCAGTTGCGCTAACCACTGGACCAACCGATGTCGGCAATTTTTATGTTCTATTGTTTTGAACCAAACGATACATCGAACCACTATCGAAAACGATCTATATTACCCAGTAAGTTCGGTTTTCGTCGACGGAAACTTGGCAACATCAGAAGGCTCATACGGCGTTTTTCCTTAGCAGGGCAGGATAACCATTGTATTGGAGGAAATTTGGCAACCTTCAAATGCTCGCAAGACGTTTTTCCTCAGCGCGGAAGTGCTTGTGTCCTATCTGCCGCCTATCGCTCATCGAAACTCAAAAGCGCGGTTCTCGATTCGATTACTCACGCAATCTCTCGCACAAGGTTGCCAGATTGTGCGATTAAATGTGAATAATATACGTGGGTTTGGATTGAGAGGGGTGCTGATTTTTTGGCATCATCTAGCAACAATGCGCTCGTCGCGGCGCACGATCACTGCTATCTTGCACGATGCATGATGCACTTAATGGCTTTACCTGTCTTGCACTTGTACCACCCCCTTTGATTGTCTTCAGATTGTCTCTTCACTTCGCTTTCTTTGTTGGCTTCTTTCTCATTTTTTTTTTTTTTTTTTTTTTTTTTTTTTTTTAATCCGTTCGGAGGATGTAGGGTCGGGCCTTTGAGACGGCTCTACAGCGGGAGACTTCGATGGCCCATCGATTGCTGGGTCATTTAAATTATGAGGTCGCATTCCGCCGTGCTAAGGAAGAACGCCGTATGTGCCCTCAGGCGTTGCCAAACTTCCTTCCAGAAATCACGAATTCTCGAGGAACTTTATAAATCGTTTATTTCCGATTTTTCATAAAATGTTGCTCTTAATCTGGTCTAAAGTGTCTGAAAATTTCAATGGATAGTAATCGTAAGTCTCTTCAAAAATGAATATTTTCTGAGGGGCAATTTGGCAAAATTTGATGCTCACACGATGTAAGGAAGAACGCCGTATGAGCTTTCACAGGTTGCCAAACTTCCTTCGAGAAATCACGAAATTTCGCGAAACTTTGCGAACCATTTCTGTCCGATTTTCAGAGAATTTTGTTTGTGATTTGGTCTAAAGTGTCTGAAAATTTCAATGAAAAATATTCTTAAGTTTCTTCAAAAATAAATATTTTCCGAGGTGCAATTTGGCAAAATTTGATGTTCACACGATGTAAGGAAGAACGCCGTATGAGCCTCCAGGCGTTGCCAAACCTCCCTCGAGAAATCACGAATTTTCAGGAAAATTTATAAATAATTTTCTTTCGATTTTCCAGAAAATTTTGCTCGTAATTTGGTCTAAAGTGTCTGAAAATTTAAATGAAAATACTTATATGTTTCTTCAAAAATAAATATTTTAAAGAGGCAATTTGGCAACATTCGAATGCTCATACGGTGTTTTCCCTTCGTACGGCAATATTCAAGTCAGCTGGCCGATTACTGAAATCGATAGAGAAAGTGATAGACAAAAAGGAAATAGAGTATGGAGCGATCCTATTGGTTAAAATGTGTGGTTCCCATAGACAAAGGGAGAAAATTATGGACTAACTGTCGGGTTTCTCGTGGGTTGTCGTTAGTTAGTCTATTACCTACTGCCTTTGTCCATTGCAACCACCCACTTCCACCAATAGGATTACTCCATATCCCTTGTGTCTTCTTTGTCTATAGCTTTGTCTACCAATTTCAATAATCGGCCCGCAGCCTTAAGGTTTAAGGCGATTCTTGGTGCTTTAGGACCGAGATTCACCAGTACGCCGCACAGTTTGTCTCAGAGAAGCAAAAATTGAACTACATTTTGTAACAAGGAACTACAAATTCTGGCCTAGTTTAGAACAAAATGTAATTAGGTGGCAAAATACACAGAGAAAAAAAAAACACATTTATTCCACGGTTACCGCGGTAGTAATGTCACGCAAGATTCCACGGTAGTAGAACTGTGGATTTTGATTATTGTAATGATGAGCACGGCGATGCTACCGTGTTCACCATGATATTACCATGAGCATGGTCGCGCTACTTTATGCTTATCAATAATCTTACCAAAATCCACGGTTCCACTAGCGCGGAATCCTGACTGACACTACTACCGTGGTAGCCGTAGAACAACCGTATTTTTTTTTTCTCCGTGAAGTGCTGGATCCACACTATTTTACAAGACAAGCAAGGCCAAAAAAGTAAAGAATTTCATTCAGATTCAAGAAATTAAGCTCCAATGAGTATCCGCACAAGACTAAGGGGAAGAATGTTCAGCTCTTTGAGCTGATTTTCCGGAATTGAAATTTTCCTGAAAATTTCTCCGGAGACTAAAGAATTCTCCGCGTAGTAATATCTTATCGTTCGGAAGAGAGAATATTTTTCCCCGGAACACTAACCAATTGTATATAGATCCATTGGAGTTCAATTCCTTTACTCTATGTATATGAAATACTTGAATTTTTTTACCTTGCTTCCCCCGCAAAATAGGGTGGAGGCAGCACTATTGTACCACTTCGTTACATAAGGTTCGGGCCATGTTCACTGGAAAAAAAAAACTGAAAAACAGTGACAAGAAAAAGGACTCTTGATTAAAGCAGATTTAATCTTAAATCAAAAGGAAATCCGTTCAAATTAAGAGGCTTGGTTCTTGATTTAAGCTTGAATCTGATTGAATCAAGAGTATTTTTTCTTGTCGATGTTTTCAAGAGTCAGGACTCTAGATCCAATGTGTTTTTTCCCCCAGTGTTTAGTGTTTTTTTTTTTTTCTTGTTTAGAAACAACGTATACACCATTAATTGTCCTGTGCCCGTAATTGCTTTCACGAATGAGCTAGAGATTGTAGTTCCCAATTGCAAAATGTAGTCACAGGCACAGATCGATTCGATGCGCCGCGCCGTGCTCATCTGCTAAGAGCGCGAGGAAGATTGATTCGCCTTCAATTATTCGTGCATGCAACACGGGCATCCATCGCGTTCGAATAGTCGTATCCAAGCGCCTTCCGCTTCGTTCGTGTTTTGAGTTGAGTGATCATTGAAAACGCCTTGTCTGTTCCTGTTCCCGTAATTGGTAAATGCCATTTACCAATCACTACCATTTACCATTCGAACCTGTCATTTACCATTTACTAAATGAGATGAGGCCTACTACCACACTCAAATGCTCATGCACTTTTTCTAGCGCGATATTTTTAGGAGGACCGTGATAGTGCGTTCATTATATTTTTAATGTATTAAAAGAGAGTATATTTTTTTACTCGTAATTTTTTTATACCGATAAACGACTTTAAATTTTAGCGTGTGGATTTGGGAGGGCAATATATAACCTCCATGCGATTGTAATGTTAATTTTAAAGCGGGCATATGAGTGTCGTTAAAAGCTGCTCGAAGTCAAATGTTCACGGCTACTTTTTATGTTGGAAAATTTTGAAATTGAAAAAAAAAATTAAAGAAAAAAAAGTAGATGGATCAGAACAGTAGCAGAATCAGTTACAAATTAAGCAACGAGTTACATAATGTTTGTGTAACAACTTTTTGTTAAATAAAGCAAAAATTCCAGTTTCAGCACTTTAGTGTACATCTGTTAAGTATGAAATATCTCCATTTTTTCTCAAGTAAATTTTTATTCGTTAATTTTGCTTTTTCATATTCTCCGCTAGTTCACTCTATTTTTTCAGATTCTATTATTTAGTTATAGAAGTCACTAAAAAAGTGTATAAAAAAGGGCTTATTTCCTTTCATTGACAAACCAAGGGATCGCATCAAATAATATGTGGCTAAAATGAAACTTCATGATTACTACAAGGTAATAAGAGTTATAGTTTGAGTTGAGTATCGATACTTTTCCATAGGTTTAAATTGCAGATCAATCGATATATCGCAAAGCACGCAACGCTACTGATTAACACGGCAGTTCTGTTCTGCTTCATCACGCCAAAGCCCTGAATCCCACATTATTGTAGAGATTTCTGAAATGTCTTCTCTCGAGAGAAAAAATGTAATGCCTCCTTTCGATGTATTTATGCCAAACGGAACTATGTGCATAAGACATGAACCCTGAGGCCCATGAGAATATATGCATAAAAGGGCTCAGGGCATAATGCACCTAGGTCCGTTTGGCAGAATGGAGATGTTGCATGTGTGAGGAATTTGCGATTTGACAATTGATTCTTATGTAAAAGTTCGCGAGAAAAACGATGGCGCCACTGTTTTTCTCTGAAATCAACTTCCAAGCTCAAAAAAAGCTCTCAAAGTGAAGCCAAAATGGAGGGGATATCCCACGCTATCCTGAGAGTCCACCTCTACATCAGGACAAACTCTCCATACAAAGATAGAGAGCAAATACATTAGCAGTGATGCCGTGTTTTCAGTTTTAGAGTCCCTAAATAAAGTGTCCCCTGTCAATGTATTACCTCCCCATCTTTACAAGGAGTGTTCGTGTTGATGTAGAGGTGGAATCGCAGGATAGCGTGGGATATCCCCTCCATTTTGCCTCAACTTTGAGAGCTTTTTTTGAGCTTGGGAGTTGATTTCAGAGAAAACCAGTGGCACCACCGTGTTTCTCGCGAACTTTTACCTCAGAATCTATAATCAAATCGCAAATTCCTCACACATGCAACATCTTTATTACGTCCATTTCTAGTCCCGCTCGTCTGTAATGTGGGGATCCGCAAGGTCTCTTCAACTTACACCTCGCACCTAACCATGCCGCGGCACCCAAGTGCCTGCTCTCCGAGTCCGGCCAAGTTTAAGGCTTTTTAATTCCATTTCGTTGTTTTCAAGCAATGAGCAAGCGAGAACTCGATAAAGCAATTAATAAACAAATGAGCACCGCACAAAGACCAAGTTTTCAGCACCGGTATGGCGTTGGAGGGTGGGGGGCTCCACAAATGTGATTACAACACGAGATTACGGCTGACATCGTGTTGAGAGCGCCTTTGCCAAACTTCCATTGAAATGCGATTTTGCTAGGGTCGAGATATTTCAAAGACTCCGTATTAGCATAAGCCCAATTCATGCCGTTCAAATTTTCATCCATATTTTCCTCCCACTTAACTTACTGGAAATTTTTCCCATTTGAATCCCTTAGCAAATTTTTTTGTAAAATCGTTTGTAAAGCACTTGTTCGACTTAGTTGGTGCATAATTAATTTACTCATTTTTGCGGAAGGATCGACAACTATTTATCAACATTCTTGGTCATTTGGTTTTGATATTGGATTCTGAAGATTGGCAGTGACATCTTTCTCTTTCAAAGGTTGGCTGTTCTTTTATGGGCTCTAAAATCTCCATATTTCGACATGTCCGTGCTCTCCCTAGATAGGTACTCTACACGGAGAAAAATTTATGGCTTTATTATTTAATTGATGGTTCATATGAACCACCACTAATAGTCGTACATGAACTAATGATTCTCGGTTTGTGAACCATACTAAGGTTCATTATAAGCTCCGAGACCTCCTACATTTGCATATCTGGTTACGATAGTTCTAGCGTTCTACCGGGCCGATTTTCTTCATTTTTGCGGCTATCGACGGGTGATAAATACAGATGATCGCTCTAGATGAGTCGGCTTTATTCAGATTTTAAAAATATGACTCAGGTTTTTTTTTATATTACGTTATAAAGTTGCAAATTCTCCCATTTAAACGACGTAAATTTATATTTTTCGTCATAGTTCATTTGAGCGTTCCTATGGGCCGATTTCCATGATTTTTGCGGTTATTGACAGGTGATCGGCCCTAGATGAGCCCGCTTTAATCAAATTTTGGAAATATGACCCAGGTTTTTTTTATATAAGAGAAGACCAGAAAACTTAAAAGGGGGGGGGGCAACATTTGAAATTCCCGCCAATAAAAAATGGCGGAAATTCCAAATTTAGTGGAACATTGAAGGAAGCGAGAAATGTAGAATCTTGGTCTGTTAGTAGGGTAAGGTAGGTGAATAGAAGGTATGCTCCTTTGGTGCGGACTTTCCAAAAGCGACGAAACGCTCCGTTCCGTTTCGTTTCAGTCTTGGCGTGAAGTTTGAAACAAATGCCGATTTTTTTTCATTCGATTCTTATTGGTCCAATAATTGCTCCCGGCCAGAGAAATATTGGATAAATGAGAGTCGGTTATGAATATTTATTCCTTTTTTTTTTTGGTCGTCCTTTTGTCGACGCACACTGAAAAAAAATTATCGGCATTTTTACCAAGGTCCGTTGGTACCTTTACCATCTCACTTTTTTGACCAATTATTGGAAATTTTACCGAGATAGACTGGTTAGCCTACCTAAAAACCGGTATTTTTACTGTTTTTTTCAGGTAGGAATACCACTTTTATTGGTAATCAACTCCCGGTAATTTTGCCCTTTCATCTCGGTAATTCTACCACAGTCGATAAAAAATATCGGCGTTTTTACCAAGGTCCAGTAAAATTCCCGAGAAATTCAATAATTTTACCGAGATTTCTCGGTAAAATCACCAATTCCATAAATTATAATTTTACCAAGAAAAAACTGGGATCAAATAGAACCCTGAATTCTTGGTAACTTTACTCTTTTCTTAGTAAATACACCGAAATTTTTTTTTTTCAGTGCAGGCCTAAGAGAGCGCGAAGCGCCCTCTGGGGGCCGGGCCGCGTAGCGGCCAGGGGGCGTAGCCCCCTAGTTACTACTATTAGTGGTGTTCCATATGAACCACGAATTGGTCTGTAAGCCATAGCTGTTTCTCGGTGCGGGTCGGGAGTGACACCCAGTGCGATGAGGCAACGGGGGAGGTTCGCTGCGTCCAGAGGCAGGAAGCCGGGAATGAATTGGGCGCTCATTCATCAGGGTTATCAGCCGGGGATCAGCCCGCGGAGCCCGTGATAGACAATAATGGGTCACGCCAAGCCTTCAAGTGGCACTTGCCGCCGGTGGCGTGAGTCTCTCCCGTTAGCGCTCCCGGGAAAAATAGAAATCTCCCCTTTTCAGGAGGCCTTATCCCGGGTCCCGAGTCGCCCGGTCCACTCCTGGAAGTTTGTTTGCGCAGGAAATGAGATTACGCCGATTGATTCGGACGTACTGTGCTGAAAGGAACTATGTTCCGCGCGAATCCTGCGCGCATAGTTCCTTCTGGCGTGAATACGTCCATTTAGATATTGCTTAGAGCTCGTTCTTTCGCCGCTGCGACCCGCTGATCAGATCGGCTTGGTCTTTTCTGGGCCTGTTTTGACGCGGCCGTGCGAAAGGACAGTCCGCCCCCTGAAGAGCGATTATTGAAATTGATAGACAAAGCTATAGACAAAGAAAACAAAAGGATTATGGAGGGATCCTATTGGTGGAAGCGAGTGGTTGCAATGGACAAAGGAGGTAGGTAATGGACTAACTAAAGGCAACCCACGAGAGACCCGACAGTTAGTCCATCATTTTCTCCCTTAGTCTATAAGAGCCATCCGTTTCAACCAATAGGATCACTCTTTACTCTCTATGTCTTCTTTGTCTATCGCCTTGTCTATCAATTTCAATAATCGGCCAGCTGAAGAGCGATTATTGAAATTGATAGACAAAGTTATAGACAAGGAAGACTTAGGGAACATGGGAGCGATCCTATTCCTTGAAACGGGTGGTTATAATATGGTGGTAGAGGGGCCAGCAGCCCAGGGTCGGCCTGGCTCGCATCTGAGGGCGTAGACCCTTGGCTGGTTAAAAGGGCATAATGTGACATTTCCTGGTAGGGCATTCCCTACGGGGAGAGGGGTTCAGAAAATTTTGGCAAATCAGCACAATTTTACGCAATTTTCAGGTTCAAAGTTTAATGATCGCACGGAGTAAAAATTGCAATATTGAACGTGAAGCACAGCATTGAGAGCTCACGCTTCGCGTCATCGCGCCTTCAATTTTTCAGATGCAGCACGGACGTCCATCAAGTACGAATAGTTGTATCTCTGCGCCGTCGTAAACACGCATCCTTTCCCTCCCTCTTTTTCCATATTGTGTTTGTTTCCGTTTGTCTTATTCGTAATGGTGCTTCAAGCACTACGTGAGTAATACAGCCGAAGGTAGGAGAGATGTCTTCAGGCCTTTTTATAACTTTTCTACCGAATCAGAGCGACACCTCATGGACAGCATATAGCAGAGCATTGAGAGTTCACGCTTCGCGTCATCGCGCCTTCAATTTTTCAGATGCAGCACGGACGTCCATCAAGTACGAATAGTTGTATCTCTGCGCCGTCTTTAACGCGCATCCTTTCTCTCGCTTTATTTCCATATTGTGTTTGTTTGCGTTTGTCTTATTTGTAATGTTGCTTCAAACTAGAGAAGAGCATTGCGAGTTCACGACTCACGCCATCGCGTCTTGTATTTTTCATATGGAATGTGGACATCCATCTTGCGCGAATAGTTGTATCGCGTTTACACTTTAGATGTCTCTTATTTTTGAATCTCGAGATAAACTAAGATTAAGTTTGCCCGCGATATGGTACGATATGTCCAAATCAATAGTCATTTTGAAACGGAAGAAATATGTTTAAAGGTCTCTCAAGAGGTCTATAAAGGGTGCGTATGTCTAAAAATCGAACCGACCATCGCTTCTAAGGGAGTTACACAGAACAAATGAAGGAGTGACACGATAAAGCGCCTATATTTCAACAAAAAGGTGAACATTTCACTGAAATTTACGATTCAAAAAGTAGTTCTTGGACCTCTGTTCATCACTGCCATGCGTTAAAGCACCTTTATTTCCGCCTAACTCCCTCTTCTTCCGTTCATTTAAGAAATTTGTCTCGCATATTTCTCGCGATTCTCACGAGATTTTAATTTTTTTCTTTTTCTTCTTATTTTGCTATCTGTAAGAGGGGCGCGTTTTCGGAGCGCAAAGGGGGCGTATCTGCCAATGGCAGATTGGCCTTATGACCAGTCCGAGCATGCAGCAGCCTGATTGTTGAAATTTGGTGTTTGTCGGGTTGACTTAGATGTCATATGTTAAGAGGCGGAGCGTAATTGGTCGCCTATGTCTTATCGCTGCTTTGTCGTGCCTTCGTCAGGTGAAATGTACGACATACTATCGGAAATTTAAGAGGTACCCTTAGCTTGTCGTGAGTTCCCCCCGACATAGGCACGATAAAGCAGCCATAAGGCATAGCCAACCAATCACGCTCCGCTTTTTAACCTATTTCATCTATGTCTACCCGACAAACACAAAATTTCAACAATCAGGCTGCAGGCCCCTCACTGAAAAAAAAATCTCGGTGTATTTACTAAGAAAAGGGTAAAATTACCAAGAATTCAGGGTTCTATTTGATCCCAGTTTTTTCTTGGTAAAATTGCCATTTATGGAATTGGTAATTTTACCGAGAAATCTCGGTAATTTCACTGGACCTTGGTAAAAACGCCAATATTTTTTATCGGCTGTGGTGGAATTACCGAGATAAAATGGCAAAGTTACCGGGAATTGATTACCAATAAAAGTGGTATTCTTACCTGAAAAAAAACCAGTAAAAATACCGTATTTAGGTAAGCTTACCAGTCTGTCTTAGTAAAATTACCATTAATTGGTAAAAAAGTGAGATGATAAAGGTACTAACGGACCTTGGTACGTAAAAACGCCGAGAATTTTTTTTCAGTGCTCCTCCTAGGTAAATGACTTGGGTCCGCCTTCACACAAAGGTCCTACGAATGAAGTTTTTTTTTGGGGGGTAATTTTCGAATTAGTCTTAGTGAGTAATCCATCAGATTTTCTGAACAGATGCAGTCTAACATAACTAAAAAAAGCATGACTAAAAAAATTGTCTCCGCGACATGAGGTCTTTTTTTCCAAACTGTTTTCCCTCGAACGGCCGCACAAATTAATATTCAACCGGATCTGTAGTTCTGTACTTGTGTATCTAACACTCCACGCACTGAAAAAAAATTCTCCGCGTTTTTACCAAGGTCCGTTGGTACCTTTACCATCTCACTTTTTTGACCAATTATTGGAAATTTTACCGAGATAGACTGGTTAGCTTACCTAAAAACCGGTATTTTTACTGTTTTTTTCAGGTAAGAATACCACTTTTATTGGTAATCAATTCCCGGTAATTTTGCCATTTTATCTCGGTAATTCTACCACAGTGTATAGTAAATAATGGCGTTTTTACCAAGGTCCAGTAAAATTACCGAGAAAGTTCAATAATTTCATAAATTCCATATTTGGTAATTTTACCAAGAAAAAACTGGGGTCAAATAGAACCCTGAATTCTTGGTAATTTTACCCTTTTCTTAGTAAATACACCGAGATTTTTTTTTTTTCAGTGCGGCCGCACAAATTAATATTCAACCGGATCTGTGCCTGTGTATCTAACACTCCACGCCTCCGGTTAAACAAATCGTCTCGATTAGCGAGCCAGAGCCGATTTTCACGAAAGAGTGAGTCTATCAAACTAATGACGTGCAAGGAGGTCCTCCGGGGGGTTCGTCCAACCGGCGCTCACAACAGTTCCAGCGTGAGGCCACGTGCGGACACCTAATCAGAACCCCGAGAGAGAGACAGAAACAGCAGAACATGCGCGAATCGCGAGGAGGAGATCGTGAAAGAGAGAGACGGGATGCGTGCACGGAGGAGACGCCGAAAAAAGGGTACCCATGAGAGGCACCGTGACACAGTGGACCGATTTCATGAAAAGCGGTGACTGTTGGTAAAAACTTGAATGGGTCAGTAGAGAAGATCGGAGGGTATGGATTCGATCGACATGAATCGATCGAAAAATGAAAACGTGGATCGATCGACACCGATTCGATCGACATGAATGGATCGAAAAATGAAAACGTGAATCGATCGATATCGATTCGATCGACAACCGTGAATCGATCGACAAACCTGTGAATCGATCGACAAACCCGTGAGTCGATCGACAAACCCGTGAATCGATCGACAAACCCGTAAATCGATCAACAAACCCGTGAGTCGATCGAATTTTGTCGATCGAATCGGTGTCGATCGATTCACGTTTTCATTTTTCGATCCATTCATGTCGATCGAATCGATACGGGTGTTTTTAAATTAACTGTCGATCAAATCGGTGTCGATCGATTTATGTCGATCGATTCACGTTTTCATTTTTCGATCGATTCATGTCGATCGAATCCATACCCTCCGAGAAGATCAGCGGCTGATTATCGGAATTGATTTAGACAAAGCTACAGACAAAGCAATCGAGCTACAAAAATAAATTAAACGAATAATATTTCAAACCACATAGAGATGAGAAATACAAAAAAACTCTTACATTACTTAACATTATTTACCTACTTCCATCTTATCACTGCTATCACTCTTCTTTCCTCTCGAATTTTGTCTTATTTTGATTTTATTCTAAAATATAGTTGCAATAGATTTGCATTTTCGCTTTACTTAGTTTACTGATAGTTTTGTAGCTTTTTTATATATTTTTTTTAAATGTCTTTTTGTAAAATGTTTCCATTTGTTGTACTGAAGAAGGCCGCAGTTGTTGGCGGTCGAAACGTTTGTTTTGTTTTGTTTTGTCTCCTGTAAGTTTTTTTGTATTTCTCATCTCTATGTAGTTTGAAATATTATTTGTTTACTTTATTTTCGGCTTGTAGCTCGATTATTTTTTCAATCATTTTACCATGTTTTATGAAAGCCAGGCAAATTGGCATTAAGATGCTATAGACAAACAGGACAAAAGGTATATGGAGGGATCCTATTGGTGGAAGCGGGTGATTGCAATAGACATAGGAGGTAGGTGATAGACTAACGAACGGCAGCCCACGAGAGACGTATTTTCTTCCTTAGTCTATAGGAACCACCCATTTCAACCAATAGGATCGCTCCATTCTCCCTATGTCTTCTTTGTCTCTAACTTTGTCTATCAATTTCGACAATCGGCCCGCAGTAGACGAGATCAGCGGGCTAATCGATAGACAAAGGAATCGATAGACAAAGCTATAGCCAAAGAAGACATAGGGAGCGGTCCTTCAGCATCCGGAGCAATTGAAGCTACGGCTCAAGCACCCGGAACTTTCGGCCTCTGAGACGGAATGGACGGTATGTCTATAAAGCCCGTAACTTTTTTTCAGTAAAAAAACAAGGGGGAAAACAAGAAACAAGGCTAAAATACACAATTAATAAAAACCGAGACGTTCCGACTCACAACTGAGTCATTTTTAGTCGGAAATACAATAAAAATTTTTAAAAAAAAAAACGATGAAAACCTGAGCCCTACATGGTGGTGGCCGTTGGCTTGTTATCATTTTTCTCTTTTTCTCGGATCCCGGACACCACCATGTAGGGCTTAGGTTTTCATCTTCCTTTATTTTTAAATTTCAATTGTATTTCCGACTGAAAATGACTCAGTTTTGAGTCGAAACGTCTTGGTTTTTATATTAAGTGTGTATTTTAGTCTCGTTTCCCGTTTTTTCCCCTTGTCTTTCTACTGGCATCATTGTCTCGGGCTGCTCTTAAAAATTTGTATCTATAACCATAGAGAAAAAAAAGGAGGTGTTTGCATTTCGGGCATCTTGGATTTTTTTGATGACGTAGGTCGGTACAGCGACTTTTATCATCAATTTTCTCGAGAATGGTGTAATTTATGGAAACAAGTCATTCCATAAAAAGTGCTTCAAATTATATCATGAGTTGATTTAAGCAAACAAATGGGACATTATGGTTCGTTTTTCATACTTCGAATTCCGGATTTCGCTAGCCAGGTTGTACCGACCTACGTCACGGGGTAAACAAACCTCAAGATGCAAACACCTCCTTTTTTTCCTCTATGATCTATAACTTTTTTTTCAGTGTCTATCGATCTGTCTAGCAATTTCGATAATCAGCCCGGAGATACTCCCTCACAGGGTGCCACTGTGCGGCACAAACAAGGAAAGTTGCTATCAGGAAGTTCAAATATTGAACATTAACATGAGGAGCGGGACAATGGGGCGGGAGCGACGCTGCCATATGTCTGCTCGCGGGGGTTGTTTGCTCAGGGTAAGAGAATGGGGTNCTGCCGCCGCCCCGCCCCGCGCCGCCCGGTAAACATCATAATTAGACGTACCAATTTAACTGCGCAATGTCAATTTATAATCTTTTATCCGCGGGTAAACAGTGGGCAAACAAACGTGGGTTTTTCCGCCCCCTCCCGGAGGCCCGAAGTTGCCGGGTTGCCGCAATTAGAGTGGGATATAATATGGGTTCGAACGGGGGGTAGTGGTGATTTTTCGGGACGATCTGGCAACAATGCGTAGGCCTAATTTTCCGGGCCGTTGTCTTGTGCGGTGGCGCGACACTTCTGCGCCCGACAGTCACCGACGGTGGCTGGTGAGTGGTGAGCCGCGCGATCCGCCCACAAACAAACCACCGGTTAATGATGGGATTAGGCTCGCGTCTGAGGCTTCGACGCGTGCTCTTGACGGCCCTGTGAATTTCGGTGGGGATGGCGATTTTTTCGAATTGATCGATTTGATTTTCGGCGAAAAATCGATTCGATTGTAAAATCGGATGGAAAAATCGATTTTTTTCGGAATCGATTTTTTTCTGAATCGGTTTTTAAAACACTTGAAAATCCAACTTCGGTGCCAAAAACATAGATACTACACTGGAAAAAAAAAAAAAAAAAAAAAAAAAAAAAAAAAAAAAAAAAAAAAAACTCATTGGATCTAGAGTCCAGACTCTTGAAAACATTGACAAGAAAAAGGCCTCTTGATTCAATCAGATTTAAGTTTTAATCAAAAGGAAATCCGCTCAAATTAAGAGGCTTGGTTCTTGATACACACGGCGATCAATCGCCGCGATTGAAAGACGAAAGCCAATGGAGAGCCTTGATTTCGATCCACTGACGTCGATAAATCGAAATCAAGGCTCTCCATTGGCTCTGGTCTTTCAATCGCGCACGGCGATTAATCGCCGTGTGTAGGTATTTAGGCCTTTATCTGACACATGAACATCGGAAATTTCGATTTTTTTCAATAGTTCGATTTCGGCTCGAAAACTCGATTCCGATTTTTATGCAACTCAAAAAGTCGGGATTTAATCGATTTTTCGACGCAAAAAAGCTATTTTTCAAAAGATTGATTAAAAATCGTCATCCCTAAATTTTGGCTGTGTTCCCGAGTAGCAGAGATCGCGGTAAATTTCGATTTGATCCGAGAATGTATTACGATTTTATCGGCGTCGATTCATTGCGATATTATCGGATAAAAAATTGCACCAAATTCGTCATCCCCCCCCCCCNCCCCGAGAGAACGTAACTTCTTTTGGACTGCATTTTGCAATTTGGAACTATAAATTCTGGCTCTTCTGGTTAGTTCAGCGTTTTGTGAGTTCTCGCACACTTTTTTATACACCCAGAATTTTAAATCAACTTTTTTTTCGGTATTCGTTAGATTTGCACTTATCATCCGAGAGACTCTCAGAAATCGTTCGGGTGGTTGAAAATTGAAGAATGTTATTTTCAATCAGATCGAACGGTCTTTTTCACTTTCATGTGTGACTTGTGTTAGGGAAGGTAACCGTAAATACGGAAGAGAGGAACGCTTCTCTTTGCTATCACGGCAGTGTAGGGAAAGGATGCATTGTATATTGAATATTAAAAGGACAAAATATTCAATATGACCTTTCCGTTGACGTTGAAAACCGGTGTTTTTCCTTCAATATCTTGGGTAGGCAACTTGCATTCCAGAGTGTTAAAATAGTTGCTTGACACAAATGTATGCTAGATTGAAGGGGCACCTTGGATGGTGTGAACGTCTCGGAATATTGGATCTCTTAAAAAGGGAGTGGTAATCGCTAGTTTAGTTTTCAGTGTTTCCAAACCTCTAGGACAATTAAATTAAAAAATATTACTATTATTTTTGAAAATCGTTTTCATTGCTAATACCTGCCTCGGTCAATTCAACAAAATATAAGATATTATCATACTGTAACTTTTACAACACACTATGTCACGTGGTATACGTGCCATTTTGTTACATATTTTTAGTGTGTTAGTCTTGGCAATGATTATTTCCCACGATATGTTATTGTTAAGCGCACATCGACGGTGCAAGTCGGCAATCACATAGGTAACTCGATTTGCGACGTCGCAGACTTCCTGTCATACTTTATTTTTTAAATGGAAAACACCCCAACGGCAATTCTTTAAAACTGCCATGATTGTTCTTCTCTGTGCGAAGAATAAATTCTGCAAAAACTTCAAGGTATGTTGTCAATTTGTTCTCCTTTAGAAAAATAACATAGAGGCGGAGATTTTCAGACACCGCAAACGAGATATGTGATTGCTGACTTAAGCCGTCGACATGTACGTTTTTGTAGAATAAATCAATTGGACTACATTTTGCAATTTGGAACCATAAATTCTAGCCCGGTTTAAAAACGACGTATGTGCCATTGTTGCCCTATGCACATAAGTGTTTTTCCATGAGAGCCAGAATTTATAATTCCAAATTGCAAAATGCAGTCCAATTGTTTGAGTCAATTTGGCGAACTTGAATTGGGGAATTCCTTCATCCGGGAGACGACTTTATGTCTATTTAGTGGTAGTCGTATTTCTTGTCATTGTTTTCAAGAGTCTGGACTCTAGGTCCAAGCGACTTTTTTTTCCAGTTGTCGCAATCACACCCTGAATATAGCAGCTGAACGTGGAAGTCAACAGTCATCGCCCGACGGCCGAACTTTCGCAAATCCGAGTTATTTTCATCCAGATGTGTGTCAAATCCATTCGAATAGCTCAGACAAATCCAACATTAGTCCGATGGTTGCTGAGAACCGTTGCTGAATTTTGCGCGTCACGCGCAAAATTCAGGCATCGGGCCAAAAACTTCCACATTCAAGCCACATTCAGCCCCCACATTCAGCGTGTGATTGCAGCAAGTGAGATATCCGAGAGCTTTGGCCTTTAAAGCTCGTAGAAGTCAGAAAGCAGACGAATCGGACTAAACCCCCTCGAACGGTGAATATCAACCCGACTTCACCTTAAATTAACCCGCAATGCAGGAGCACAATCAGATTCTCACCCGGGGAGCCATCTTCAACCTGCGACAGCCACGTGGCGCTCCTCCTCCATCCCGTTTGATCTCACACGTCCTACGCCCGCGAGTCAGTCTCGCCCAATTACACCCGAATCCCCCCTCGCCAAACCCACCGAGTCCCTTCCCCCAAGAGCCGCATTCCCCATTAGAACACTCACAAATCGTGGCTCATCAGAAATCTCGCACGCTCGGTTTTAAACTCGCCCGCGTCGTACGTGACGCGTCGAGCGGGACCGGCTTTGATCCGAACCGCAAAAACCGCGTACGTGACACGGGAACCCCGTTGAGGTTAGGTTGTTTAGGCGTGAGCACGGCGGAGATCAAAGGGATCAATTGGATGCTCCAGAATCCAGCGATGCCAACACAAAGGCTATCGAGAGCCGGGATGGGCCACATGCTGCGCTATCCGCCGCGTAAATATTTGCGGAACCGGCACTTGTGAATATTCATGCTCGCCGCGTTGCCAAATGGGCTGATCGAGCCGGTGTTCGAGGTTGTGGGAACGAGAGGGATCGTCGAGATCCGGCAACCGTGCGTTTCGGTTTTGAGGGTTTGTTTTTTTAATGCGAATGTGCGGCGGGTGATCCCGGAGCTTGAACTTGAAAAGCCTCGTACTTGCAAAAGCCATACGCTTTGATTAAGGATTGGGAATCCCACTGTTAAGGAGGACCTTTGCTCTTGCGTCTCTGCCATCTTAATTAGACGGTGGAAAAACAAGGGTGGAAAACGGGAAACAAGGCTAAAATACACAATTAATGGAAACCGAGACTTTTCGACTCGCAACTGAGTCATTTTCAGTCGGAAATACGATAAAAATTTGAAAAAGAGTAAATTAATCTTAATTAGAGTGAGAGGGAATCGAGAGAGAAAAAAAGACAAGGAAAATCTGAGCTCACCATGTCATGCGAAACTCACGATAAAACCTATACAAAAAGCACCGGGTATATGTTCTCTCGAATCAATGCGAAGCTTAAAATTGTGATTTTCCATAGCTCGCACGACTGAGACTTGGAATTTTAAAAAGATTTTTTCAGAGATTTATTTTCAATATCAACAAATAAGAGAGAGGGTGGACACTGTTTTTATAAAAGCAAGGAAGTTTAGAAGAAAAGTTGATAATTGAGGGGCTTGGAGGACAAGGTCCATAAGTGCAGTTTTTGGTGTTTCGAGGTGTACGTATTTGAAGTTTCGAAATCACATGGATCCTTACGGGGGAAAAAAAAATTCAAAATGACTTTTTGATGCTTAAAAATTGAAATTTGGGAGCGAATTGTTACAAATCTGATCTGTGCACTCATCGGCAACGGCCAGAAATAATTCTGGCCGTTGCCGCAAAAAAGGACCTCAGTCCAAAAATTATAATTGTTACGATTATACCATTATAATTGTTTTAATTGTTACCACCAGAGCAGAAAGAACCTACATGTTGAAAGAGGGCTTTACAAAATGTCAAAACAAACCGGCTTATGATAGTTTGAAGTTCGATAGTGAACACGGAAAAAAGTGTTAGGGGTTATCCCCTAAAATTGTGGTACTACCACAATTTGTTGGATGATACGGGCATTTTTAATTAATTGTGGTAGAACCGCAACTTACGTTAGGATAGTACAGCAAGATTTGGGTTAGTAACCTGATTTATTGGGGTACGCCCACGATTAATTCGTGTACTATCACAATTAATTGGTAATGTCCATATCACACAACAAACTCCTGCTTTTTTTTATCCGTGAAGTTTTGAGAAAATGGTACGTTAAATTCTCCTCTACACCATGCTGAGGGTTAAAGAGATTGTAGAATTTTAATGCCATTTTGACACCCCGTACTTCACTAAAATAAGCAAAACCACTCTTAACTTATTCCTTAGGACGCTATAGAGGATATACCATCGAAATCTCCAATTTTTCCAAAAAGCCAATTTTTCGATTCACCTCGGCATAGATCCCTCTTCTGAAAATTTTTCCTCTACGGACTGATACAGATAAATGTTCTCTCTCTTTTCCTCTCTCACACGCTGTTTTAGAAATGTATCATTTAAGCAACCACTACTCTCCGAAAAATCACTCCAGTTGGGATGCCCCTTCAATCTAGCATACGCTTGTGTCAAGCAACTATTTTAACTCTCCGGAATGCAAGTTGCCTACCCGAAAAATTGAAGGAAAACATTACTACATGTGCTTCGCTGAGAGACATTTGAGGAGCTTGGTGGACAAGGTGCATAAGGGCAGTTTGTGCTATTTCGAGAAATATGTGTTTGAAGTTTCGAAATTACGCGGATCTATACAGCGAAAAGGAAGTTTAGACTCACTTCTTGATGCTTGAAAATTGAAATTTGAGAGCGAATTTTTTGCAGAATATGCATTGAGCCTAGTTTTACTTGAAATCATTGATATCTCAATGTTTTCAAAAACTGCACTTGTGCGCCTTGTCCTCCTAGCCCCTCAATTTTATTAGAACATACAAAAAGTTGTGTGGCCGAGCTCCATTGTGTTTTGAACGATATAATCAAAAGTTATTCAAAGAGACAAAAAAAAAAAAAACACTAAAAATGCGGCCCGAACTACTACGGAAGTAAGAGAGTGGTAATAAGTATTGGGTCCACACTATTCTGCGGAATTCCACACGTCTGTATTTACGATAATATTTTTCTATCAGTAAATGTCTCAAATATCACGATGAGCGCATTTGCATATTTAAAATGCACTCCTAACATCACAATCTGCGTAAGAAATTTGCGTCTTTTTTAGCTTTCCGCTTCAATAACTATAATATACGGCACAGGTAAATAAGTCGCCAAAGATGTCGTTGTTCTATCCAACCCCTGTGCACTAGGATACTACACAATATTCAACATGGCCAACACTAGAGTCCCTTTATACTGAGAGTCAAGACAATGTGAATCCATTTCTGATTGGTTCCCGTATTTTAGGCCTTCACTGTGTCACAAACGGGAATAAACATTACATTTTCACCGATTGCAAAGATTATATTCTGGAATGGATCAGGGAATTGCGGGTTCGGCAAGGAACAAACGGAATGAGAGAAGGAACGGAGAAAGGAGTTTGAGAATGAGCCGATCAAAGATTACGAAAAACGTTCAATTTCTGTAATCTTTATTCCCGTTTGTTCTCCATGAGGGGTGTTGTCTTGACTCTCAGTATTAAGGGACTCTAGCCAACACGAGTCCGCCAAACCACGTGTACCTGAACGAGATTCTAACCACTTGTTAACAATCCAGCGTGTTTAAATTCACGATTTCTTCGCGTTGATAAAAAATCCGCTTTGGCTCACCTTGCCTTGTGCTCCCGATTGCGCTTTGCGCGCAGAGGCGTCGGCTATGTTGGGTATTGCTATTGCGTAAGGGTTGAATGGAACGACTCCTCTAATAAAATGTTCACCTGTGACGTGGTATACCGTTTTTGAAGCGGGAAGCTAAAAAAAAACCGCAAAATTCTCACGCAGATTGTGAAGTCAGGAGTGCATTCCAAACTTTACTTATGCGCTCATAGTGATTTCTGAGACTTTTACTGAAAGAAAAAACTCTTATTTTTGCTCTAGCAAAAGTTTGCAACAGGCCCATTCAGATAAAATGAGTCAAAAACGACCCCTATCAATGCCCCTCCTTTGGATTGACTTCGTAAAATTTTAGATGGGATCGTAAAAAAACAGGCCCATTGTTTTCACGAACGAGCCGGAGGTTGTAGTTCCCGATTGCAAAATGCAGTCTCAGGCACGGCTCAATGCGCCGTACCGTGCTCATCTGCTAAGAGCGCGAGGAAGATCGATTCGCCTTCAATTATTCGTGCATGCAACACGGACATCCATCGCGTTCGAATAGTCGCATCCAAGCGCCTTTCGCTTCCTTCGTCTTCGTGTTTCCAATCGAGTAATCATTGAAAATGCCTTGTCTGTTCCTGTTCCCGTAATTGGTAAAAGTCATTTACCAATTACTACCATTCACCATTTACGCTTCATACCTGTCATTTACTTTTTACAAAATGATGTGAGGTTAATACCACGCTTTAATGCTCATACACTTTACTGATAGGAACAGCTCTTATTTTTGCTCTAGCAAAAGTTTGCAACAGGCCCATTTTGTACCTAAAAGTGGTTGTGCGAATTTTTGTGCGAATTTCAGTGAATTTTAAGAGGAATCCGCACAAACGTTCTCTTATAAAACATTAAATTGCCGGGTTAAATGGCAATAGCTGATGTGGCTTGGCTCCGTTCTGCCTGACGCGGTTCATTTGTGTTGGTTCACAAGCGCTTCTTCACAAACAGCGCGTTGTCGCGATATTCTCACTTTGCGCCGAATTCAGTGAGAAAGCGAACTTTTTTGGAGGAGCTCAGACTCCCCGTAATTTGAGCTTTCATGCAGTTTCCATCAATTTCCTGAAATTGCCGTGAAATTTAGTGCCCTTTAATTTTAGTTCTATTACTTCTCATGCTCAGATGTGCGGTTTCTGAGATAATAAGCATTTTATTAAAAAATCCGTGGATTTTTCAGGTCAATTTTCAGTTTTTGGGGGGTTTTGGAGTCAAATTTTGAGAGAATTTTGGCGAACTTTAGTTCATCCGATTCTCCTTGATCTCCTGAATAAAATGAGCCCAAAAAACTCAAACATACAACTAGCTCCGGGTTCAGCCCTTATTTGACTCGACTATCACCTCCTACATCAACCAAAAGTAACACGAGAACACAAATGTTTTTTTTTTTTTTGTTTTGTTTTGTTTTTTTTTTTATTTTCCTCGGTTGTTGTTTCGTTTTAGTTCGATTCTGCTAGTTTTTCGGTTTTAGTTTCTTAGTTTTTAGTTTTTTTCGTATGTCGGTTTCTGGATATGACGTGTCACCATGTGACTAATCTAAGACATTTTCATCCTTAAGTCTGGAGCATACAACACCTGATGATGGAGGATTAAGTACCCCGAAATGGCCATCGTAACAATTGGACGTATTTCTATCAAATAAAACTATGTGCATTAAGACGACATGAGCCCTGCGACCCATAAGAATACGAGCATAACAGGGTTCACGTCATAATGCACATAGTTCCGTTTGATAGAAATACGTCCAATTATCTGAAGTTCCACTACTAAGTGGCGAATGTGTGATCGAGGGCAAGCTTCCACTTCCGTTTTACCTGCGTACCTCGATAAAAATGACTACTACCACATTATTTACAAATGTTTTTATCAGTGTAGGAGAAAATTAGCGGCGTTTCGGGGCTGACGCAGCGGATAATGAGTTCCGAATGAGTGTCAACAATGAGCATTCGCCGGAGTCTATTAGCAGACTCACGAGTGGATTAGTGGATTGCCGGAGTTGATCAACAGCGGTTGCCGCGACTGCTCCTGACAGATGAATGCGAGGCGCGTGAGGTTCGAGGGAGGTTCGAGGGAGGGGAGGGGGAGGGCGTCGCCCATTTTTGACGGGAGCATTCAAAAGCGGCCCGAGAATGATCATTTAAGCATCCCCGACATCGTCGCCGTCGCAGGGCGAGGGATTGTGATCGAGTGCCGGGAAACAAGTCAAACTGGGTGTGACGGATCTGAGATGAGGCGAGCTTTTGTGGTGTCGAGACGCAAGTCGAAAGTTCGGGTCGAATTCCGGGTAGCTTTTTATGCTGTCTCGTTGGAATTTCGGATTCGTCTAGTTAACTTTTTTTTCTCTTTTTTTTCTCTTTTTTTTATTTATTCACATATTGAAAGATAGTTAGTTGGTTAGTATATTTTGAGACATTCAGCGTCACAGGCTATTAACGTCTTTACAGAGAATTTTGAAAATGGGAGTAAATACGAAAATTTAGATTTTTAAATTAAGAGAGGTGAAGAGTTTCAGAATTTTGGTAGTAATATTTGGTTCATCGCATGTAAGTGGGTTTGTATTTCTGTTGATTGTAGGAGAGTAGATCTGTGATTGGAGATACCTGAGGGCAGAGCAGTCCGTAAGTACGTGTTTGATGGTTAGGGGAGATAAATTACAGAAGTGACAGATGGGTTGATTTTCTTTGGAGATGATTTGATTGTGAGTGAAAAAGGTGTGACCTATCCTGAGACGCGCAATTTGGACTTCACATGATCTTGTTTTGTGGTTAGATGTTCTTGGACCTTTTCCCCTCAACAAACCATTCATTTCTGTAACTAGGAAATTTTGAAATTTTTAGTATCGACCCGGCTCACAAAAGTGCCTTCCTCCAAACTGAACAGCCCGGGAAACAAGTCAAACTGGGAGTGACGGATCTGAGATGAGGCGAGCTTTTGTAGTGTCGAGACGCAAGTCGAAAGTTCGGGTCGAATTCCGGGTAGCTTTTCATGCTGTCTCGTTGGAATTTTTTGATTAATCCAGTTAATCATTTTTTTTTATCCATTCATTTATTGAAAGAAAATCTTCCACCAGGGCCGGATAGAAACTTTAGGGCCCGGAAGGTCTGGGGGGTATTCAACACCCCCCAGGGGAAGAGGGGGTCTACGAGACCCTTGGAACATTTTTAATCTAGGAACCTTTAGATTCCAATGTAATCGATTTTAGTGATGAACAATTGTGGAAATTTCTTAGTTATTTTGCTGGAAGCTCACTAATAAATCTGGATCAATATTTCCATTAATATTTCGTTTATCAGGAGTTGATTTTCGAATAGTTCTTGCTATGGGAGTTGTTCTCTTCCTCAAATTTTGAGGAGAAAACATGTGGTATTAATTTCTAGTTTAGGCCTTGTCTATTTATTTATCTATCTGTGCCCATTCCGAAATTATAAAAAGTCCCTTCCTCCTGTTTATTTAATGACTTTTATCCCAGTAGTGGAGCCTACAGCCAACTGTAGACAATTGGAGTCCAGAGATAACATTTTAACAACCACAAATAGTTGGAGAACATTTTGCAGTTGAGAAGTACTTCTACTGGTTCGATTCAGAGGTAGAGGTAGAGAACTCGTAGAAAGGAAAATGTTCTTCTTTCTTATAGTTTTCTAACACTGGAAAAAAACTCATTGGATCTAGAGTCCAGACTCTTAAAAGCATCGACAAGAAAAAAATACTCTTGATTCTATCAGATTTAAGCTTAAATCAAGAACCAAGCCTCTTAATTTGAGCGAATTTCCTTTTGATTTAAGCTTAAATCTGATTGAATCAAGAGTCCTTTATCTTGTCAATGTTTTCAAGAGTCTGGACTCTAAATCCAATGTGTTTTTTTTTTCTCCAGTGTACTTGTACCATTCAAACGCTGTGTAAATATTTTATTTATACTTACATTTTAATTTTGTTACTAGGGTGTGTTACGGGTAATTTAGAAAGGGTCTGAATAGGAAGGGCCAAAACAGTTAACTCAAAGGTTATTCTTAATTTGATGGGCCTATCTTCAAAAATGCACTGAAAAAAAAACACATTGGATCTAGAGTCCAGACTCTTAAAAACATTGACACGAAAAAGGACTCTTGATTCAATCAGACTTAAGCTTAAATCAAAAGGAAATCCGCTCAAATTAAGAGGCTTGGTTCTTGATTTAAGCCTAAATCCGATTGAATCAAGAGCATTTTTTCTTGTCGATGTTTTCAAGAGTCTGGACTGTAGGTCCAATATGTGTTTTTTTTCCAGTGTGCCGCATTTCCTTAAGAGAAGCAAAATTGAACCGCGCTCAGCAGAAAGGAACCAAGCCACGTCAGCTATTGCAAAATTCAATTTTTTGCGTGAAAACGGTTTTGCGCATTTTTGTGAAAATTTCAGTGAATTTTCTTCATTTTATGAGGCAAATTCCTATAAATTTTCGAAGGAATTTGTACAAACGTTCTCTCGTAAAAAATTAAATTGCCCCATTAAATGTGGCAATATCTGATGTGAATTGGTTCCTTTCTGCTAAATGCGGTCCAATTTTACGAGGAATTTTCAGGAATCGAATAATTTAACGGAGGTTTTCATTGCGAGGAAGATCTCTTGGTCAGTTGAAAGAAACTAAATCACTGAGATGGAAGGCGAACTGGTTGGAACAAAGAAAGAATGTGAATGAAGTATTAAGTCGCCACATCTACAAATAAAACAAGTGCACTTGGCCAGAGCGCTGCAAGCAACCATTACTGATCTTAAGCCGCCCATGTTGCCTATCGAGATATTGAAGGCAAATATGTTGGAACAAGTTAAAAACAATGTGAGTAATTCAATAGCGGATACAGCTATGATTGCTATGAATAAGCCAACATAACATGGCCAAAATACTGCTAGCAACTATTACTGCTCCCGAGCCGCTTACATTGCCTATCGAATTTATTGAAGGCGAACTGGTTTGAACGAAAGAGAAACAATGCATGTGAGTGGAGTGTGAATCCACCGATGCCAGGAATAAAGCAGAGCTTAAGGTGATTCGATGGACGCCATATTTTGTGTCAGAACGGAATGCGATCTCCAATTTGGAGATCGCAATTCTGTTGTCAGAAGACTAAAGCACTCACTCACCAATTTTAACAAAGAAATTCAACGTAATAAGGGCGTGGTTTTTTTAGAGAGAAAATATCGCATTCGATACTGATATCGAAACTGCACTCGAATGCGATATTTTCTCTCTAAAAAAACCAAGCCTTTATTATGTTGAATTTCTTCCTTAAAATTGGTAAGTGAGTGCTTTAGTCTCCTGACAACAGAAATGCGATCTGAAAATTGGAGAAAAATGACGAGTAGCTGAAAAAATGGAACCAATTGATGCGATATATCGCGTGCCGTTCTGACACAAAATATGGCGTCCATCAAATCACCTTAAGAATGACATTTGGATTCCTGATTCATGACAGACCACTCTACAAGGTGCGAATTTCAGCGCTCTGATACAAGTCCCTTAACAAGAATTTCACGAAAAACAAGATTCGCGCAGCGAAATTTACTCAAAATGACTCCTAACTAAGGTATCAACGTTTTTATTTCACATTGGTTACGGGAAATTTGAATTCTCCGGTTACAAGAAAAATAATACTAGTCTACTCGTAGAGTCAAATCGCGCACTATAACCGTTTCGGCAGGCTTCTGAAAAAAATAATGTTCCTTTCCCACCCTGCGTTCTTCAAAATGTATGCAGCGTGGAATAGGTGAGCCGAAGCCGAAACACAGAGTTTCAAGCTGTTGTATTTTCAAACCGCAGAGACTACATGTTTCTCAACAAGAATTCCACGTATAACAAGATTCGCGCAGCGAAATTTACGCAGCGAAAATTTTTTGTCACATCAGTCAGAAAACTACTTGTTCCAATGAGCCTACTCCGACGGATATATCTCGGAAGAGAAGTATATACTTGAATCGAATGGAATGGCCAGTTAAATTTTTTCCAGTTGAATTATAACTGGAAGTTATATCCTTGGTTTTAACGGATATGGGTAAAAAAAAATGAACACGTGGTGGGGAGACACCAGCGAGCTACCAAATGTTTACGGTATTCACTGATAAATTTCATCACACATATTGCAAGAAACCGCATTGATTATAATTTAAATGAATTAAATTATTAAATAATTATTATTTAATTCATTTATATTTCGCCTTGCTCATTGCAAACATGCTTGAATTATAATACACTTTTTAATTTCATATATGCACGTCTTTTCTTTTGCCGCTTGGACAATGAACACTCAACAGTTACATAAAAACCGTTTTAAGTTTCTGCGCATATTAGTAAACATGGAATCAGTTACGCGATAACAGGACTTTCCCATTCGGCATAGCTGGAAAAAAATTCAACTGGAGTATTCTAGTTGGACTGCATTTTGCAATTTGGAACTATAAATTCTGGCTCCTCTGGGAAACACTTATGTGCGTAGGGAAACCAATGACACATACGTTGGTTTTTAACCGGGCTAGAATTTATAGTTCCAAATTTCATATGAGACGTCCCTCCACGTCAAAAAGACTGTTCAATTAGATCAAGGATTTTTCGGTGATTAATTTACATGAAAAGTTTCAAGTTGACACCTTTGTTAAATCAACTGTTGAAAGAGATCTTCCTACAGTTTTGATTCTCGGGGCCCCAAACGCTCTTTCCAAGACGCACTAATCTATTTTGTAGCTTAGCATAGAAAACCTACACTGAGCAAGCACCGCGCATATTGCACTGAATTGCAATTGCACTGTAAAATTATTGCTACTGTATGTTGCCCATCCACTAATTGAAGGGGCACCTCTTATTGAAATTTATTGCAATAAAATTGAAACAAGTTGCAATTTCTCTGGGCATTGCAAATTTCTAATATCTTTGATACGTGAAACTCATATTATTGATTGTTTAAAATTTGCATTTATTTATACTAATTTCGTCGTCTCCTGCACGAAGAAACGTAATTCTATCAAAAGGTTGCCAGATCGCATTCAACAATTGATTTATTTTACAAAGTGATACCTGTGGAATTTCATGAAAAAGTTTTCTGATTTTTGCATGAAATCATAAGGAAAAATCAGTGAAATTTTCAGTTAGGAATGCCCAAGATTCTTCTACTTGCTAAGCAATATGTGAAAGGGGAATTGGAAACATTGAAATAAAGGTACGTTGTTACGTGAGGGTAACGGCGATCTATGCAATATTTTAATTTCATTGAAAAAAAAATCGCAATTGTATTGCATTAAATCGAAATGTTATTTCAATGTTTTCATTGCTTTGTGCTATTTGGTCAGTAGAGTGAAGCATAATGGTGATGAGGATTCTTTTCAGTAGATGGGCAACATACTGTGGCAATAATTCTACTGTGTAATTGCAATTCATTGCGCATTCATTTCATACGCGGTGCTTGCATGGGCAGTTCAAGTTCCAAGAAGGATGCCATCGTCATTCACAAAATAAGATGAATGGAGTGATACTTAGTCGGTTACTCTGAAATGAGAAATAGCAGAAGAAATGGAGAAAATCGAATAAGGAACTACGACAATTCTGCTGTGGTAAATGGAAAGTGGTCAAGTTCACCTTCAAAAAAAAAAGAAAAGAAGAACCACACGATTTCAAAAAATTTGGAGTGCCTTGTTGCAAGCAGCTTTGCGGGAAAAGCCGTTTTGGAGAAGTAATCAGTTGCAAAAATACTCAAAAAATTGTTAAAAAGTTTTAGAATTCTAAAACTAATTGCGCCGCCCCTCAGAATGTTTCGCCCTTCTTGGGCTACGCAGCCTATGCAGCCTAATGGCAATCCGACCCTGGAATAGTGGCACATAATATAAAATTTACAACAAAAAAATTGTGAAAGAACTCGTAAATAAGTAGTTAATACACGAAAAACGAAATGCCTGCGTAGTATTTTTTACAAGAAAAATACTTAAAAAAGCCGAATTGGCTATCTCTTTCTCTTTTTTTTATTTTTGTACGTAAAGTTCTTGAATTCTAAAAATAATTGCGCCGCCCCTCAGAATGTGTTTCGCCCTCTTGGGCAACGCAGCCTGTATAGCCTAATTGCAATCCGACCATGGAATAGTGGCACATAACATACAATTTACAAAACAAAATTGTAAAAAAAATCGTAAATAAGTAGTTAATATACGAGAAACGAAATGCCTGCGTAATATTTTTTACAAGAAAAATACTTAAAAAGGCCCAATTGGTTATCTCTTTCTCTTTTCTCTCATTTTTTTACGTGAAGTTCTTGAATTATGATTATGAGCGACTTTTTTACAAAGGTTTTTTATGCGTAGTATTGTCAAATTCGTAAAAAATACTAGTTTTACTTTTTTCCCCCAGTTTTTTTCTTTTTACAATGTGTGGTGCTAGGGCTAGTCACGTTCTTCAGTCTAAAGGCAGCGTCACTAAAATGAAATTGAAAATGTGAAAAACTGTAAATTTCCGTGAAATATTTCATGAAATTCCACTAAAGCTGAGAGACGAATGAAAATTTGAAGCATATTTTTAAGGATCGCCCATGCAGCAGAATTTCAAGATTGATAGTGATGAATAATAATTTATAGTCAATTATCATTGTCTATTTATCGCTATGAAACTTCCACTTAATAGCAACTCCAATCTACACGTGAAATACAAACTTGCGATAAATATAGTCATGTTTAATTTTTGGATACGAAATAAATATTTGCTTAAAATTTGCCGCTATGAGATCGATATTTTTGACTATTTTCATCACCCGATTTTTGAATTTGTAATTTGTTAATCAATTGCCATCCAACACTATCGAGTTCCCATTTTAGAAAACTTTCTTACATGGGCGGATATACAACACGCGCTGAGAAACACCGAAAAGCATTAACCAGGCCTGTGATATTTCTTAAAAACACAAAGACACTAAAACAATAAAAACACTCACACTAACACGTTTCGGGACCTTCA
>NW_017547100.1:1554540-1568518 GCF_001854935.1 Bemisia tabaci | reverse complement strand
CGCGTCCCGTTATTTTCAAAAAAAAAAAATTACGCAAGAGAGTGTGTTTTTATTGTCTCAGTGTCTTTGTGTTTTTGAGGAATTTTAACTTGTGTAGTCCCCTAACGGTATTAAAACTGTAATATTTCACACGAAATTTCAAGCTGTTTCCCCCATGAAATCCTATCTGTAAGACAATGCACACCGGACTGAGCCAGTGGGAGAAATTTAACAAAATTCGGAAACTTCGAAAGCTTATATTTTCAAAAATATGAAACAAAAAAGTTCAAGAGCGGTCCCATTGTCTCTTTTGTGAAATTTCGTTTCAGAAACATCCCAATGAAAAAAAAAAAAAAAAAAAAAAAAANTTTTTAAAAAAAAAAAAAAAAAAAAAAAAAAAAAAAAAAAAAAAAATTCCGGCCGTCGAAGCCATACTTCCGGGCTATATAAACATGCCGTCCGCGTTCCGGACTCAGAGGCCGAGACTTCCGGGCGTAGCACCCGGAGCAATTTGCGATATATCAATTGTTATGCCATCTAAACCTATGGAAAAGAATTGATAAACGGGGTGTTTGCATGCAGCGAACACCTTAATGGTCGATTATTTACCATAGGTTTAAATGGCATAACAATCGATATGTCGCAGGCAATTAGCAATCGCCGGCAATTTGCAAGCCAGCGTTGAATAAATATAGAAAATCATCTAATTCAAAAATAAAAGAACGGGATTAGAGTGCTGATTATGTTGCCTAATGTGAATAGACACTTCTTCATCCTTAAAAATATGGCAGAACTATGCACACTCAGGAGAGCGCGCAGTGACCTCCGTGATTAGTCGGATTGAAATCGGACAGTCAACTAAACTAACGTCCTGACAAAGCATAGAGTATCACAAAAAATGAAGGCGCATTCAAGCCGAGCTCATACTTTCGAAGAGCATAACCCTTAAAAATTGCACTATGCCGATGCGCATTATTGCGATCTATTGAAACAACATGTGAACTGCTTGCAAATTGCCTGCGACAGATATATCGCAAAAGCTCCGGCTCAAGCACCCGGAAGTTTCGGTCTCTGAGACTGGAACGGACGGTATAATTATGTCTATGTAGCCCGTGAGTACGGCTTCGACGGCCGGAGTTTTTTTTTTTTTTTTNTTTTTTTTTTTTTTTTTTTTTTTTTTTTTTTTTTTTTTTTTTTTTTCAGTGGGGTGTTTCTGAAAGGAAATTTTACAAAGTATTTTCACTATATAGCCCGTGACTTTTGTCTCTGTGCCCTTGAAATCGAATTCGTGACGAAATAAACGTCAAAATTCAAATTTATAGCCACAAATTTTGGGTCCGAACTCTTCTACTAGCTCGATCGATCGTGCGACGCACAGCGGATCGAGTCAATAGGAGAGGTCGGACAAAATTTGGAAACTTTAAAGGCTTATAACTCCGTTTAAACACCCCTTGTAATTCAAAATCTGACGAAATAAACATAGAAATTTGCAGTTTCAGTCAAAAATTATATGACCTTTCTGACCGACTCCTTCCACTGTGTTGCCGTGCTAAGGAAGAACGCCGTATGAACATTCGAGAGTTGCCAAATTTCCCTTGGTAAAACGTGTATTTTTGATGGCATCCGTGCGCATTTTCCTTTGATATGTTCAGATATTTTAGATTAAATTGCGCACGAAATTGTCTGAAAATTTTGGGAAAAAATATTCACATAATTTTCCTTGTAATATAAGTTTTCATCAGTGTTCGAAACTCACCTTTGAGTTTTAGGAGCCATGTGGCGCATCAAGCCCGATTTTTATGAGGCGCCATTAAAGATTTTTTAGGGGCCAAATTGACTTTTCGCCTATATATTACGGCGCATTTAGTGAAAAGTTAGACGCAAGATGTTTTCGTAACATAACTAGTGAGTAGCTGTAACTTGGGGAAGACAAAAGCACTAAGAATGAAATCGTGAAGAATAGAAAAAGCAAGCTTTCTAGTGCTGAAAATTTTGAGTTTTTTCAATTCAAATAGATTCGTTTTTCTTTCTTCCTGTGACTCCCTGTCAAAATCAAGATTTTTAGGGGGTAATTTTTAGGGGCCACGTTGGCGCAGAGCCTTCATTTTTTAGGCGTCATGACCGAATCTTTAGGCGCATTTGGCGCGTTGGCGCCTGTGAGTTTCGAATACTGGTTTTTATCGAAGGAAACTTGGCAACGCCTGGAGGCTCATACGGCGTTCTTCCTTACATCGTGTGAGCATCAATTTTGCCAAATTGCCCCTCAGAAAATATTTATCTTTGAAGAAACTTACGATTATTATCCATTGAAATTTTCAGACATTTTAGACCAGATTAAGAGAAAAATTTTCTAAAAAATCGGAAATAAATGCGGTTTATAAAGTTTCCTAAGAATTCGTGATTTCTCTAAGGAAGTTTGGCAACACCTGAAGGCACATACGGCGTTCTTCCTTAGCACGGCAGAATACGACCTCATAATTTAAATGACCCGTCAGTGTGCGGCGATTCGCTGACTTACCGAAATCTCAAGAAGAATCGGAAACTCATCGTAGGCGGCTCCGATCACTGGATGCCACTCTCTCGTCGACTAACAACATCGTCCATCGTCTTTGAATTTCATTTAAACCATGAATTGGTTCATGGAACGATGAATGGTTTTGGAATTATTGGTTTAAATGAAATAAAAAAAGGGGAAGTCTTCTGGGAGGCCTTGGAAAAATCAAATTTTAACGGGGGGTTGCTTGACGCTGTCAAGCGATTTTATAAAGGAAGTTTTACGAAAATTAAGTGTCATGGGGAATTGTCGGGGTTTTTTCTGTAACGAAGGGTTTAAAACAGGGATGTCGTTTGGTTCGCTGACTTACCGAAATCTCAAGAAGAATCGGCAACTCATACTCGTAGGCGGCTCCGATCACTCGATGCCAATCTCTCGACCAACAACATCGTCCATCGTCTTTGAATTTCATTTAAACCGAAAAATCCAAACGAAAATCATACGGAACTCATTCTCGGCTACACATCACGGTCGCCATTCCTGACTCATTATCGCGCACGGACGACCCGAAAACCGCGGAGCGCCGCAATCCGAAAATCGCGGAGCGGCAAAATCCGAAAATGGCGGAGCGTCGAAATCCGAAGATCGCGGAGCGCCGAAATCCGAAAATCGCGGATCGTCGAAGCGAGCAGCCGGCCCGGCGCGCGTGCCCGCCAAAATCGACCTCAAAACAAACGGATTCTGAGAAGGAGAGCTCGAGCACTTTCCGGGCTGAGACAGGCGACGGTGAGCGGCATTTAACCCCGGAACTCGGGTTTTTTTCGCGCCCGGCGAACCTTTTCGCGGTTGGGGTTGAGTCCGGGCTCGCGATGGCGGCTGCGCCGAGCCGCGCGCTCCGATTGGTCCCCCGTTGGCCACGCCCTCCCGCCATAATTGCCCTCCGCGCCCGGCCCGGGAGAACCCGTCTCCGAGAGAATTTCCGCCGGCCCCTCCTCCGCTCTCCTTTCTGTCGCGCGCAGGGTCTTGTATCGACAGCCTTTTAATTTATTTCTATTTTTTCGGTTTGTAATTTTAATTTTAGGTTTAAATCTAATAGAGTAACGACTTAATTTGGGGAAAGGCTGCTAAAGGGGGATAAATCAAAAGAAAAACCGAAATGGTTACAATGGAGAATTTGCATGCGAGTTTGTTATTGCTTCATCTGAAAGTGCTTGAAGAGCTGATTTCACGGTATTAATTTTTTATAATTTTTTTCTGATTTAAGAAACAGTATGAGAATAGATTCAAAAGTGAGAAAATGCACCGCGCCTAGTGGCGTCATTTCCCATTTAAACATACGTTCTTTTTTTTTTAGCAGATTTGATATAATATTGTAATATGGATTGCATTTTGCAAAAAGGAACCACTAGAATTGCAATGTTGCTAAGATTGTGCAACTTCTTTTGTCTTGTAGGAAAAAACCCGACTATCCATTAATAGTTTCTATTTTACTCGCTAAAAACTGTAAATTTAAGAAAAAAATTACCATCTAAATTTCATAGTTTTTCACGATTTCTGCAATTTTATTGCAAAAGATGAAGTTGCACAATCTTATCATCATTGCAATGCTAGTGGTTCCTTTTTGCAAAATGCAATCCATATCTTCTCCAATAATAATTGTTCGTGATCTCAGGGTATCCTCGTGTTCAGTTCACTCAGAAGTTTCCACTTAAACACGAAATTCATCAAATTTCAGGCACCTGCAAATTCTCTATTGTTCACAATTAATTTTGTTTCCGGTTGACGATGGAATTGTGACTCGTCCACAGTGCCGAATTTACATTTTTAGCGCCCTAGGCTAAACTGAGGGTGGCGCCCCTAAAAGTAGGCGCTCTCGTGGGGGGGGGGAGAGTCCCCCCCAGACGCCCCTCCCCTCCAAATCAGAAGGAGGATGTAAGGTGTCCGGAAAATGTTCAAATTCTCCTTTAAAAAAACACCTTTGTCAACCACAACGTAGACATTTTTTAATAAGTCACGTTTTTTAATAAGTCACGTTTTTTAATAAATTCTCAAAAATTTTGCGCCCCTCAAAATGTTGCGCCCTAGGCTATAGCCTATGTAGCCTATTGGTAAATCCGGCCCTGCTCGTCCAGTTTTCTAGCAGAACTATAACTTTGAACTTGATAGAATCTCGAGATAGAAAAAGCTTGAGACTGATGACTCCCGACACTTTGATGCTACTTTGATCGGAATTGGTTCGGGAATTTGATCGTCTATCCAGGACTAAATCCATCCACAACTAAAGTGAGATCAGAATGGAGTGCCACCATTCATCTTTTCTGCCTCATGAAACATTTCTGCCAAGTTTTCATTATGAAATTAAGCAAATTAATGAGTTTAAGACTGATGACTCCCGACACTTTGATGCTACTTTGATCGGAATTGGTTCGGGAATTTGATCGTCTATCCAGGACTAAATCCATCCAGGACTAAAGTGAGATCAGAATGGAGTGCCGCACCATTCATCTTTTCCTGCCTCATGAAACATTTCTGCCAAGTTTTCATTATGAATTTAAGCAAACTAATTAGTTTAAGACTGATGACTCCCGACACTTTGATGGTAATTGATCGTCTATCGAGACCTTGAGGCAAAACCATAGACCATATATTGCCGTGCCAAGGAGAAACTCCGTACGAACATTCGAGACTTGCCAAATTTCCTTCGATACAATTTTTTATTTTTGAGGAAAGCTTTGAATATTTTTCCCTGAAATTTTCAGGACTTTTAGGTGCAATTGCGAACAAATTTATCCGAAAAGTTGAAGTTAATTTTCTTGCTAATTTCCTCGAGAATTCTTGCGGTTTACCCAGGGAGAATGGGCAACGCCTGAAGGCTCATACGGCATTTTTTCTTAGCGCGGCAGAAAAGGGTCACGGGATGGCTTTACAGAGTCAAAATTTCATGAAATATAGATGAAATGGACGTATTCCATTCCTGTCAAACAGAATATGTGCATTATGACGTGAGCCCTGTTATACATGTATTCTTATGGGTCTCAGGGCTCATGTCTTAATGCACATAGTTTTGTTTGATAGAAATACGTCCAAATAGAAATGCTGCCAAGCTCAGATCATCGCGCGGTGTTTCCTGAACAAGACGCTCAACAAAACCATCGTTGAGCAAACCGGGAGAGTGAAAGCGGAAGAGAAAAGGGGGGTAGCAAGAGAAAAATCCTAGAGTGCGTTTGCGCTTTCATTGCGATTACCTCGTGTCACTGTTGCTGGATTGTGCTCAATTTCAGCCCTGAAACTGAAATTTTTGGGCACGTAAACAACCCAACTCCCACGGAAACAAAGAAAACTAATTGTCGGCAACAAAAGACGAAGCAGAGAAAAGACATTTTTTCATCAGGAGCGCAAAATGTGAAAGTACAATAAAGGCTCGATTATCCGCGGTTCTAAATATCCGCAAAGGCGAGGCGTGAATGATCGATTAACGATATTCCCCCATTTGGAGCTATGGCAAAGAATCGATTATTAAGATGGTCGTTGCGAACACCCTGTTTATAGATCCTTTTCTACAGGTTTAAATGGTAGATCAATCGATTTATCATCGCAAAGAACTCCACGCAACTGATTATCCGCGGTTTTGTCGATTGCCTTCATTGCAAAATGGTGTCCACTGGGTGGGACCGCGTTAAGCAGAAAGGAACCAAGCCACATCAGCTATTGCCAGATTTAATTGGGCAATTTAGTTTTTAATATGGAAACGGTTGTGCGGGTTTTTATGCAAATTTCAGTGAATTTTCTGCATAGTGCGAAGCAAATTCTCTCAAATAAATTGATAGAATGCCGTAAACTGTCAAAATTTGACTACCGGCCCAGGCATTTGATAAAGTGCCTGATTCGACTAATTGCCTTTGATAGATATATTAAACGATCCCTGAAGCAGCGTTATTCTTAACTCGAGAATAGAAGTCCTTTTATACCCAGAGTAAAGACATCTCGATTATCAGCTGGCCTGGACTGACCATGGTGTCACAAAGGTGTGCACCCAAACGAACGATATTGAGGGATGAGGATAAGGAATCCTGCTATGTCTATCATCCAAGAACTACAACATCAACAAAACTGATCAAAACCTAACCAAAGAAATTGCTATAAAATAAAACGAGATTGATTTGTGAATAATTTCCTAATCTATTTTCATTTTGGTGCAATGAAAATAACAATTTGCTCTTGATAAATCACAATAACACTGGAAAAAAAGTTGCTTGGATCTAGTGTCCAAGCTCTTAAAAACATCGACAAGAAAAAATACTCTCGTGTAATCGGATTTTTGTCTAAATCGAGAACCAAGTCTCTTAATTCAAGCAGATTTCCTTTTGATTCAAGCAGAAAGAAGATTGAATCAAGAGTATTTTTTCTTGTCATTGATTTCAAGGGTCTAAAATCTAGATCCAAGCTACTTTTTTTTCCAGTGTAGGTGATATTTTCATTATTTTTGCTCACATTCGAGCCACCACCATCTCGGTGCACTCTTTTTTGACTCCATGAGCGAGAACCAAATCAGAATCGGATTTTTTTTAGGCCACTTTCAGTCCGACCAGAATTGAGATGTCGTAACTCTCACTGGAAAAAAAACACATTGGATCTAGAGTCCAGACTTTTGAAAACATGGACAAGAAAAAAATACTCTTGATTCAATCGGATTTTCTCTTGAATCAAAAGGAAATCCGCTTAAATTAAGAGGCTTGGTTCTTGATTTAAGCTGGATTCTGATTGAATCGGGAGTATTTTTTCTTGTCGATGTTTTTAAGAATCTGGACTCTAGATCCAATGTGTTTTTTTTTCCAGTGCATTTTTGAAGGTAGGCCCATCAAATTAAGAATAACCTTTGAGTTAACTGTTTTGGCCCTTCCTATTCAAACCCTTTCTAAATTACCCGTAACACACCCTAGTAACAAAATTAAAATGTAAGTATAAATGAAATATTTACACAGCGTTTGAATGGTACAGGTACACTGGAGAAAAAAAACCACATTGGATCCAGAGTTCAGACTCTTGAAAATATTGACAAGAAAAAGGACTCTTGATTCAATCAGATTTAAGCTTAAATCAAAAGGAAATTCGCTCAAATTAAGAGGCTTGGTTCTTGATTTAAGCTTAAATCTGATTGAATCAAGAGTACTTTTTTCTTGTCGATGTTTTTAAGAGTCTGGACTCTACATCCAATGTGTTTTTTTTTCCAGTGTGGGTATAAAGGGACTCTATCCGAGAAAAAATATTTCTCGGCGGAAAAATTAAATGATTTTTTTTTAGTGAAGTGAGGCAACGTTGCTCCTGGAGCCCCGACGGCAGCGACAGCGCCTCCCGGTGAAATCCAATTTGGCGGCGCCATTTTTGCATTCTTCAAATGTCAAATTTAATCCCTTAAAAATATCTGCATTGTTGTCTCCCTGCTCCGAGCCCCGGTCCCCCTCACCGCGTTCCCCCTCGCTTCGAGTGCCTATACTTACCTGCCCACCCGCGCTCGGCGGCATCATTACGGCGCGGCCGGGGGCGACGGGGGACGCGCCCCTCTTTTATTTCTTTATTTTATTATATTATCGGGACGTATCGTTATTTTCTCCGCTCCGAGGCTTCAGCCTCTCCGAGCTTGACGAGCTGTCTTGCCAGTTTGAGCAATTTTGTCGGGAGGGATCGGGGAACTTCACTCTAGGGTACCTACATTGACACAGGGGCGGACTGATAGTCAAAAAGTTAGGAAGAGACCTAAATGTAAGGGCCCCTCCTGTCGTTCAGGGCCCCTCTAGGAAGGTCCGGGAGCCCTCCCCCGGTAAATTTTGAAATTTTAACACTTTTTAAACACGTAGGCATTAGAGTTGGTTTCTATAGTACTTGAACTTCAAAATAACCCATTCTTAGGATTCATCGGGGGTACCTTCATCACAAATTCTTTTGGCGACCTGCCATGTCTCTTTGAGACAAATTTTCAAGGAATTCGGGGCCTTTTAGTGATTGAAGAGGATAAGAAAATTACAACATTACGGGAAAAAAACGATGACTCAAAAAAAATCCGCCGCGGGGGCCCCTTCGGGACCTCCGCGGCAAATTGTTAGGGGGCCATCGCTTCCCCGCCCCGATAGCCAGTCCGCCCCTGGCGGCACAGAAAAGCCGAAAAAACAAGCGGGGACGCTACTTCAATATTAAACTTCCATCGCCTTGCTAAGGCGCAGGGATACAACTATTTGAACTTTCCGGAACGCGTGAGATATCACGCTTCAATTGAAGGCGTTTACGAATCTTCTGTATTTACATGACGAGACTTTCCAAATTTTTTTGCATTATATTGTAGATTTGAGTTCCTTTTATTATATAGTTAAATTACTCCTGCTCCTTAATTTTTAATTATTCTGCAAACACCATCCATTTGCGAAATACAACCCTGGCTTTAGCGCCCTTAAACTACGTTAGTTTTTTATAAGAGAGCGCGAAGCGTCCCCTAGGGGTTGGGCCGCGTAGCGGCCAGGGGGCAATGCGGGCTAACCCCCTATTATTTTTGCCAGTTCAGCGTTCAGTGGTATTGCTTTCCCATAAATTTAAGGATGCTAAAAAACCGCCAACTTCCTTCAAAGTCCTCCAAGCTACAGCGCGGGGGTTCCGAGGGTATTTCACCCCCCGTCTCACGACACAAATTGACTCCAATCAGTTAACTTCATCCCGCTCTCTTCAGATCTCCGCTTCCTCCGCGAGCCGACGAGAGCGGAACCGCGTTATCATCCCCTCGGAAAATCCTCCCCCTCCCCGGCACCCCCCCCCNGCCCCCCCCCCCTCGCGTCAACCTCGCCCGTCAAAGGAGACAACTTCGAGCAACCCCTCGGCGCAGACACCCCGAGAGGGAGGGGACGCCGACGCGGAAACAAAGGCCGAGGGAAAAAACGCCACTCTCACGACGAAAGGACGCAACTCCATTATTAGATGAGCCCTGTCTACCGAATAACGTCGTGTTGCGTGGGGCTCACGTCGGAACGGAGATACGCGGTTCTGCATCCAGGGCGCGATGGAAAAGGGAGCGGCGATATATTCCAGGGGCCGAGCTCCCGGGAACCCTGTCGAGCATCTTGTTATTTTATTTAGTGCCGAGCTTTACCCCCCCTCCTCCCCTTCGGAGGGGGTGAAAATGGTGGGTAAGGGGGGTGGAGGAGCCCCTTGAAAGCCATTGTCCTTTTCACCAGTCTTGCGTGTGCTCGCGAGACGCGCGACCGGCGCTAATTGCGAATTGAGACATTTCTCCGGTGATTAAGAAACGCGCTCCGTCGTGCTCGGGAAAAAAGGCGTATGAACCCTCAGACGTTGACGAATTTCCTCTTTTGAAATGTGAATTTTCGGGGATATTTTGGAGTATTTCTCCTATAATTTTGGATTAGGATTTTAGTCGCAATTAGATTTAAATTGTCTGAAAAGTTCGAGAGAATATGCTCATGACTCTCCTTAAGAATGAGCGTTTTATTGGAGGAAATTTGGCAACTCGCGAATGCTCAAAGGCGTTTTTTTCTTTACAGACCGGCAGCGCTGGCCCGTTTGCGCCCCTGCGGCTGACGGCCGAGTGCCTGCTAGATTTTGAATGTGGATCGTAGGTATTCTCTACTCTCTGGTTGATAATTTTTTGAACTGACTTACGGTTTATTGAAAATAATTTTCCGTCTGGATCAATTTGAACTTCTGATGTATTCATGCCAATTTGGGTCATTTGGGCAATTTGGCTAGACTTACCTGGAGAGAAATGATGACGAGGACTTGAGATGAAAAGGAGAAGCCCTCGGCGCGGCAATCGGTGTATAACACATATTAGCGCCTACAAGACTGCACGAATACTTCACGCATTGCATCAAACACAGTGCGGTCATCGCGGAATGTTTCGGAGAATTTGTTCGCAAAGGAGGGGTGCTGATAAAGGTCATTTTTGGGCCCACCCCAGTTGAATTTCCTCAATTCTACGATTTTTTGCTTGTTTCATGCGCATTTCAGTAGATTTTTAGGAGCACATTTTTCTCTTCCTTCCTCCTTTTTTAGCTCGAGAGAGGGCCATGCCACCATGACACCCCCCCNCCCCCCGAATCCGCCACTCTGCCGTGATAGCGGAGAGAGCAGTATGTGCAAAAATGAAGTTTTGAGGAAACGGGCTCAGAAGCTTCTAACCGGAAAATTTTATGGGGAGAAACCTACGTTCTTCGTCAAATTGCCATGCACTATAATCGTCCCAAAGACTTCTAGAAATTGTTTGGATGATTTGAAATCGACTGATTTTATTTTAATTACATAAAAAGGGTATTTCTCATTATCACGCTAGGTTATTGTTGGTCAGTGCAACCGTAAGTGGTATCTTCTGCATGCTTTCGCGGTTGCGTTTTTGAGACACAACAATCACATTTTCAGGTTAGAAATTGGCAGATGAGAGCGGCACTGCACTTGAAAGCACCGTGTTCATTGGCTCTCTGGAGGAATATTGTCACTTACTGCTGTCTAGCCTGAAAGTATGTCATTTTTTGCGCACTTACGGCTATCTCATTATGTCTCCTTTTGATACGAGGAAGATTAATTTTGCTGTTTCAGCTATTTCAATGATTTCATCTAAGAGAGATTAGACAAATTTTGAAGGAAAGTCGATTTCGAAAATTTGATACTTATACTGTTCTCTTCACTATAATGGCAATAATGGTCTGATACTGGCTTAAACATGGGTCTGAAGGCCAAATGTTGGCAAAAAATGAGGATTTTTTGGCAATCGACCACAAACACGCGATAACCGCATTTTCCGGCCAAACCCATATCCAGGTCGGATACTGACCAGATCATGATGAATTTCATGATGAATCATGAAAAAATTACAATCGAGAAAAGGCGACAAAATCTCTAATTTTCTGAGAGTATCGTAATTTCTGCTTTCGTCGTCTTTCAGTGATACAAGAGGCAGCACCTTTAATTAGTCGAGTTAAGAGAGAAACAAAACACGCAATTTGGCCTGGAACCAATTGGGCTAGAACCAATTTGGGCAATTTGGCTAGACTTACCTAGAGAGAAATGATGACGAGGACTTAGGATGAAAAGGAAAAGCCCTCGGCGCGGCGATCGGTATGTAACTCATATTAGCGCCTACAAGACTGCACGAATACTTCACGCATTGCATCAAACACAGTGCGGTCATTGCGGACAGCGTGGAACGGATAACGCCTACAAGAATGCATGAATACCTCACGCATTGCGGCAAACACACCGCGATCAGCGTGAGACGCATAGCGCCTACAAGACTGCGTGAATACTTCACGCATTGCGTCAAACACAGTGCGGTCTAAGAGGCGGAACGCGACGGCGAAAGTTAAAATCATTAATCCTCATTTATGTTGGTTCTTCACAATTTTTTCGTTCATTTCTTATGAACAGAAGACCTTGTCCACACAAAGATAGGTTTACGAAACTTAACTTTCGCGCAAAGTTCCATGAACTTTTGCTAGTAGTGTTAACAGGGCTTTCCCAAAAAATGTGTTCAACACCAGTAAACGCGTCTTATGCACCCCTCCCTCACTGGCACGTTCATTTGATGGTTTTCATTGATGTTTCAAAACGAATGAGAAGGGGGTGGCAAAATACTAGCGGCCCATGAACGGCAAGTAGGTAAATCCGGCCCTGCTGGGAGTGCTTAAAGAGCTGATTTTGGAGTTTTTTTTAAAACAATTTCTGATATGGGAAATAGTATAAAAATAGATTTAAAAGTGAGAAAGTTCACCTCCTAATGACGTCATCTGGCAGCATTTCCCATTCAAACACATAAAGCAGTTTAAATCATTTTGTCTCATCTCCTCCAATAATAATTGTTCAATTTATAAACGAAGGGTATCCTCGTGTTCAGTTCCCGCGGTAGTTCCCACTTCAACACGAAATACATTAAATTTAAGACACATGCATAATCTTACTTGAGGGGTTCGGAGCACAAGGCGCATTAGTGAAGTTTTTAATCACACCTTAAGGTGATTCGATGGACGCCATATTTTGTATCAGAACGGTATGCGATATATCGCATCAATTGGTTCCATTTTTTCAGCTACTCGTCATTTTTCTCCAATTTTGAGATCGCAATTCTGTTTTCAGGAGACTAAAGCAATGACTTACCAATTTTAACAAAGAAATTCAACGTAATAAAAGCGTGTTTTTTTTTTAGAGAGAAAACATCGCATTCGATACTGATATCGAAACTGCACTCGAATGCGATATTTTCTCTCTAAAAAAAACCACGCCTTTATTACGTTGAATTTCTTTGTTAAAATTAGTAAGTGAGGGCTTAAGTCTCTTGACAACAGAATTGCGATCTCAAAATTGGAGAAAAATGACGAGTAGCTGAAAAAATGGAACCAATTAATGCGATATATCGCATGCCGTTCTGATACAAAATAAGGCGTCCATCGAATCACCTTAAAGGAGGGGCTTGGAAGACGGATAGGATAAGACGTGCTCCTGTATTCAATTTCAATTCTTTTTTTGAACTTCCTGCCGAGTCTGAAACGGAACGGATGGAGTTTTTGACGATTTTTGATGGTCTGTAGTGTGCATTTGTCTCACTTACCTTATGGTACATAGCGATTTTTATGTACTCTCTGGGTACCAAGACAAGAAGGAATAGCCATGATAATGCCTACAATATCAAAACGACATAATCGTCATGAATTTTCTCTATGTGAGTAAATGGACTACCTTTTGTAATTAGGAACTGCCAATTATGGCTCATCAGCAAAAACACTTAAGTGCATAGGGAAACTAATGGCACATACGTTGTTTCAAACCTGACCTAAAAATTGCAGTTCCTAATGGCGAAATGTAGGCCAAACGCCCATGTATAACGTATTAGTGTGCTTTTTGCTAGACTCGAGCCGAATCAACACACGATCTCAGGCAAATACGCAGGCGTGCTAGGGAAAATGCCGTATGAGCCTTCAGGCGTTGCCAATTCTTCCCAGATAAAATATTTATCTAAAGGAAATATAAATTTACGAATGTGTCCTTGTAATTTTCAGATATTTTAGATTAAATGGCGAACAAAATCGTCTGAAAAATCTGAAGAGATATTTTCAAGATTCTCCCAGTAAATTCAGGTTTTATTGAATGAAATGCGGCAACATCTAAAGGTTCATGCGGTGTTTTTCTTCAGGACAGCAGCACTGCCATGCTAAGGAAGAACGCCGTATGAACATTCGAGAGTTGCCAAATTTCCTTCGATAAAATGTTTATTATTGAGGAAAGTTATGAATCTTTTTCCTTTAAATTTTCAGAATCTTTACGTGAGATTGCGAGCAAACTTATCTGAGACCAAAGGCGTGGCGTGAATAATCGATTATCGATATCTCGCCATTTGAAGCTATGGTAAAGAATCGATTACTAAGGTGTTCGCTGCGAACACCCTGATAATCGATCTTTTTTCATGGGTTTAAATGGCATAACAATCGATATATCGCAATTCACGCCACGCCACTG
>NW_017547100.1:1531802-1550384 GCF_001854935.1 Bemisia tabaci | reverse complement strand
TAAGAGTCTGGACTCTAGATTCAATGTGTGTTTTTTTCCAGTGCATATAACACATAATAGCGCCTACAAGACTGCACGAATACTTCACGCATTGCATCAAACACAGTGCGGTTAATGTGGTCAGCGTGAAACGGATAGCGCCTACAAGAATGCATGAATACTTCACGCATTGCGCCAAACACAGTGCAGTCAGCGTGAAACGCATAGCGCCTACAAGACTGTGTGAATACTTCACGCATTGCGCCTTACACGTTGAGGTAGAGGCTTGGTTCTTGATTTAAGCCAGATTCTGATTGAATCAAGAGTACTTTTTCTTGTCGATGTTTCTAAGAGTCTGGACTCTAGATCCGATGTGTTTCTTACCAGTGTGGGTATAAAGGGACTCTGTTCGAGAAAAAAATATTTCTCGGCGGCAAAATAAAATGATTTTTTCCAGTGAAGTGAGGCAACGTTGCTCCTGGAGCCCCGACAGCAGCGACAGCGCCTCCCGGTGAAATCCAATTTGGCGGCGCCATTTTTGCATTCTTCAAATGTCAAATTTAATCCCTTAAAAATATCTGCATTGTTGTCTCCCTGCTCCGAGCCCCGGCCCCGCTCACCGCGCCCCCATTCGCTTCGAGTGCCTATACTTACCTGCCCGCCCGCGCTCGGCGGCATCATTACGGCGCGGCCGGGGGCTGCGGGGGACGCGCCCCTCTTTTATTTCTTTATTTTATTATATTATCGGGACGTATCGTTATTTTCTCCGCTCCGAGGCTTCAGCCTCGCCGAGCTTGACGAGCTGCGCTGCCAGTTTGAGCAATTTTGTCAGGAGAGATCGGGGAACTTCACTCTGGGGTACCTTAGAGTACCTGTATAGGGAGAGTACCGACAGATCTGAAACTCCGAAAGTCCATCAGGCCTTCACCGATGCCTCCGCGAATAAAGTTAGGGCCCAAAAAGGCAGCCAACCTATGAATTTCAATTATCCATAGCGATTTACTGATATTATTGTTACGAACCGTCCTTTATTAAGCACGTGTTTGACTCAGTTTTTGCATAAATTTACTCAGTTTTGCGGAGGAACGCTCATTTCTGTACATTCTTGGCCATCTTGGATAGAATTGGAATCTGCAGACTGGCAGTGATATTTTGTGCGTTAGAAGTTGGTTAGAAGGGTGGCTGCACTTTTGGGCCCTAAGCCCTCCATGAACCGATCTGTCGGTACTCTCCCTATACAGGTACTACCTACATTGACACAGGGGCGGACTGGTAGTCGAAAAGGTAGGAGGAGACCTAGATGTAAGGGCCCCTCCTGTCGTTCGGGGGCTCCTCTAAGAAAGTCCGGGGGCCCTCCTCCGGTAAATTTTGAAAATTTAACACTTTTTAAACACGTAGGCATTATTCAGTGGCGTGGCGTCCATAGGTTCGCAGTGTTTGCCGAACACCCTAAAATATTTTGAAACAATTAATAAATTAAGACTAAGAATGTGGGAAGCAATACAGAATACAGAATAGTAGATCACAAATAAGTATCTTCCGACAGCGGCATGTGGCGCGGCGGAGAGAGAAAATCCTGTGACGCGTGGTCCGCACCGGCTACCGAACCTGGATGATCTGCGTACGGTGAGGAGAGAGAACCTGGGTGCAATGATGAAGGGGCAAAGGGTACACGAGAGAGGAGAGGCACCGGCGCGCGGCGCAGAGCGGAGCGTGAGCATTGGGCTCGGAGACGAGTGCGGACCGCGCTCGCGGAGGGAACACAGCAGAGAGAAAAGGGAGGGGAAAAGAACGAGAGAGGAGAGCCGCTCATCAGTCCAGCTGTTTCCTATAGCAGTGGTCCGCAGGGATTTGCGAACCGCCGAATTTCCTCTATGCCGCGATTCGCCCTCCGCTTTCCCCCCTGTGCCTGCAGGCCACATCTCCCAGTTTCCTAGTCTCCCTCTCTCACTTTTCTCTGCAGATGCGTGTTGCGAAAATACATTATCATTTAACAAAATAAATTACAGGAAAACGATCGGTAAAAAAGAACAAAATTTCAATGACAATTTTCCGGCACAATTTTCACCAGAAAGGGTTAAAATCGTGTTCTTGCGGCTTCATTTTTTAAAAAGTTTCCGGGGGAGGCCCCCCGACCCCCCTTCAAGGAAGGGGAGTGAACCTTTCTGACCCCCCCCCCCTAAAGTTAACACTCCTACCGAACGCCTACCGGATATAGTCACGCCACGCCACTGGCATTATTAGAGTTGGTTTCTATAGTACTTGAACTTCAAAATAACCCATTCTTAGGATTCATCGGGGGTCCCTTCATCACAAATTCTTTTGGCGACCTTCCATGTCTCTTTGAGACAAATTTTCAATGAATTCGGGGCCTTTTAGTGATTAAAGAGGATAAGAAAATTACAAAATTACGGGAAAAGAACGATGACTCGAAAAAAATTCGCCGCGGGGGCCCCTTCGGGACCTCCGACTTATGACTACCCTTGACTTATGAGTCACCTGGTCGTCAGCAAAGCATAGCGTGAGAAGTGTTTCTTGGTCATTCAGAGGGACGCCCATTCCGGCACACTTTCTTTTCCATTCCTTCAGAACGTGCTCTAGATATATCTTAAATAGCGTCGGTGATAGACAACATTCCTGCTTCAGCCCCTTTAGTGACAAAAAACGGTCTGCAAGCCTTCCTTGGCACTTGATTTTGGCAAAAGCCCCCCGATAAAACTGCTTGACTGCCCCAATAAGTCCTTTACTAAAACCAATTTCTTCTAGGACTTCCCAAAGTTTCACAAGAGGGATACTATCATAAGCCTTTTCCATACCCAAAAACACTAAATTAAGCTCCTGGCCAACAATTCTCTTCTTTTCGGTTAACGGGGTAAAACAGAACAGATGATCAGCGGTAGACCGACCAGCCCTAAAACCTGCTTGCTCCTCCGCTTCGAACGGGGTCCACTCCTCTTCGATCTTCGCTTTCAACACTTTTCCATAAATTTTACTTATCGTTCCTGTCACCGCTAACCCTCTGTAGTTCCCACAGTCATCCTTCCTTCCTTTTTTATGCGACCTTTTTTTATTTTTTCTTCCTTTTATTATTTAGTTAAATTATTCCTGCGTCTTAATTTTTAATCATTCTGGTAAAATTTTCTTTTTGCGAAATACAAGCCTGGCTTTCGCGCCCTTAAACTACGGCCTTAACGGTCGAGACTGCAGTAGCGGAACAGGAAAACCCAAAAACAACGCGGGGACGCTACTTCAATATTTAACTTCCATCGCCTTGCTAAGGCGCAGGGATACAACTATTTGAACTCTCTGGAACGCGTGAGGTATCACGCTTCAATTGAAGGCGTTTTCTAATCTTCTGCATTTACATGACGAGATTTTCAATTTTTTTTTGCATTATATTGCAGATTTGAGTTCTATTTATTATTTAGTTAAATTACTCCTGCTCCTTAATTTTTAATTATTCTGCAAAAACTATCAATTTGCGAAATACAACCCTGGCTTTAGCGCTTTTAAACTACGTTCGTTTTTTATAAGAGAGCGCGAAGCGTCCCCTAGGGGTTGGGCCGCGTAGCGGCCAGGGGGCAATGCGGGCATAACCCCCTATTATTTTTACCAGTTCAGTGTATTGCTTTTCCATAAATTTAAGGATGCTAAAAAACCGCCAACTTCCCTTAAAGTCCTCCGAGCTACAGCGCAGGGGTTCCAAGGGTATTTCACCCCCCGTCTCCCGACACAAATTGACTCCAATCAGTTAACTTCATCCCGCTCTCTTCAGATCTCCGCTTCCTCCGCGAGCCGGCGAGAGCGGAACCGCGTTATCATCCCCTCGGAAAATCCTCCCCCTCCCCGGCACCCCCCCCCCTCGCGTCAACCTCGCCCGTCAAAGGAGACAACTTCGAGCAACCCCTCGGCGCAGACACCCCGAGAGGGAGGGGACGCCGACGCGGAAACAAAGGCCGAAGGAAAAAACGCCTCTCTCACGACGAAAGGACGCAACTCCATTATTAGATGAGCCCTGTCTACCGGATAACGTCGTGTTGCGTGGGGCTCACGTCGGAGCCGAGATACGCGGTTCTGCCTCCGGGGCGCGATGGAAAAGGGAGCGGCGATATATTCCAGGGGCCGAGCTCCCGGGGACCCCGTCGAGCATCTTGTTATTTTATTTAGTGCCGAGCTTTACCCCCCCTCCTCCCCTTCGTAGGGGATGAAAATGGTGGGTAAGGGGGGGTGGAGGAGCCCCTTGAAAGCCATTGTCCTTTTCACCAGTCTTGCGTGAGCTCGCGAGACGCGCGACCGGCGCTAATTGCGAATTGAGACATTTCTCCGGTGATTAAGAAACGCGCTCCGCCGTGCTCGGGAAAAAGGGCGTATGAACCCTCTGACGTTGCCGAATTTCCTCTGTTGAAATGTGAATTTTCCGGGAAATTTTGGAGTATTTTTCCTATAATTTTGGATTAGGATTTTGGTCGCAATTAGATTTAAATTGTCCGAAAAGTTCGAGAGAATATGCTCATGACTCTCCTTGAGAATGAACGTTGTGTTGGAGGAAATTTGGCAACTCTTGAATGCTCAAAGGCGTTTTTTCTTTACAGCACGACAGCGCTGGCCTGTTTGCGCCCCTGCGGCTGACGGCCGAGTGCCTGCTAGATTTTGAATGTGGATCGTAGATATTCTCTACTCTCTGGTTGATAATTTTTTGAACTGACTTACGGTTTATTAATTATTAATTATGGTATTTGGGACGTGGAATGTCCAAGGCATTTCAAATAAGTTACCGGAAGTGATATCGGAGATTCAGAAACTTGGAGTGGATGTCGCTGTTCTTACTGAGACCAAGAAAAAAGGGCACGGGTCAGAGAATTACGGTGACTATGATCTATTCTACAGCGGCGTAGCCAAAGATCAGCGTGCTCAGCAAGGAGTAGCAATACTTTTGCGGAGAAGCCTACGTAAGTTCGTGGGCACTTGGGAGGCCGTCAACCAGCGCATTATCAAAATGAACCTTAACCTGTACGGACATAAGATCACGCTGCTCGGAGTATACGGTGTAAATGATGATGCCACTGTCGCATGTAAGGACCAATTCTTCGAAGATCTGAATGATGAAATACTGAACGTTGGTGCTGGCAGGGAAGCCATTCTTATGGGTGATTTGAACAGCAGAACGGGACGACGAGTAAACTGTAAAGTTGTTGGACCGTTTGGGGAGGATGCTGTTAATGATAACGGTGATCGGCTCATCTCAATTTGTTCTCAAACTGAGATGAAAATTTTGAATGGCTTTTTTCAACACAAAGACATCCATAAGTATACCTGGGTCCAGCCAACGCGAGGATTGAAATCCATCATCGATTATATAATTGTAAAGCACACTACTAAGTTGAAATTGCAGCAAGTTAGAGTGTGCAGGGGACTCTCTTGCGGCAGTGATCATCATTTCCTCCGAGCAGATATAGCGTTTCCCGTTAAAGGGATTAAAGGTAAAGAGCCAATGCCTGAGCAACAGCAGAGTCAGGGAACGCAAAATCATGAAGTATGGTATAACATCGAAAGTTTGGAGCACCCTAGTGTCAAGGCTCTGTATCGGAAACGCTTAGATGAGAAGCTGGGGGATGGACTCTCGGGTACCACGGAAGAGCAATATCAGTTCATCAAAGATTGTATCCACTCTGCAGCGAAAGAAGCCCTAGGTGTTCACAAAACCAGTAATAAATACCAGCATCCTTACTGGTGGGATGAAGAAATTGAAGACGAGATAAATCTTAAGAGGCAAAAACACCTTATATTTCTGTCGTCTAAAAAGACTGAAGATAAAGTTGCTTACAGGAAAGCTCAGTCTAAAGTTAGGAGCCTCATAACACGGAAGAAGAATGAAGCTTGGGAAAGCAACTGTTCTAGAATTAACACCTACCTAGGGGGGAGAAAAAGTGCTGAGAGCTGGAAGTTAATTAAAGGTTTGCGTAGAGACATGAAGCGCGACATCGTTTCTCCGATATCACTTAAAAAACTGGAGGATCATTTTAAAGATCTTTTGACGGAAAGGCGCCCAGAGTTTCGAGACAACAGCACGGACAACGGAAGAATGAACAACTTGGAGATCCACACTTGTGACATAATTAAAGCGGTCAAAGAGCTGCAAAATGACAAAGCACCGGGTCCTGGTGGGATTCCTGTCGAGTTGGTCAAGTACGGGACTGCCAAGCTCTTTGAGTGCCTCAGAAAACTGATGCAACAATGCATCAGGGGTGACGAGGTACCAAGGGAGTGGAAGGAGTCTTGGATCAAGGCCATCTACAAAAAGAAGGGAAGGAAGGACGACTGTAACAACTACCGGGGGCTCTCAGTGACCGGGACAATAAGCAAAGTGTACGGGAAGATACTGAAAGCGAAGATCGAGGACGAATGGCAGGATCACGAAGCAGAGGAGCAGGCTGGTTTTAGAGCTGGCAGGTCTACGATTGATCACCTCTTTGTTATTGTCCAGGTCATTGAGAAGAAAATGGCCGTAGCTCAGGAACTGCATTTAATTTTTGTGGATCTCCAGAAGGCGTATGACAGCGTGCCGTTGGTGAAACTTTGGGAGGCCTTGGAAAAATCGAATTTTAACGGGGGGTTGATTGACGCTGTTAAGCGATTTTATAAAGGGAGTTTTACCAAAGTTAAGTGCCATGGGGGGTTGTCAGCGGGATTTTATGTGACTAAGGGTTTAAAACAGGGATGTTGTTTGTCGCCAACATTATTTAAAATTTATCTCGAGTGCGTGCTAAAAGAATGGAAAAAGAAATGCTCTGGTATGGGTGTCCCCTTGGGTGATCTCGAAACTCTGTTTACTCTGTGCTTTGCTGATGACCAGGTGGTGGTTGCTCAAGATCAAGATGACGCGGAATACATGATGCGCAAGCTAGTAGAAGAGTATCGGAAGTGGGGTCTGGAAGTCAGCATATCCAAATCTGAGAAGATGACTTTTGGCGGTGATCAGCAAAGCATTGAGTTGGAGGATGGGCAGCAGATCAAAGGCTGCGAGCACTTTAAGTACTTGGGAGTGCGGTTGACCCAGGATGGAAGGACGGATCAAGCTATCAGGGAAAGGAACACCTTAGCAAGGAAGGCTATAGCGATGTTAAATGGAATCCTCTGGGATCAGCGGATTTCCAAAGATAACAAGAGGAGGATATACAACGCTGTAGTCAAAAGTATATTAACATACGGATGTGAAGTTTGGCAGCTGAAGAAACGGACACAGGATATGCTAAGAGCAACGGAGATGGATTTCTGGAGAAGGTCAGCAGGAATTTCTAGGAGAGATCGGGTCCGTAATGATAGAGTGCGTCAGATAATGGAAGTCGAAAATGACATCGTGTTCGACGTCATGACCAAACAACTTGTTTGGTATGGTCATGTCAATAGGATGACGGAAGAGAGGCTGCCAAAAAAGATGCTTGATTGGGTTCCTCCTGGGAGGAGACGTAGGGGACGCCCAGTGCGAGGTTGGCGACAGGGGGTGTTAAATGAGATAAGAGATTGTCAACTCCCTGATGACCTGTGGGAAGACCGAGCTTTGTGGCGATTAGGCGTCGCACAGCGCCAAAGAGCGCTATAAAAGCGACTCATATATATATATATTTTCCGTCTGGATCATTGGACCGCGTTAAACAGAAAGGAACCAAGCCACATCAGCTATTGCCAAATTTAATCGGGAAATTTAATTTTTTACATTAAAACGGTTGTGCGGATTTTCGTGCAAATTTCAGTGAAAATTCTCCATGGTTCGGAGCTAATTCCTTAAAATTTTCAAAGAAATCCGAACAAACGTTCTCTCGTAAAAAATTTAATTGCCCAGTTAAACTTGGTAATAGCTGATGTGGCTTGGTTCCTTTCTGTTAAACTCGGTCCAATTTGAACTTCTGACGAATATTTTGGAGAATTTGCTCGCATTAAAGGAGGGGTGCTGGTAAGGGCCATTTTTGGACACAGCCTAGTTGAATTTCCTCAACTCTACGATTTTTTGCTTGTTCCATGCGCATTTCAGTAGATTTTTAGGAGCACATTGTTCTCTTCCTTTCCCCTTTTCCCCATTTTTTAGCCCGAGAGAGGGCCATGCTACCATGACACCCCCCTCCCCCGAATCCGCCACTCTACCGTGATAGCGAAGAGAGCAGTATGTGCAAAAATGAAGTTTTGAGAAAACGGGGTCAGAAGCTTCTACCCGGAAAATTTTATGGGGAGAAACCTCCGTTCTTCGTCAAATTGCCATGCACTAATCGTCCCAAAGACTTCTAGAAATTATTTGGATGATTTGAAATCGACGGATTTTATTTTAATTACATAAAAATGGTATTATCATGCTAGGTTATTGTTAGTCAATACAACCGTAAGTGGGATCTTCTCCATGCTTTCGCGGTTGCGTTTTGGATACACAACAATCACATTTTCAGGTTAGAAATTGGCAGACGAGAGCGGCACTGCACTTGAAAGCACAGTGTTCATTGGCTCTCTGGAGGAATATTGTCACTTACTGCTGTCTAGCCTGAAAGTATGTCATTTTTTGTGCACTTACGGCTATCTTATCATGTCTCCTTTTGATACGAGGAAGATTAATTTTGTTGTTTCAGCTATTTCAATGATTTCATCTAAAAGAGATTAGACAAATTTTGAAGGAAAGTCGATTTCGAAAATTTGATACTTATACTGTTCTCTTCACTATCATGGCAATACTGGTCTGATACTGGCTTAGACATGGATCTGAAGGCCAAATGTTGGCAAAAAATGAGGATGTTTTGGCAATCGATAACAAACTCGCGATAACCGCATTTTCCGGCCAAACCCATATCCAGGTCGGATACTGACCAAATCATGATGCATCGAAGGACCTCATCGATACCTACACAGAGAGCTAACTCAACACAAGAGTTTGGTTAGGCGGGAAAAATACGCAAATAAATCAGTGGCGTGGCGTGCTTTGCTATATATATCGATTATTATGCCATTTAAACCTATGGAAAAGGATCGATAAACAGGGAACGCCTTAATAATCGATTCTTTACCATAGGTTTAAATGGCGTAACAATTGATACATTGCAATTCACGCCACGCTACTGAATTAAATAATCCAAGCCTTCGGTTGACTCTGGGGTTTCCTAGTCTCTCCATTTGTTCTCTGCGCTAAATTCATCGCAAACTGTACCAAAATCAACACAAAATTTCGGTTGGTTTCGAGTTCCGATTCCTATATCAAACAAAAGTAACCCAAGAATATTTCTTTCAGTGTACCCCTCTCTTTTATAGTTTCATCTTGGAGTCAGGGTCGGATTAAGGGGGTGGCCACATGGGCCGCGACCCATGACGGCAAATCTGTAGAGGGGCGGCAAATTTTGCAATTTTTTTTTAAATGTGGGTATAAAAAAAATTCGGATTTAGGAAAAAAATTACAAACGAGAAAAGGCGACAAAATCTCTAATTTTCTGAGAGTACAGTAATTTCTGATTTCGTCGTCTTTCAGTGATACAAGAGGCAGCACCTTTAATTAGTCGAGTTAAGAGAGAAACCAAACACGCAATTTGGCCTGGAACCAATTGGGCTAGAACCAATTTGGCTAGACTTACCTAGAGAGAAATGATGACGAGGACTCAGGATGAAAAGGAGAAGCCCTCGGCGCGGCGATCGGTATGTAACTTATATTAGCGCCTACAAGACTGCACGAATACTTCACGCATTGCATCAAACACAGTGCGGTCATTGCGGACAGCGTGGAACGGATAACGCCTACAAGAATGCATGAATACCTCACGCATTGCGGCAAACACACCGCGATCAGCGTGAGCCGCATAGCGCCTACAAGACTGCGTGAATACTTCACGCATTGCGTCAAACACAGTGCGGTCTAAGAGGCGGAACGCGGCGGCGGAAGTTTAAATCATTAATCCTCATTTATGTTTGTTCTTTCACAATTTTTTCGTTCATTTCTTATGAATGGAAGACCTTGTCCACACAAAGATAGGTTTACGAAACTTAACTGTCACGCAAAGTTCCGTGAACTTTTGCTAGTAGTGTTAACAGGGCTTTCCTAAAGATTGTGTTCAACACCAGTAAACGCGTCTTATTATGCACCCCTCCCTCGCTGGCACGTTCATTTGATGGTTTTCATTGATGTTTCAAAACGAATGAGAAGGGGGCGGCAAAATACTAGCGGCCCATGGGCGGCAAGTAGGTAAATCCGGCCCTGCTGGGAGTGCTTAAAGAGCTGATTTTGAAGTTTTTTTTTAAACAATTTCTGATTTGGGAAATAGTATAAAAATAGATTTAAAAGTGAGAAAGTTCACCTCCTAGTGACGTCATCTGGCAGCATTTCCCATTTAAACACATATATATTAGCAGCTTAAATCATTTTGTCTCATCTCCTCCAATAATAATTGTTCAATTTATAAACGAAGGGTATCCTCGTGTTCAGTTCCCGCGGTAGTTCCCACTTCAACACGAAATACATTACATTTAAGACACATGCATAATCTTACTTGAGGGGTTCGGAGCACAAGGCGCATTATTTAGTGAAGTTTTTAATCACACCTTAAAGGAGGGGCTTGGAAGACGGACGGTATAAGACGTGCTCCTGTATTCAATTTCAATTTTTTTTTAACTTCCTGCCGAGTCTGAAACGGAACGAATGGAGTTTTTGACGATTTTTGATGGTCTGTAGTATGCATTTGTCTCACTTACCTTATAGTACATTGCGATTTTTATGTACTCTCTGGGTACCAAGAGAAGAAGGAATAGCCATGATAATGCCTACAATATCAAAACGACATAATCGTCATGAATATTCTCTATGTGAATAAATGGACTACCTTTTATAATTAGGAACTGCCAATTATGGCTCATCAGCAAAAACACTTTAGTGCATAGGGAAACTAATGGCACATACGTTGTTTCTAACCTGACCTAAAAATTGTGGTTCCTAATAGCGAAATTTAGGCCAAACGCCCATGTATAACGTATTAGTGTGCTTTTTGCTAGACTCGAGCCGAATCAACACACGATCTCAGGCAAATATTCTAGGGAAAATGCCGTATGAGCCTTCAGGCGTTGCCAATTCTTTCCAGATAAAATATTTATTTAAAGGAAATATAAATATACGAATGTGTCCTTGTAATTTTCAGATATTTTAGATTAAATGGCGAACAAAATCGTCTGAAAATCTGAAGAGATATTTTTCAAGATTCTCCCAGTAAATTCGGGTTTTATTGAATGAAATGCGGCAACATCTAAAGGTTCATGCGGTGTTTTTCTTCATAGGACAGCAGCACTGCCATGCTAAGGAAGAACGCCGTATGAACATTCAAGAGTTGCCAAATTTCCTTCGATAAAATGTTTATTATTGAGGAAAGTTATGCATCTTCTTCCTTTAAATTTTCAGAATCTTTGAGTGAGATTGCGAGCAAACTTATCTGAGACCAATCAATTTCGCAACCTTGGAATGGAATCACGTTCCTTCGCACGGGAGACGACGAATTGGGAGGAAAATATTTTTAAATTTACCAGGAAATTCGCGTTTTATCGAAGGAAATTTGGCAACGCCTAAAGGTTCATACGGCGTTTTTCCCTAGCACGGCCGGTACGGGTCTAATTAGAGCAGGACCGGCCCACCTCAAACGGCGAAAGCAGCGCAAAAGGCTGCTCAAAGGGACAGCTCGGCGCGACGAGGAAAAGAGGAAAACCGGCGAAAAATGTCCGGACGACAAAATGTTCATTTATTTGATGCAGCTTTTCAGGGATGAAAGCGGCCGGCGTCACAAAGCGAGCTTATCGCGCCCGGCAACCGTCGCCCCCGCCGCAAGAACAACTCAAGCCCCACCGCGCACGACCCCTGAAAACCAGTGGCGTGGCGTTCTTTGCGATATATCGATTGTTATGCCATTTAAACCTATGGAAAAGGATCGATAAACAGGGTGTTCGCAGCGAACACCTTAATAATCGATTCTTTACCATAGGTTTAAATGCCATAACAATCGATATATCGCAAAGCACGCCACGCCACTGATGAAAACCACGCAGTCACACCCGCGAGTCGAAAGACACTCGCGTCCTTTTTCGGGAGAGAGCGACGAGGCGACGCCTCCGCGACCGGGCTGCCCGTCCCGGCGCCGACCAATCGGAGCGCGTCCCCGAGTGACGTCACGAGTGCAAAACGCCCGCCGCTCCCGGGCCCCGCCCCCCGGCGCGCGCCCCCGAGCAGACCCCAAGTTCCGCGGGCCGCCGAGTCTGTTTTTTAACACCTCCCCTCGCGGGACTCGGGACGCTCCTTTTATTTCGAGGAGTGGGGGGAGGGGGGAGGGCGGTCGGTGACGGGCGCAAGTGATTTTAAGTGATTTGATTTTTTTCCGCTGATAGCGGTGCAGGTCGCGCTCGGAGGCCCGGACGCGGTTCGATGTATCGAAGCGTCTTGTACAGGGTGCGTAAAAATATTTGGCGGTTCGTTACGGACAGAGACGAGACCACTGGTATCTCGCTGAAAAAAAATTCTCGGCGTTTTTAATAAGGTCCATTGGTACCCTTACCACCTCACTTTTTTTTACCAATTATTGGTAATTTTACCGAGACAGACTGGTAAGCTTACCTAAAAACTGGTATTTTTACTGTTTTTTTTTTTTCAGGTAAGAATACCACTTTTATTGGTAATCGATTCCCGGTAACTTTGCCATTTTATCTCGGTAATTCTACCACAGTCGATAAAAAATATTGGCGTTTTTACCAAGGTCCAGTAAAATTACCGAGAAAGTTCAATAATTTTACCGAGATTCTCGGTAAAATTACCAATTCCATAAATGGTAATGTTACCAAGAAAAAACTGGGATCAAATAGAACCCTCAATTCTTGAATTTTACCCTTTTCTTAGTGAATACACCGAGATTTTTTTTTCAGGGCTTGGCAATGGTGCGAAGCTTTTACTTTCAGGACTTCAGCATTCTACTGTTGACCTACCCACGTGGTTGATGGTTAAAAACGTGTTGGCAGTTTCGTTATGCAAACAAGCCGAAGTTTGAGAGATTTGTTTGGCTCATGACGTCACTCGAAGCTCAACATCAGAGCCAAATTAAGGGGGTGGCCACATGGGCCGCAGCCCATGGCGGAAAATTTAGGGGGCGGCAAATTTTGCCATTTTTATGTAGGTATAAAAAAAATCGGATTCAGAAAAAAAAAATTATCAATGAGAAAAGGGGACAAAATCCCTATTTTATGAAAGTATAGTAATTTCTAATTTAGTCGTTTTTTCGGTGATACAAGAGACAGCATCTTTAAATAGATGAGTTAAGAGAGGAACTAAACACGCAATTTGGCCTGGAGCTCAGCGCAGAGAGGTATGATTACCAGGACTCGAGATGAAAAGGACAAGCAATCGGCGCGGCGGTCGGCATGTAACACATATTAGCGCCTACAAGACTGCCTGAATACTTCACGCATTGCGTCAAACACAGTGCGGTTAGGAGCGGTTGGCGTGAAACGCATAGCGCCTACAAGACTGCAGGAACACTTCACGCATTGCGCCAATCACAGTGCGATCAGCGCGGCGCAGCGGCGAAAGTTAAAATTATTAAACCACGTTTATGTTTGTTCTTTCATAATTTTTTTTTCATTTCTTATAAATGGGAGACTTCGTCCACACAGAAATAGGTTTACGAAACTTAAATTTCGCTTCAAGTTCTGTGAAATTTTGCTAGTAATGATGACAAGGCTTTCGAAAAAAACATATCCAACACGAGTACGTAAACGCGTCTTATGCACCCCTCCCCCTCCGGCACGTTCACTTGATGGTTTTTATTGATGTTTAAAAACGAATGAGAAGGGGGCGGCAAAATACAGGCGGCCCATAGGCGGCAAGTAGGTAAATCCGGCCCTGCTCATCAACTACCATATAGGTAGGTCAACTGCCGAAATAAGAATGAGGATTGTTGCGGTGTTGCTCCCATATAGTTATAATTGGACGTATTTCTATCAAACGGAACTATGCGCATGATAACGTGAGCCCTGTTACGCATGTATTCTTATGGGTCTCAGGGCTCATGTCTTAATGCACATAGTTCCGTTTGATAGAAATACGTTCAATTGTCCATAAGGATTTGTTGAATCCCCGAAAGTAAAAGCTTCCACCTATCGCCAAGAGGCCAATGGAGGGTCTCTTGTCTCTGGTGCCGGATGATATATTCTCGTCGGGGTTCCCGAACGAAGGAGCGTAACTCCATTCCAAGGTTGCAAAATTGTCTCCGACAATTATTTCTAAGAAATGTATCAACGCAATTTTCATCCAAAATTTTTCTGATTTTTGCATGGAATCGGAGAAGAAATCAGTTGAAAGAATTCATAGTGTTACTGTATCAGATGATTGTCAATGTTTTCGTAAAAGTTACTTTTTAATCTCCGGTAAGCTCCTACAATTGTATTAGTAAATTGTAGAGTCCCTTCATACCCAGAGTTAAGACATCTCGATTATCAGCTGGCCTGGGCTGGCCATGGTGTCACAAAAGTGTGCACCCAAACGAACGATATTGAGGGATAAGGATAAGGAAATCCTGCGATGTCTGTCATCCAAAAACAACAACATCAACGAAACTTATCAAAACCTAACCAAAGAAATTGCAATGAAATAAAATTAGATTGATTAGTGGATAATTTCTTAATCCCTTTTCATTTTGGTGCGATGAAATTAACAATTCACTCTTTATAAACCACAATCTGGTTATATTTTCATTATTTTGTTCGCATTCGAGGTACCGCCATCTTGGTGCACCCATTTGTGACTCCATGAGCGAGAACCAATCAGAATTGGATTTTTTTAGGCCACTTTTAGCCCAACCAAAAGTGAGATGTCGAACTCTGGGTATAAAGGGACTCTAGTAAATTACTCTGGGTAATTGAAATTCATAGGTTGGCTGCATTTTCGGGCCCTACCTTTATTCGCAAAGACATCGGTGAAGGCCTGATGGATCTTCGGAGCTTCGAGTCTGTCTATATTCTCACCATGTAGGTACTATACTTACTTATGATCTATTAGAAAAAGATTTACAACTTTGATATCCTTTTGATATACTGCCGTGCTAAGGAAAAACGCCGTATAAACCTTCAGGCGTTGCCAAATTTCGATTGATAAAACACGAATTTCCTGGTAAACATATGAATATTTTTCTTCAAATTTTTCGGATAATATTGTTCCCAATTTCACCTTGAGTATCTGAAAATTTAAAGGCAAAATATCCACAGCTCTCCTTCAAAATGAACATTTTATCGAAGGAAATTTGGCAACCCTTGAACGTTCATACGGCGTTCTTCCTTAGCACGGCAGTATAGGGTAGAGTACCTGTATAGCGAGAGTATGGACAGATCGCTTCATGGAGGGCTTAGGGCCCAAAAGTGCAACCACCCTTCTAACCAACTTCTAACGCACAAAATTTCACTGCCAGTCTGCAGATTCTATTTCTAACCAAGATGGCCAAGAATGTACAGAAATGACCGTTCTTCCGCGAAATTGAGTAAATTTATGCAAAAACTGAGTCAAACCCGTGCTTAATAAACGACGGTTCGTAACAATAACATTAATAAATCTCTCTGGATAATTGAAATGCATAGGTTTGCTGCATTTCTGGGTCCTAACTTTATTCGCGGAGACATCGGTGAAGGCCTGATGGATTTTCGGAGTTTCACATCTGTCCATACTCTCGCTATACAGGTACTCTAGTATAGGGCACCCCCTGAAAAGAGCATTTCGTATAAAATCACCCTGTGACACCCATGCGAGATGCGGGAATCGTCGGTGCGAATCGATTCCGTCTCGTATCGTGGCCGGAGAGCGCCTTTTTCATCTGCCTCCGTGTTTTTCATTTTAATTACTGCGACGCTCAACTGATGACTCGAGGTGCCGCGCTCGGCGCCGCCACCGCCCTTTGAGCTTTTCACTCCACGCCTTCCGTCCGACAGAACGCAACCCGGCACTGACTTGGCTGATGAAAAAAAAAAAAACATTTCCCGATATTGCGGATAAGTAATTTCGCGCCAGGAGATCAGCGGGTTTAGTGGGGCCACCCAAACCATCGCGTCGACTATCGGATTGAGTAAATTGCGATGGAGTTATGGGCAAATCACTTTAATTTAACTTACATCTTTCTTACTTTCTTTACTTACTCACTTACTTACTTACTTACTTCTTAATTACTTACTTCTTAATTACTTACTTCTTACTTACTTACTTCTTACTTACTTTCTTTACTTACTTACTTACTTACTTACTTACTTACTTACTTACTAACTAACTAACTAACTAACTAACTAACTAACTAACTAACTAACTAACTAACTAACTTACTCACTTACTTACTTACTCACTTACTGACTTACTTACTTACTTACTTACTTACTTACTTACTTACTTACTTACTTATTTACTTACTTACTTACTTACTTACTTACTTACTTACTTACTTACTGACTGACTTACTCACCTACTTACTTACTTTTAGTCAATTTAATTTTTATAATTTTTACTGCGCGGCATGCGGCATATTGAGGGTTCCAGCATTAGTAAAGAACTTCAAAAACACGATATCCGCTCTGAGCGGCTTCAATTTTTCGAGATACTCAACGCTGAGCCATGCAGTTTGTTCAGTTGCCCACCTGACAATTACACTTTTCACCTATACTCATGACAGGGCCGGATTTACATACTTGCCGCCCATGGGCCGCCTGTATTTTGCCGCCCCTTCTCATTCGTTTCGAAACATCGATATAAACCATCAAGTGAACATGCCGGAACGGGGTGCATAAAACGCGTCTACTCGTATTGGGCACATTTTTTGTGAAAGCCCTGTCAACACTAGCAAAAGTTCACAGAACTTCGCGCGAAAATTAAGTTCCGTAAAAATATCTCTGTGTGGACGAGGCCTTTCATTTTTAAGAAAAGAACGAAAAAATTATGAAAGAACAAACATAAATGTGGTTTAATGATTTTAATTTCCACCACCGCGCCAACCGCACTGTGTTTGGCGCAATGCGTGAAGTATTCCTGCAGTCTTGTAGGCGCTATGCGTTTCACGCCGACCGCTGCTGACCGCACTGTTTTTGACGCAATGCGTGAAGTATCCATGCAGTCTTGTAGGCACTATGAGTTTCACGCCAACCGCTGCCGACCGCACTACGTTTGACGCAATGCGTGAAGTATTCATGAAGTCTTGTAGACGCTAATATGTGTTACATGCCGACCGCGGCACCGAGGGCTTCTCCTTTCCATATCAAGTCCTCGTCATCATTGCTCTCTGCGCGGCGCAGCTCCAGGCCAAATTGCGTGTTTGGTTTCTCTCTCAACTTGACTAATGAAAGGTGATGTCTCTCGTATCACCGAAAGACGAACAAATTAGAAATTACTATACTTTAACTCTCAGGAAATGAGAGATTTTTTTCGCCTTTTCTCGTTTGAAATTTTTTTTTTTTTAATCAGATATTTTGCTTGATACCTACTTTTGAAAAAAATACAACATTTGCCGCCCCCTTTTGCCGCCGTGGGCCGCGGCCCATGGCGGCACCACACCACCCCCCTAACTCCCCCCTAAATGACTCATGAGTGTATTATAGAAATCGATAGACAAGGCGGTAGACAAAGAAGTCAATTTAGAGAGTGAGGTCAGGATCACTCCATTTTCCCTTCGTCTTCTATGTCTATCGCTTTGTCTATCAATTTTAATAATCAGCCCGTCGATATTAGGCTACATTGCAACCTGCGGGCTGATCAAAGAAATCTATAGACAAGGCGGTAGACAAAAAATCACTTTAGCGAGTGAGGTCAGGATCACTCCATTTTCCCTCCGTCTTCTATGTCTATCGCTTTGTCTATCAATTTTAATAATCGGCCCGTCGATATTAGGCTACATTGCAACCTGCGGGCTGATCACAGAAATCGATAGACAAGGCGGTAGACAATGAAGTCAATTTAGCGAGTGAGGCCAGGGTCACTCCATTTTCCCTTCGTCCTCTATGTCTATCGCTTCGTCTATCAATTTATATAATCATGAGTTAGGGTTGGTAGCCGAGTGCTAAAAATAATGCAAAAAATGTTTTCAAAAAACACTTACATTTTATTAATAACTTTATGTAAAATGATAAAATGTAAGTGTTTTTTGCATTATTTCTAGCACTCGGCTACCAACCCAAACTCATATATATATAGTGCACTACCTCCACACATTGCTTTACAATGTTCACTGATTTTGTTTATATAATCAGTCCGCAGGGGGCATGCCCCCGGCAAAATAATACAATCGAATGAGCTCCGAAGGCCGACGGGGATGCGTCCAGTGGCGTGGCGTGCTTTGCGATATATCGATTGTTATGCCATTTAAACCTATGGGAAAGGATCGATAAACAGGGTGTTCGCAGCGAACACCTTAATACTCGATTCTTTACCATAGGTTTAAATGGCATACCAATCGATACATCGCAATTCACTCCACGCTATTGGATGCGTCGTCGCTCCGAGTGGCTCGTCTCCGCGGATCGGGGTTCAAGCATGAGTTGAGCCTCGAGTGTTTCTCCTAATGATATGAATAATCGCGGAAAAACAAACCGTCG